>JAWMRA010000078.1:145353030-145368519 GCA_035584735.1 Pseudotriccus pelzelni
CTCCTCGAGAGTGATCCTGCGCGTGTTCTCAAAAGAAGCAGCGGAGTTATAGATCTTGTGTCTCCAGGCCTCCCGATTGGAGGCCAGAGTAGACCAGTGAAAACCATGGTAAAAGAAGCTAAATATGCTTGAGGAAGTGTGTATTACAGGAGGCAAAAGGACTGGGTAGCTGGCAGCTTACCCCAAGATATGCTTGGATGTAACAGGTTATTCAGCCACCGGATGAGAATCTGTTGTGCAAAACCCAAGCCAGTGGCAAACCAACACTTTCAGCAGTGAGGGAAGTTTCGTATTTGAGATTTTAACACTTAGTTTTAAGTTGCTTTAAGTTCTGACATGTAATTTCCAACCACCATATCACTTTCTGGGTCAATGACGCTGCAAGGCCCATTTGAGTGAGTAAGATGGAAACTGCTAGAGACGTTATCGTCCTCCCTGGTTCAAGATTGAAGTGCAGCGGTGTGAAGGAGTAAGATCATGGAAAAGTCAAGCTCTAAACAGTTTTCATAAGTCTGGGCAAAGCAAATTAAGATGTGATTATCCAGACAAATGAGTCTCACCTTTTACCACAGCTCTAGAGCCTCCATTATGACAAAACCAGAACACGATATTTTTCAGCGTTCCCACTGCCCCTGTTAATGATTGAAGTTGCTAGTGGACACTTCCTTACCTCCTATTCATTGTTGCTTTCAGCAAATAGGACATTCATAGCATTATGAGAAGGAAGGAGCTTAGTGTAGAAACCTTTGAGGCATGTCTACATTGCTTTGGAAAGACTTGCAGTCTGAAGTTCCACAGACTATGGCTAAATAGTGCTAAAGGACCAGTTCTCACTTGTCTTCTGGGTGGCTGGAAAAGTTAATCAGAAGAAATTACACCAACTTACTTTGCAGAGTTAATGTCAAAAAAAAAATCCTTCTCTCTTTCCATGAAGGAGCAAACAGAGTTTATGAAATACATGTGTTGTAACTTTAAAATAAAGTGAACGTAAGGGTTTTCATAAAGGGGACTATGTCATCTAGAATGATATTGTCTTGCATAAGAAAACGTGGAATGCTGTCTTAGTATCTGTGTAGATATCTGCTGTTCTTCTTAAAGCTTATTATTTATTGAAGAGAAAATGAGAACTTCTCAACTGGAGGCTTGACAGGAACCGATAGGGATTTGGTTTCCCAGTAAACTGACCACCCCCCCACCCCCAGGAAAATTCACATTCAGTTTTCAGTCAAAGCAGAATATCCTTTTACTTGTTATTGCTAAAAATATTAAGAAAACACGTTATTTATCCCCAAAGGAAATAAAAGTGAAACTACTGAGGATTTTCCCTGCAGGTTGCCCCTAGAACATGCCTGTTATTCTTGAGGAACAGCTGCAGAGCACTTTATATAATTTAGCACGGTCAGAGTCCAGGGAACAACTGCAATGACTGGATGTACATGTGACAGAAGGAAAGACAGTTTATTTTTCCTTCTCAGCCTCCCGGGTCTGGGGGAAGTGGTGGAAACATGTTTTCATTTCCCCTCTTCCATTCCGCCCTAGCAGGAAAAATTTCCCCCTGCACGATCAGCAACAGAGCCTTGAACAAAGCCAAAGCTCTGGGCACAGCTCCATCAGAGTGTATTTTATAGTCTTCCCTGCCACCTAAGTGCAAACAGAAAACTCCGTGTGCAGGCACCACAGCCCACAGAGATGGTGTAGATGGGAGCACGAGGCACCTGGCACTGCTCTGCCCACAGCTACATCATGGCATAACATCCAGAACGCTGTTATGTGTAGATCCAGCAGCCAACGAGAACTGTAAAACATGGCTCTTACAAACACTCCTGTATCTTTAGAATCCCTGATTTAGAGTAGGAGACTGGAAAGGAAGAAGCACTGGAAACAACAGAGACTGGAACTGATGAATGGCAGTCTTGGTTGACACTGAGCTGGTTGTGAGCCTTGGCAGCAAAGCCCAAAGGCCGCCAGGACTGTGCCAACAAGGCCACAGCCTGTAGATGAAGGGAATAGATTATCCCTCCCTGCCTCAGTGCTCTGCAGGCCACATCCAAATACTGAACCCAGTTTTGGTCCCCTCAGTACAGGAAGAATCTGGATAAACCAGAGCAAGTTCCACAGAGAACCACTGAGAATGTAGGATGTGAAGCACTTGCCAAGTAAGGAGAGAGTGGGGTACCATGGCTTGTTCAGTTTGGATAAGACACTTTGGATGAACTGTTAAGGGGTCAGCAGCCCCCCACTACCTACGAGGAGAGGTCATCCAGAAGATGGAAAAAAATTTTTGATGGCTGTGCATGGCACAGAAATCAGAGACAACAAGCATAAGCTTAAATAAGAGACATTCAAATGTTTTCTCCATGAGAAAAGTCAAGTGAAGCGCAATGTCCAGAGAGGTTACGTGGTTTCCATCCTCGGAAGTTTTCAAGTCTGGAGTGGATTAAGCCTTGAACAGTCTTAAGTGACCCCAGAGCTGACTGTTTGGAGCAGGGAATTGAGCTAAAGATCCTCCGAATTATTCTATGTTGCCTGTGACTTGTCTCGTTATAGAAGCAATTTTCCCAGTTTTCCAAATCTTCCCTTTGTAGCTTGCCTTTCACTCAGTCTGTGAGAGGAAAAGCATAGATTATATGTTTGTGTACTTCTCAGTGACGACATCCTGGCTAACAGATTGGCACAGCAGGTACATGTCAAACCAATAAAAAGGAAAACTAAAGAAGGCTAAAGATAATCATGGAATTTATCAGAGCATTACATCACGTTCTTTTTATTTTCCTCTCTTCTCCAGTCACAAACACAGCAATAGCACTGGCTTCATTACCCAGCTCTGAAATTAAATGGGGCAAGAGAGAGACTCAATCTCTTCAACACAAAGGGAAAAGTAAACATTTCCCTCTGCCTTGAAAGCCTGCATGACCCAGTTCCCTGCCAACACCCAGATATGAGAGATATGAAAGAGAAGGGAGGGATAGATTGAGTTGAAAAGCAGCAGAAGCTCTTCTCATAGCCTGCCTGTTGAGAAGGGATGAACCTTTGTCTGTTGTCTTGTCCAGTTCCCATTACAGAGCATGCCCTTGTTTGCCCTTCTTGCATGGTACAAGGATGGTAACAGCCCCTTTATGTTAATTAGGGTTAACATCATCCTCTGCAATGTACAGAAACAGCCCAAACCAGCACATAATGTTTGCATTTAGGGGTCTGACCAGCACTGCCTCCTAAAAGAAATCATAGCATACTGTGTGTTGCATGGCATTGAACTTAAGGTGGGAAAAACCCTAAGAGCGATCATTTCAACCCTGGCTATCTTGTTATGAATTCCATAGGCTCCTCCAGGATTCCAGCCCTCAAAAGATAGCTCCACCTTTCCTTTCCAGGCAAAAAGGAGGCTCATTTGCTAATGTGGCTGGGTATCACACATCTGTATTTTTGTTTGAAATGGAGAAAAAAGTAGGACCTTTTTCTTTTTTCTGCTCTGTTCTGTCACCAAACACCATCATTACTCACTTCAGGGTGAACTTTAACAAATCCCATGCTGAGCTATAGCAGTGACATAAGCAACAAAGAGGGTCCGGGGGTACAGAATAATCATGTGTCACCCACAAGCAGCTGGAATTGACTCTGCACAGGCATAAAGAGATTAAAATGCGAGGCTTTGTCAATACTGGCCCTGAGCAAAAGGTCTGTGTGCTGCGGCTCTTCCTGCTGCAGGGTCTTCACTGAACCTCTCGAGAAAATGAAACTGGGTGGGGAATTCAGTCTGCTCAGATGGAACAGCTCTTTCTCCTGCAGAGTTCGGGGGTGGGGTCTCCAAAATGCCATTCAAAGGACACCCATTTGAGTTTCTCTCCAGCCTACCCCCAGTAATTCAAATTATGAAACTAATCAGAATAGAGCCACGAAACTGTCAGAATAGAGCTAAGAATCATTTTGAGCTACTTCATCATAAGGACAAAGTCGACTGAATCCCCCTGGAGGCCCGGGAGGGATCCCAATTTCCAGGAGATTTTCCTAGAGTCCAAAATAGTGTTTACCAAAGCTGGTGATTTCTCTGCCTGTTCAGTGAAGTTGGACCAGTCTGTAGGCAAGAGGGAAAGGGCTTCTAAGGGTCTCCCCTAGAGCAACACGAGTGGCATTGCACATCTCTGCTTCCGGAAGGGGCTAAGAGTCAATGAGCTTCAATATTATTTAAGTGCCATTTAAGTGGGAAATTCAGCTGGGTGGTCTGAAGAATGAGTACCTCATTCCAGATCCTCCAGTATCTACTAAAACAATGCAGAAGTCCAGTTTTCTGGTTCTTTATGTTTTAATGAATTAGAATCATGCATTTTTATATATATATACATAAATATAAATATACACATTCACACATACTCTCTCTTTTTATATACATAAATTTATTCAAATGCAAAAAGACATTATGTATATGAGTATACACACACAGTATAATTTAGTCCATAATCACCTACTGACAAGAAAATATATACGTGTGTGTGTGTGCTTTTGCACGTCCAGGTGCAAAAACAAATTTGGGCCTTACAGAACTAAGTTCCACATGCTTTTAGTGCACATTCAGCATAAATACTGTTTGGATCCATGTTCCTTGAATGAGTTAATGCTTTTTTATGCAAAACCTCTTTTCCTCTTGAAATTGAAATGTAAAAAATATTCTTGGAAGATGACTAATACAATGCTGGCTCTAAAGGATAAGCTCAGTTAAAAAAAAAAAAAAAGGGTGCTTTCTAAAATATTCTCATATTTGTATTTTTCAAGTTCTAAATTACCATACATTTACATTTCCAATTACCCGAAAGGCATTTCTGTGAAAGTTCAACAAATCTGTTTCAATCACAAGGAAAATAATCTCTGATTATATCAATCTTTCCACAATTTCACAGACATATGAAGACTTTGTCAGCTTACTCTTTTAAAAGAGGAAGAAATCTCAGATGATATTGGAGTTTTTTATTACTTTTGTGATGCCTTTTATCTCTCCTGTTTCTCTAATACAACAAATCAATAAAATAAACTTAATTCTTTGAACTTATATTGGGAAGGACGTTAGAAAGCTTTTTTCACTAATTCGATTGCTATTCCGTTTCCTTTTTTCCTTCAGTTCCCACACTCAAACAAATCCTTGGACATGAACACACTCCAGAGGAAAAAGAGTCCTGAACACTAGAGGGCAGATAAGAAACAAACCATAAAGTTTATCCCTCACCAATTAAACCCCTGATCTGAAAATTTTCTTCTAGTAATTTTTACTCTTTCTTTTTGTATTCCATAAGCAACTTTGATTATTTTAATTTTAAGTATCAATGCCAATGGTCATCACTGCATAGAATTTTATTTTCTCTTGAATATTGCTTGAGAAGCAGAGGGAAAACTTCATGAAAAGGAAAACCACATTGAGACTTCAAGGTTGAAGGACTGTTACTTGCTGCAGACAATGGGAAATGACTCATGGCAATCCTGTATTCACTATACATAAAGTGATCTCTAGTGCAAACCAAACTAGGACATACACTGCTAGTGCAGGCATGTCTGAGTTAAGTGACAGATACCCAGGGCTACATGTGGGCACATAAAAAATGACATTCACGTGCTTGGCTCTCATTTCACTGAGTGCTTCCTCACTCCTGTCTTGTCCTTCCTTTCTTCCACCCCTGTCAGCACTGCGTACAACTATGTGGTCCCTCCTTCTATAACCTCATACACCGAGTTTCCTGCATTCAGGTGACAAAGATGAGATTTCTATCACTGCCACCCATTGGTGGTCTCTGGTAGAGAGACAGAGCTCACGTGCACAGCAGAAGTGAAATGCACATTTACGAACATAAGGGGATTTATCATAGAATCATAAAATAATAAAAGAGTTTGGGTTTGAACAGACTTTCAAGACTATCTGCCAAATGCCCTGCCATAGGCAGGGTCAACTTGCACTAGATCACGTTGCTCAGAACTCCATCAAACCTGACCTTGAACAGTTCCAGGAATGTGACACCCACAGCTTCTCTGGGCAACCTGTTCAGTGCCTCACCACCCTCAGAGGAAAGAATTTCTTCCTAATAGCTAATCTAAGTCTCTCCTCTTCACTCTCCCTTGTCCTACCACTACCTGCCTGTGTAAAAAAGCTTTCTCTCTCTTTCTTATAAGACCTCAGACCTTCGATCATCATCCCTCATGCTGCCAGAAGCAGCCAGTCTCTAAACATTTGAGACAATTCACCTCATATTTCAGGACAGCTTGAGAGAATACTTTTTTTAAAAGTCAGTCACAGCCTCAACATAAACCTCTGATTCACACCTGGGGTGAAGCAATTGTGCTTAACTCCTTTGCACATCCTTAGCATGTCTCTTCTCACCACCAGGAGCCTGGCAGACTGCTGTAATTCAGAGAGATACTTCAGGACTATTTACAAACACACCTCCCGGTGCAGCATTGCTCTCTCAGCATAAATGCAAATACAGCCTCTGCAGTACCTCACACACACAACACTTGCTGCTATGCAGTTCATGCCTAGATCTTTTGGGCAGCTGATTTCTTCTAAATGCTGAAATAAAAACTAAATCTGCTATTCTTCAAGCCATTTTTTTCCCTGGCAAACCTTGGTCTAGGGTCACCCAGAATGTATCTTATGGATTTAGGCAGGCAGGGGAAACAAAAATAGCTAGGCTCTGCTGCCTGAGTGTATAGGCAGAGCCCTGCAGCTGCATTTATGGGGCTCAAAGCCTGAACTGATACGCATCAAGGGCTCTCAGGACTTACTAACTTATGTGTAGACACATATATCCATGTTGTACAGCCTCTGGCTCAGAGTGGGCTCTCACAACCATGCAAAAATGCAGACCACAACCTTCACGGATCCAGTATCTCCTGGAGAGCCAACACACTTCTCTCAACATCCAAAATGGACACTGGGAGCCTTCAAAAATCCCTTTGAGAAGCCTTAATAGAACCAGACAATACAGTCATTCCTGCAGTTCTTTGTGCTGGGTTAACCTTGGCTAAAGCCCAAACACCCACCCACCCATGCATTCACTCAGCTCCTCAGAGATACGAGGAGAGAAAACACGAGAAAGCTCATGGGTCGAGATAAAGACAGGGAGATCATTTACTAGTTACTCTCACGGGTTAAGCAGGATTATATGGAGAAAATAAATTTAATTTATTCACAATTAAAATATATTCTGGTATTGAGAAAGAAAGACAAACAGCACAATAGCCATCTTCCATTTAGCTTTTCCCCAGCCCTCTCTTCCCCACTTCACTCCTGACTCCTTTCTCATGAGGGGGCTGTAGTCCATCCCTGACAGCCTCTCCAGGATGCTCCTCCCTCCTGACCTGTCTCCTTGCCTCAGGTCAGGCCCTTCCCCAGGCTGCAGCCCTTCAGGGACAGATCGTCCCTCCTGGGCTCTCCAAGGCTGTGAATTTGCTGTGAATTCATCGGGGATGTTGTTGCAACATGTCTGTGAGGAAAACAAGAGCTCCATCAAATGACCTAAATGCAAGGGGATACTAAATCATATGCTGATAAGGACAAAACTGCATCCCCCAGAGACAAAACAAACAACAACTAGTGTCTCCAAGGTCAGCTTATAACCTTAGTGGTCTCCCTTGTTGCCACATGTTCAATGGACTGTTCATCCCCAACCAGTGTCATTTCTGTGCTTGTGAGAGCCCAGCCCATGAGTGAGTTCCTCACAGCAGAATATAAAAAAGATACAAAGCTATTAGAGAGTGTTCAAAGAAGGGCAGTGAAGACAGTGAAGTGTCTGGAGGGGAAGACATATGAGGAGCAGCTTAGATGACTTGTTCTGTTCAGCTTGGAGAAGAGGAGACTGAGGGGAGACCTCACTGTGTGCTACAACTTCCTCACAGGGGGAAATGGAGGGACAGACACTGATCTTTGTGGTGACCAGTGACAGGACCCAAGCAAACAGCATGAAGCTGTGCCAGGTTTATGCTGGACATTAGGCAAAGGTTCTTCACCCAGAGGGTGGCTGGGGACTGGAAAAGGCTCCCCAGCGAAGTGGTCGCAGCACCAAGCCTGAGAGACTTCAAATGTTTGGACAAGGCTCTCAGATATATTGTGTGATTCTTGGGGTGATCTCGTGCAGGTCGAGATCCTTGTGAGTCCCTTACAACTCAGGATACTCTATGAATCTATGGACACAGTACAGGGACCAATGGCACAGCATTCTGAATTTGGTTCAGTACTGGTAAGGAATTACCCATACAGTTGTAAAAAAGCCTGGTACGGCTTCAGATGGAATTGTGTTTGCATTTCTAGGCACCTGTTTTCAAGAGAAAAGAAAGGAAAAGGACTAAGATCGCTGGGGACAAGGAGACACAAAAAGATCAACTTGTTATAGCAATATAAAGGTTGAGGGAGGATAGAGTAACTTATGCTTGTAAAGGCTGAATGTCAAGATAGTGGAAGAGTTAGCTAATTTTAAGTATGATACTGGCAAGAGATCAGTGGGATATATAATGTTCAGAAACAGACTTAGGTTGGAAAATTACAAGATGATTTCTAACAATCCAGGAACGGTGGTTTTGCCCAGGGAAGATTGATAAGGTTTGTCATGGACTGAAGAGAGAAAAAAATTGCTTCTCTTGATACTACTAGACATCATCTTCTTCCTCAGATCTCAGAGGGGATTTGTTAGATTGAATTTGTAGTGCTGCAGGGAGATAGAGTAAGTGCTAACAGCCATGACTCCCAGTTCTTGAGGAATCACGTCGTAGCAGCCCTAGGTTTCACATCAGAAGGTGGGAAGGTTAGTATTATTTACCAAGCATCAAATTATCCAGGTGATTGTGCTAAAAAACGGGTTTATTTTGAAATGTCTATCAGCAAACTTAAGGGCATTTTATGCCTCTAGCCAAGACCTGGTATCTTTTTTTTTTTTTTTTTTTAGATGTCACTGTCAGCTGGTCTTTTAACCAGCCATGTGGCACTTCATTCACATTCATTTAAATGGGACTGAGGCAACTAAACACCTCGGTAAAACTGGCCCCAGTTTTTTTCATACTCAAATCTCTGGTCAATAAATAAAACATAGAAAATCTCTGCTGCAACTCCTTTGTCCTTTCTCTAGACTCAGTGAAGAGTCACTGAAGATACTTTAGTCTGAGCATTACACAGCAATTCAGACTGGTGGGGACTCCTGTTGTTATGGCGAGATGAATAACAATAGGAGCTGGGAATGCATAAGTAAGTCACATGTTCCAGCAAGTATGAATCCTCCACCCTCTTTAATAAAAGAATCCTCTGCAAAAGTAATTTTAACCTCCATGAGAAACTATATGGAGAGGGGGAAAAAAATCCCAGCACATTCATTTGTCCTGGTTTTGTAACACTCAAGCAGATCTTGCCCATCTATTAATTTTGAATGCATTATGCATTTGGCCTAGGTATTAACTGCACATTTGTACTTACCTAGAAGAAAGGAGGTCAATGCTAGAAGTGTCCTGGATGGCAAACTGCTTTAAACTTCATCAAATAATTGAAGGAATTAAAAGCAGTAATGAACCTACAATAAAGCAAGCAAGTGCTATGTAATCAGGCTCATTCACACAAATGGATATGAAGTTCCTGCTTATTTGGCATTCTAAGTTCCTCCTGTTCAATAATACATAGTCTATTGAACGATTTGAGTTAGAACACAGAACTGAATGTTGCATATTAAATATTAAGCGTGTAGCAAGGGAAACAGTTGAGTTCCTTGCGGGCACAGAACTCTTGAGCTTAGTGGTTCAGAGGGAAGCAGGAGGGCACAGTTCCCATGTGGGGAACCCTGGTGGAAAATAAGGATGGAAGGAAGCAAAGGGAAGATTTCTGTGACTGGTGGGCTTTTTTCTGCAAATTTAATGAATCTACACTGATGTGTGTCATGAAAATAAGATGTAACTAAATCTCCCCACATCTCTCCAGCTCCACAGAATATTTTTCATGGAACAGTTCCTTTGGCAGTAAAAGGAGTTGTAAAAGACTGATAAATCACATCAGTCATGCTGGTTGCATAATGTTAGAGTATAGTGCAGCATTTCTCATTCTTGTCATTATTTATTTAATGTTTTCAATGGGGAAAAAAGGTCTTTTTATGGACTATTATCCCTTGAAATACAGAACTTCAGAAAGCTGAAAGGATTCTGATAAGACATACTAAATAGAATTGATGCAATTATTTTGGTACAAAAACTTATTTAACTATGTTGCCCTACTCTGACCCCCTAAACAAGGAGCCACAGCAGTAGAGGGTTTTCAAGAACACAGTGAACTTTGAAAATTTGTGAACTACTCAAAACAGTCAAAGAAACTGGATGGCATATGACATACTACAAAGCAGGGACATCCTATTGAAGTGAACAGCTAAAAATGGTAGATGGTTGAATAACAAACCCATATCAGGGCTATAAATGAGAAGTTTAGAAATTTCTTATAAAGTTTGTGCCTTTAAATATTTTTGATCACTGTTTAAATGCTTAACAGTGCAGAGGGCACATGGTGTGGTCAAGTTGGACAAATTCAGTTAGTTATTCTGAACACTCTGGCCATCTAAACTGGAAAAGATTGGCTAATACCTGGAAACAAGGCAGAAATTCATTTTTTTTAAGAGCTGACCGTGGTAAATCCCATGTTCTTCTGTAATTGCAGTTGAAATTTCAGCTAACTTTAGGAGCAAGCAGAGGCTAACTGGCTGACACTTGACAGTTGTACTAAAAAGTACAAGGATATATTTCAACCTTAATTTTCTCAAATGGAAATTGCGCTGCTTGCTTTGTATTAAACGTGTCACCTGCTGTTGCACTGAGAGTGAACAGTGATGGATGTTTTTCTGGGCAATGTGAAAAATAGGGCCCTCATTCCTTTATCTGAAGCAACCGTTCTTTCTTCCACAAACCTAATTACTATTCACTATAGCAATGACTTTCACTGAATTATTTATCAAGATTTAGACTCTGGGAACGGCTACCATCCCTTTATGAATCCATTAAAAGGGGAGCATACACCTTGCTCTTGAGCAAAACCACATCACGGATTTTTTCTTACCCACAATATTTACCTGAAGTTGAAATTAAACAATAAAATATCAGAGAAATTAACTGCGTATCCAGAAATACCCTTTCAGCACACAACACCTCTTATGTGTGGTCTTCTTTTCATACTTTTCTAAGTACAGGTGTACTTGTACATTCTTCAGCCTGTAACTGTGTTGCATTAAATGCTACACGAACATGAAAAGAAACCCTACGTCCCTCAAAATGCACATATCAACCAAGTGCAATTTAAACTAGTCTTTACTGTCCTACAGAATTCACACAGTACCAAACCCCAGGTACTTGGTGAACTGAAAACCTGATCTTTCTCACTGATCACTGATATCTTCATAAAGACAATGCACATAGAAATAAAGGTGGGTCAGCAGAGCTAAGTACAGATAATTAGACCCAACACCACCCCTCACCTTAGACTAAGTTTGTCAGGTTTTAATTCCAGCCAAAAGAGCAAGAGGGATTCACAAGTCACTTGAAGTTCTTGTTTTGGTACAGACATATGCCCAGCTTGGGCAGATCTATTTAAATGCAGCTCCTGAATGTGAGCACCATTCTGATTAAGAAAGAATTAACCATACATCAGCCAGTTGTGATGGAGAGGCCACTGCAGCAGTGAAAGCATTTTACTAAGCAGAAGAAACTTAAGGCCTGCCTGCAACATTCTCTAAAAGTATTAGGGCTGAACATGACCTTTAAAACACACAGTGGAAAACTTCAATTTCATGCTGACTTCATTCATTCTTTTTTACAGCTTCTTACAACATTTTATGAAGAAGTAGATTTTCTTGATAGTAAACATTCCCATTCAGTATGTGATGAACTGACCATAACCACTATTCCCTGTCCACCTGCAACTCTTCCGGGGAGGAGACAGAGAAAACTGTGAGTAAAGATAAGCCCAGGAAGAAGGGAGGACTGTGGAGAAGGTGTGTTTGAGATTTGGGTTTATTTTTCATTGCCATACTCTCTTGAATGATAATTAATTTCATCGGGTCTGTTTTGCCGGTGGCAGTAACTGGTGAGTGATCTCTCCCTGTCCTTATCTTGACCCATGAGCCTTTTGTCATATTTTTCTCTCCTCTGCCCAGTTGAGGAGAGGGAGAGAATAGAACAGCTTTTCTGGGCACCTGGCATCCATCCAGGGTCAAACTACCACAGGTGTTTTTACCTGGGCATCCCGGGTTACCATCCCGTATCACGGAAGTCATCCACTTATTACAGTGTGTTACTGTATTAGAAGCATCAAGGAATGATGCACTTAAAACTCACAAGTGGGAAATTTGATCCATTTCACTTGATTTTATCAGTCTTCTGTATGCAAAAGCAGAAGACTTAGGATCCACTTCGAAACCAGCAATGTTTCTGAGTCTCTTGTTACCCATGTACAAACATCTAACCCCTTTCTAACTCACTTTCACTGCTGTTCCCAGCACTTTGCACATCTTAAGCACAAATTCTGGGGAAAAGAGCATTTTTGTTGGTTGAATTTTAACTTCTCACTATTAAGTTTCATTAACTGTACTTAGTTCCAAATGATCAGATATAGGGAAAACACAGAAGCTGCTGATCTGCTTCCTCAAGAGTATTGTTATTTCTTTTAAAATTAGTAATAAACTTCATAGCTTCAGGAAGACCTCTCACAGCACTCATTGATCATCACCCTTCTTTGCACTCATTTGAGGTCTAAAATATCCTTTCTGAGATAAGACATCAGTTCTATACATGGTATCTTAAGTAAAAATGCACTTTTTATCTCAGAAGTCTCTAGCACACTCTCTAGGTATCATTTAGCTGTTTAACACTGCAGATAACCAAACCAGACCTAGTTTGGGGGGGAGGTGTTGGTTTGATTAAATTTATTCTGAAGTAGTTAAAACTGTAAAAGTAATCACATTTTTCTCTTCAAATAAAGATGACCATTTCACTTTGGACCAAATAATTGTTTGAGATGTTTTTCAAGAAAGTAAAAGATACTGTCTATACATTTATATACATACAAAAGTTAACTTCCAATGCTCCCCAACACCAACTGTGATTCCAGTTGTAGTGGACATAAAAGGAAATGGTTTAAAATTCAGTCTCCTGAAACAAAAAAATCTACCACACAGAGTTCTACTTCTGTCTTTGCACATTCTCTCTGATAATCCTTATTCTTTCATAATCACATTATCTGTCTTTTTGAAATATCTTTCTCCTTCTGTATGAAAGCCTGAGATATTGCAAAAGAATCCTTAAATCTGACTCTCATCAGGCTACTGCTGAACAGGAATAATGGACACCAATGGAAGAAAAAGAGTGATTTTTCTCCCCCATCTCATCTTTTCTAATCTCTTTAAGACTGTATTTTGGACAGTGCCTTTAGACAGCACTGAGAGCAAGGTGGAAAGCAAACACCAACTGACAGGAGCAGAGCACAAAATTAGTCTTGAATTCTGTTTTTTTATTTCCTCTCTGCACAGTTCTAAATTTAATTTGTTTATTTGTTCTTTTGTTTTCAAGTATAAAACAGCAGTAGGTTGTATGGAGGTAATAGAGATCCTTCTAGAGATGTGAGCACATTCATTTGTGAAAGTGAAAGGCACCAGTGAGGAATTACTCAAAGCTAAAAATCAAAACGTAATATATTTGGAGTATTCTGAGCATCTGTATTGCAATGCTGCAGCAACATTTGGTTGCATTTCCTGCCTGATGGTACTAGTATTGGAATATCTTGAATGGCACTTCTAGTTAGGTCTGCCTCAAAAATCTTTCAGAGATACAAAACACTCCACATCAATTAGTTTAATGACAGAAGCTTGAACCCAGACGTGATCTGCTCCAGAATAAGGCACAGTATCTCTCTCATTCAACAAGTAAGTAAAGAAACCACAACTTTTTTGTTGTTGTTGTTGTTTTTGTTATATTGTTTGCTCCTTTGCTTGTTTCAACTGCAAACTGATGGAAGACTCCTAAATGTGCTGGACTCTTGGGATATGCCAAAGATCTCTTCAGCAGCACACTAAAGTCTTACCCCATGCTCAGCAGAATTTATCCAAGTGGGAGAAGATAAACCCTTCAACATGGTTGTACGTCCATTAGAAGCAATATTATATGCCAGGGGAGGGATGGATAGTTTTTGATGTAAGCCAGAAGAGCTAAATTGTAATTATGGATGTCCTGCTATATAACTAGACAGAAACACACCCTTCTCATCACCAAAAAGCACCAAATGAAATAAGTGTTCATGTGAAAGAAAATGAAAATGTAATCTTTTCTCTCAGACCTTTTTTTTTTTTTTTTTTATATCAGTCCAATTAGATGGCAAATACATCCCTAGTACAAGTATGGCCTGCAAGCCAGACTGTGCTTGGAAAGCTACACAGCGCCACAACTCTCCTAAGCCTTCAGGCACCGCAGAAAAACAAAACTGATCAGCAATATGGTCTTGCTAAAAAGTAAAATACTTTCTTACCCACTTGTTAGATAAGAACATGATCAAACACTCGTGCAAATTTACAGAATTCAAGTTTAAAGCCAAGGTCTTTGAAAGTTGCTGATATGGTGTGTGGTGCTGTTAGGATGTTCAGGGCTGAGAGACAATAAATTAACACAGATAACTAGATGTCCTTCGGTATCAAATCTCCTTGGGAATAGAAAACATCAATAAAATGTGAGATGAGCTGGAGGGCACAGAAAACTCCCTGAGGAACCTTCAAGACAGCATATTTCATCAGCAGATGTGAAAACAAGAAGGTATCTGAAGTGGAAGCCAGCGAAAGCCACAGGATGTTGTCTGGAGGAAACCAAAGGAACCACATACCGCAGAAATGAAAGCAATAATCTTCCAGCTATGGACAGATACAAGCAAGGGATTTGGGAGAAGATGGAGAAGATGGGCTTGAATATGCTGAAGCAGGTAAGGAATGAGCCACCCTCCTACCATGGAATGATAAACAGGAGAGAAGTCTGACTGTCTCTTTTCACCAGCATCTCATGTGGTTCCTTCTCTGCTGTTATCACAATAGAGTTTGAAACACCAAGCACCAATATTCATGTTTGCAGTTCCACCATCAGTAAAACCAGGATCCCTTTCCCTAATGTTGCCTTGAGAAGCTGTGGCTGCCCCATCCCTGGAAGTATCTAAGGCCCAGTTGGATGGGGCTCTGAGCAACCTGGTCTGGTGGAAGGCGTCCCTGTCCATGGCAGGAGGGTTGGAACCAGACGATCTTTCAGTTCCCTTCCAACCAAAGCCTTTCCATGATTCTGTGATTCTAATGTTATTAATTTCTCAGGTTATCTGGGTTATTCATTTGCATCTCTGCTTCAGTAAGTACGTTCAAACCCTATATACGTTTAACAAATATTTTCTACAGAGAGAATCATAGAATCATAGAATCATAGAATAGATTGGGTTGGAAAAGACCTCCAAGATCATCGAGTCCAACCCCTGAT
>JAWMRA010000078.1:145369023-145451125 GCA_035584735.1 Pseudotriccus pelzelni
CGTTCCAATGCCTGATCACCCTCTCTGTAAAGAATTTCTTCCTAACATCTAACCTAAACCTCCCCTGGCAGAGCTTGCACACAAGCACAAATGTTTGAGACAATACAAGCCTACAGGGTTGGGTTTTCAGAAATGTGTGGCAGAGAAGGTGGTCAGGAAAACACCAAAGATAAATATTTTAACATATTTTTGAAACAGAAGTTTCAAAAGTTCCAAATAGTTTTGGTAGAGGACATCAATACAGTATTAATTTTAAAATTCTCATTTAAAATTATCATTTTCAATGCAACAAAATGAGAATTTAATCTTCATACACTGCAACAATATTTCCCCCATGTTTGTTTTTTTTTCCCTCATTCTGCCTGCAGAAATATTTATCACTAGTTCTGCCTGCCACCGTCTTCTCAGAAAGACTCTGAAATTGTGTAAAGAGTTTAGTGTGAAGAACTGCAAGGATTTTAATCTTTCTTACTGTAGATAAGCACTTGCAATGAGAGCACAAAAGGTCAGTGAGGGCTGTGTAGACAAAGACGAGCTGCAGCAGAGTGTTTTTGGTACGGCCAGCCTCTCAAATACACCAATACTGATACACCTGCATTTTGATAAGAGGTAGACTGGTTAGTCTCCCAGGAGAAAATCTTTATGGAGTAACAGTGGGAAAGAAGACAGGGAAGGGGTCATAACTGCTAAAATCCACCTGCTTCAGTTACCAAGAGAAAAGGTCTCCAGCAGCTGTTTCATAAGCATTCAGCCTCATGGAAGCCTGTAAATCCTTTCCTGAGAAGTTTGCAACACATTATTTTAAGTATTAAGTGTGATGAGAGCTTCCTGCAGAGCCAGGACTATGATCTTTGCCTGGACTTACCTTTTCTGAGCTAACTTATTTTGCATAGGCAACTGATTGCCTTTGTCCCATAACATCTTTCTGCCTTCTTCCCAAGTCAGCACTAACCCCACTATCAATACAGCACAACAGCAGCCAGAGATAAGAAAAACAAAGTGATTGTAAACATATTCCCATTACAAAAAAAACCCGTGATTGTCCTGATCATCTGAGAGACAAAAGCTGTTTTTCCAGACTAATGGCAGAGCATTTAACACTGCCAACTGCAGAGGAAACTGTTCAGTACATCTCAGGCCACTGCTAAATTGCAAAATGCGCCTGTGGCAGCTTTGAACACAATCCATCTGAGAGCTGTGCCAGCCAATGCGCATGGGCTGTAATAAAAAGGCTATTAAACACATCTTGAGTTGCAGTCTCAAGCCTTGGCTCCCTCTTAGGGGACTTAATACTGCAATAATGTTCTTGCCTGAAAATACATTCAAAGAGTCATTATGGGTCTTCCACACAGGCATTTCAGCTAGCAGAGGAATGTTATTTGGGAAGGTCATCCTAGCTCTGTGTCTGTAGCTGAGATCTTTACATGGAATTCTTACTACTCGACCACCACGTTAAATTTCAGCTTATTATGCTATAACATGTCTGGTTAGAGGCTGGCTCCAATTGCTTTGAAAGAAATATTGGTATCAGGGCATTTTTATTTTCCTGACATATGGAGCACTTCTCTTGACTGATTAGAAGATTCTTGCCCTGAACCTAGTGCTCTCCATGACTTCTAGGCAATGTTTTGTGAGAGCTAACATTTTTCTTTTCCTATTGCATGCTCCCTCCAAATTAAATAACTGTTGATTTGAACTGATAGGAAAAAATGCAAAAGGCTGATTATATGGGAATTAGGGGAGTTATTTGGTTTTTACAGTTTTTAATTACAAATCTCATGTTTGAAAACATTTAATGAAAATTTTTGTTTTCAGACTCCCTTTGAAAGACTTCTTTTTGGCGAAAATTGAAAATAAAGAAATATATTAAGAAATAGTTTTTCTGTATGTACCACTTTATATTAAATTAACAGTGTGACAACACACATCAGCAGCTCCAAAGCTTCTGATAAATTATGTCTAAAGTCCCCCTAAAACGTTGACCTTCTTTGCTTTCTTCATCATTATGGATTTAATTATTTCTCTGCCTGCAACACAGGGTTTAATCGTGCAAGATCATAAACTTAAATGCAAACATTTAGGTCCTTGCATTTAGCTTGTATTTTGGCAGGTTCATTACACAGAAACTTTGCTATTTCTGCTCATACTTTAAACTCATCCCTTGCTTCCCCTTATCTCACTCTGAGTAGGAACAGCCTTTTCCCTGCCCTTGATGAATGCAGCCTGGCCATGCTCATTGTCTGCTTGGCGTGATATTTCAAAGGCCATTTTCCATCCTGCCATGGGGTTATTTTCTGTTTCTGTAACCCTTTACTTGTCCTCCATTGCCAAAACCAGTCTGAACAGTCTTCACCTCTCTTTGTGTACTTCCCTCACTTCATCCCTCATTCAGTACTAGTGAGAATCACTGAAGATTTCAAATGTTTTCTCAACATGCCCTGGTGTTCCTGCCCTCAAAGAACCTTCCAGAGACATGCAGCGGGCTGCCTTACAATCCTTCAGATACTTCCTTTGCCATCATGCACTTCAGAAACACTGCATGGTTTATAAGAAAAGGGTTAGAGCTTACTGGCACCCAGATCCTAAAAGCAGGACTTGGAGACTTGATGGGAAGCCGGACTCTGATACAAACATGGTGCAAAAATTCTGCCATCTGCCTTTTGGGAAGGGCTGGGTTCAGTAGGTATGGTGAACCTTATCTCATGGATCAGAGGCTGCACGTTTTCCCAACTTTCCTCCTTCCTAAGCCACGGAAAACACAAGAGTAACCCACTTTGTCCTCATGGCAGTCTTTACCCTAAGAAGTCCATGGCACATGGGCTATAGTCACACTTCATGCTTTTCCAACTACCTTGGTAGTCTTTCACTCCAAGGAAAATTTCTGTTTTGCAGGACATGGGAAAACATCCAAATTTCTTGATAAATAGGAGACAGGTAGAGTAAGAATTCTCTTTTAGTCACTTGGAAAACAAAAGGGGGAAACTGAAGAGAAAAAAATAATTAAAAAATATCCTGAATTATGTTCAAAGCAAAGAAATGTGCAGCAGTATAACACATCATATTCTTTTAGTATCAAGTATAACCAAACCCTGCCATTTCCAGGCACTTTGGTTCAGTTTAAACTTTAGCAAGCGTGCATCAGGAGATCAGATTTCCACGTCACTGGGAAAAGCTAACAAGGTCTGTTGTTTCTGGTGAGGCAACAAGCCCTGGATTCAGAGTCCTAATGCCACACTTTCTCCTTTAAAATAATTTTGAGCATTGATCGCTGGAGAAGGGAAATAAGCAGTGGAGTTCTTTTTAATATAAAAACACAGTTAACTGTTGTAATAAAGCCCTTCTATGTCCAATGGAGCAGAGCAGGACAAATGAATGGATGTTCTCCCCATGGAATTTTCCAGGATAGCAAAGCTTGTGTTGATCTGCAGTCAACACTTCCTACCATTTTACTCAAACATTGAATCAAACAAGGATTAAATCATGCATTTTCACTTCTTCACCCACTGAATATACTTTCACATACAGAATCCTTCCAAGTATATCATTGTGAGCCAGACACCATCTACCCCACACTGAGTCTATGCAATCAAGTTTCCATTGAAAACACAAATATAGAGCTGGCTGAGTGACTGATAGGCAAATTAGTTCCTGCCAGATAGGCTTAGGAAAGTAACAGAGTATTTGATGTCTTCTAGAAAACCAAGGAAAAGAAAAATACAGAGAAAAGAAAAAAAATACAGAAAGCTCTGGTTCAGGAATTACAGCTTCATTCTTCTTCAGTAAATACAGATGTTAGAAATAGAAGGCTTCCTTGATGTCTTTGCCAGAGAAGGCGAGAAGACATATTCAGTTTTTTGAAACAGAAAAACTACAGCTTTTTTGCACAGAGACTCTTCATTGTGCTTTCATAGGGCTAAGACATATTCCAAACTATTTGGCTTCCTGAAGGTGTATACTGCTCTTAAAAATGTCCAAGAACCAGATCACCAAGAAAGCCAGACCCATAGCTGTAACCTGACCTTCAGATATGTGCTGGTCTCTTCAGCTCTCATTGAATTCATCCTCAGTACCTTTGTCTCACCGTAAAGGATGAAAAAATATTTCAGAGCCTGTTCCTGAAAGTGTATTGAATATAGAGCTGTGGATCATTCATCACCAGTTTGAAAGCCATAAAGAATCAAGCAACACCTCTGCCAGATACTTTTTACAAACAGCTATGTCACTATTAACAATTCAATGAAGCAAAGTAGTTAGGAAAGAGATTAACTCAAATTTACTGTGTGATTGGACACCTGGGTGGCACAGTTGATGTATTGGTTTATTTAATTCAGTAAACACCTGTGAGGTGAGAAGAGAACAACACATGATTCAGTAGCTTCCTGTAGGTGTGAAGTATCACCAATCTTAACCACTTAACTATCAAAGTGCTTTCTTCCTTTAGATGTAATGGAGGGAAGGAGATAAATTTGCTCATGGTGCATCCAGCTCCTGCATCCAGATTGTTAATAAAGGTATTTAACAGGACTGGCCCTAGGACTGAACTCAGAGGAACACCTCTGGTGACTGATCACCAGCCAGATTTACTACAACCCTTTGAGCTCTGCCCTTCAGCCAGTTCTTCGCCCAGTGCACCCTGTACCCACTTATCCCACAGCTGGACCACTTGTCCAGAAGATGCTGTGAGTGACAGTATGAAAAGCCTTCCTAAACCCCAAAAGCTCTGCATCCACCATCTTCCCCTCACCCCTTTGGAGAGTGACTCTAACATAGAAGGAAATCAATTTTGGAGGTGTTAATTTTGTTTCAGCCCATTTGATTACTTGATTCTTTCCTTGAGAACTCACTGAGGTAATAATCTCCTCCACTAGAATCAAGTTCTTCAGCCAAAAGAGCCATGGAGCTGATCAGAGCTCAGCAATACCTCCTTCTCACTCATAATATTTGTAGTTAGTTTTTGGTGTTTTTTTTAATGCTCTATATCTGTCAGAATAGCATTCCCAGTTAAATGTATGTGGGAAGTTAGCACAGACCTACAACTTTGCTAAGGAACTGTCAAATTAGTAAAACTTGACAGAAAGGTACAATTCCATCTGATCCTACAAAAAGTAATCTGCTACTGCCACAGTTCCATATCAGTGAAGAAAGTTTATCCCATCTTCCTGGGTATCTTTGGCCATGTAAGACACTGAAGTGGAAGGGGAGAGACAAAGCTTCATCAATCCTTGTTCTCTTGGCAAGGATCAGAGTGGTGCTGGAGCCTCTTCTGTTCTCTCTCTCAAATGGATTTGTTACTTCGTACTCTTTGCTATTTTCAAAAACAACCCAATGGGGAGACCTAAGTGAATGTCTCCCTTCTCTGTCACCATCAGCCTGGCCACCAACTGCTCCTCAGTTCCAAGAAACAAGGCAGGGGGGCAACACAGCATCAACAGGCATTTTGTGATATATCACTTCCTACCCCTTCAGGACACAGCTCCTGGAAGTTGCCAAGGTGTGGATTTTAAACACTTACAGCTCTGAAGATTTCTTTTTCCACGGAAAAAACTCCTGGGTTGCAACAATTCAAAGTTTTAACAGACGTCAGTTAGGAAACATGTTGCTGGACTTCGTCTGTGTCAAGAATTGTGGGTTTGTGTTTTCAGTTTATTGTTTTCTGAGGGGAGTTTGTTGAAGATTTAGGGGGGTGGGTTGCTTTATTTTTTTTTTTTTTTTAATTTATTTGTTAGTGTTGAATTAGGACTGGGCATGGCATTGGGCATGGCAAAGAAACAATGAGTAGTTTTGAGCACACAAAGTCTGCATGATGTCGAAGTGAGACAAGTTTATTGAAGAGAAATGCACTGAGGGAACATAGCAAAATATTGCAAAGACTTCAGGAAGAGTCTGAAGGTGAGAATAGTAGAACGCTGGGTGAGATACCTCAGGGAAAAACATCATGGGGACACTTCCCCCTTTTTACTCCCCCTTGGATATCTACTTCAAACCCAGGGCCAGCAAGACCTTTGGTTTTGTAGTTTGGGGTATGAGGGTCTAGTGAATGGTTGATACTTCAACACATGGAATGAAAAACCAGGGCTGCTGGATGTCATCTGGCACCTGTGGGAAAATAGTTGGTTCTGAATGAACCATTCACAAAAGAGGGTTGAACACTGAAGGTGGATCTGAACTTTCTCTTGAGCCAACTGGCAGTGTAAGAAGGCCTTTGGGAATAAAGGGACACTGCCCTTTTTGCTCTGTGTCAATTTTCACAGATTTGATCCTCCAGGACTTGCAGTCTTTTGCCAATGAGGAGGTACCACTTTTGCACTGTCAAAGGTGAGCAGGTTGCACAGTGCATTGTTGGGTCACTGCCAGAGTCACACTCCAGCAAGCTAAAGTTCCCCCCGGGGAACAAGTCTGTGTAATAGCTCCAAAAGAAAACAAGTCCTGGTATCTTCCACCAACTGCTGGCATTTCACTCCACAAAAAGTCAAGCAAAGATCCTTTATAAAATGAGATTCCTACCTGAGCAGAATTAAAGCCAGGCTCTGGATAGCTAGGATTATAAATTAAAGAAAGTCAGACCAGACACACATTACTTTTTCTGCATTAGAAAAAGGTATGTAAGTTGGACAAGCTAATCATTGTAGATCCCTTCCAACCAGAACTATTCTGTTTTATCCCTGATGACAATGAGGACTGAAGATGACAGCTCAAAAATAGGTGTAACAGGACAGGATGATGGCTAGAGATAGGAGAGTTTGTCTTAACTCAGTCTAAGACTGGAGCACTTTCTAGCAGGGTGGCTTTTCCTACAAAAGTAACTGGAAAATTTAAACATTCAAATGTGTAGGGGGAGAGTGGAACAAAACACTTCACAGAGACACAGAGTTGGAGCAGGTTGATGAAAAGCCTGTTTAGAAAGAAAGAGCCATGAAAGTAATTTCATTTGGATTTGATTTTGGCAACCTTCTACTGAGCAGGAAAAACTATGGAAATGCAAATTAACACCAAATTCATACTTAGAGGAATTAAACCCTAGGCTTCAACAAGTGCTTGAATGGAACTTATTAAAACTTACTTTGTAAAATGAATTATTAAGAGGAATTCAGTGTCCAGGGAAACCTTTAAGTTACCTATTAACTACGTGGCTGTGTCAGACGTAGGAACTAATTCTGAATTGTCTGGAAGCAGAAGAAAATCAGAACAGGAAAATGAGAGCAGCTGGAGAAAGGCAAATAAATTGCAAGAATACAGATAGTGGTAGCCTAAAAATGTAACAGGGAAAAAAAATAATCTGAACAATTACTCCAGAAGGAAAATGGTGTCAGACTGACTACATCAAAACTCAAGAAGGAAACTTAAGCATCCATGGTTATTAACCTCAGGCCCCTCACATTCAGACGATGCAGAAAGGTCTCACTGCTGTGAATGAAAATGGGACTCAGAAAAAGGTATACGACTTTCACGAGTCAGAATAGACTCTGATACAGAGGAGACCTAAGATGATGGGAAGGAGGATTCCTTTCTTATGGAATATAGGGTGATAGTCCAGGCAGCCTGGTCCTAAACAGTCAGGTCCAGTCTGAAAGCAAGTAGACACAATGATATACTGATCTCCTTCAGTGTTACCAGCAGGGCAGTAACACAATGTTTGTATGGGAGAGGCAGCTGAACTGCTCAAAAGTAGCACAGCTCCCTATTTCCTGCAACCCTCGTTTTCCTTCAAACACTTCCGTGGTGGAGCTTTCACTGCCAGTTCCTTCACGGGAGATTGAAAACTAGGCAGCCATGAGGAAAAGTGGGAGCACTGGGGATGTGAAGAGCAAGTGCAGGAAGGCAGGACACACAGTTCTCCACCATTCTGATCACACCAGGAACTTTAAATACAAAATGAGACCAGTGTTATAGGTGTTATTACAGTTCACAGACAGGCATGGACCCGTTTCCCCAGGGGGGTGGGTGATGCCCTAAAGACATTCCTAAGAGTCCTTGCTTAGCCATAAAATAGCCTCAACTTTATGTTGAGTTCATTGTCCCGTTCCACTCCACCTACCCACTTGTATCCTCACAGCTCTGCAGGAAATCCTTTGGCATAAGTGTATGTTTAGTCACTTTTTAACAGGATTTCTGTGCCTGGAGGGCTGTCTATCTTGGTAAGTCTATTAAGAGACACTACCTCTACTTCACCTTACAGACCTTGCTTTACATAAATCCTTAGGCCCACAGAATGCAACAGTAATACTAATTCATCCCTCTCTCTTTATATAAAACATTTTTCAACCTTAAGAGAGGAATTTCCATCACAGAACCATAATATAAATTAGTAACCTCATTATAAAGGTCACTATCAAAATCACAGAATCATTTAGGTTGGAAAAGATCTTTAAGATCATTGAGTCCAAGTGTTAACCCAGAACTGCCAGGTTCTCCACTAAACCACGTCCCTAATGTCTTTACAGATGAACACAGCTCATTGCTAGCTATGAAGTAGGACTGTCATTATCTGTTCTGACACTAGAAGTTTTGGGGTTTCATAAATGTTTCTTCATTTAGGTTTCTGGATGGGAAACAAATCCATCCTCCATGGAATCAAGCCCCTAAAGTTGAGTTTGAACAAGCCCTTGGCAGTGGTTTTAGCTCCAAGTACTTTTAATATGAACACTTCAATATAATCTCTTTCTGTTGTTACCTGGCTGAGCTTCAAGAGTGGGGCAGCCACTTAGCAAATGAGATATTTCTAAAGAGAAAGAGAGAGGGAACAAGAAATCATTTATCTGAGACAGCTCTGTATTGCCTTGGCAATTAAAAAACTAATGACCCCATAGCTGAAGCCAAAATACTTTATTGTCTTCTCCTATTATAAATCAGCCAAGCCAAATTCAGTCCAACTCATTATTATGCCAACAACCTACAGCAGAGAGTGCCTTATGAAATTACTGGCCATGGAAGGTAATCAGTCACTCTTTGGAGCCCCACACTGGAGCTCAGAAATGGACTTTGCAGAGCTGCCTTTCAACCATGTCAGATTATGAACCCATAAATCTGGTCCTGGCCAAAGTCTGGTGTCATCATGGAAGGGTTATGAAGCAGGAGGAGGTTCAACAGGGAGTGTGAGCTGCAAAATGATGCTAAGAATGCAGACAGTGACAAGCAGAGGAGTCAGAGGAACCTTTGCTAATACTGTCCCTACAGACTTACCTAAGCCTTCATCCTGAACTGTCCACTTTTTCATTTCTAACTATTGGTATTACTCGACTAATTTATTCTCAGCCGCTTATTTAGCCATTCCGCAGTGCTGCTGTCATTTTCCATTCAGTGATATGTGCCAGCTGAAACTACCATCCACCAATCCTGCATCAGTGTAAGCTAAAGCATATTTACTTCAGATGCAAGGACCACTTCTTAATGGTGCTCCATGCACCGGGCCCACAGGGGAAAAAGGGCAATGCCCCACCTTCTACAAGGCTTTTTGTGTCTTCTCTTTCTCCTCCCTCACCCTCTCTGGCCCGAAGAGGCCTTGTACATGTCTGCAAACATGTTCTCTCTCTGCATACCAGGGAAAGAGAGAGCTTGCTCACAGCTTCTCCCTGCAACTTTCTCTGAAATGTGGAAGGAAAGGAGGAAAAAAATCTAACCCATTTGAGAAGGCATTTTACAATCTTCCTAATTGAAATTGAGTTCCAGGTTTCCATCACAAATTCTGCTGAAATTGTACCTATCCCTACAATCAGCCAAAAAGACGATTGAAATGTTCACCCCCTTTTGAGAAAGCCCAGCTACCTCTGTTTCAGCCTGTCTGATATGGAATTGCCCACAGAGTTTCTTTGCCATGGATATCAGACACTGACCCTGTTGGAATGGCATTCAAATAGAAATGCTTATTCCAGTCTCACTTTACACTCCATCTCTTCCTATAGAATTAATTTTTCCATTAAAACCTTTGGTAATCCCATTCAACAGACATATGTCTACCTGTCAAAATAAGAATCTTCATATCTTTCTAAAAATTTACCTCCTAAACACAGAAAATTTGCCAAAGCCAGATCTTGCTATTTTCCCCCAGGGTCTTAACTTTTCAGTATTTTTTAAAATCACATTTATAGAAGACAATTGTGGCAGCTTTTGTCAAAATGTCTGCAAGAGGCAAAGTGGATATATATAGGAAAAAAGTAGACCTTTCTTCTGACACCATCCCTTCAGTCCATTCCTGTGAGATCTCTTTGCTATCAGAGAGCACTCTCTGGGGGAACAGCCCTCAAGGAAATGGACATCAGTGAGTTCAGGAAAGTGAAGATGAGTGGAAAACAAATATTGTAGTGACTTACACAGCCATGCAAACATGCCAGTCTGGAGATTAACAAGCTGCTGTAAAAGTCCCCCAATGACTGTTCTGGCCACAGTGTCCAGAGCTCCAATTTCAGAAAAAAAAAAAAAACCAAACAACTCCTACCCTTGAGCTCAACTTCAGTTGCGGGATGAGGGTGAGAGGCAGCAATAGCTGCTTCCTCCACCTCACAGCCTCCAGGACTGAACCTACTGTCTCCTTTTACCCCACTTGAATTTGTAGGCAATTCCCCATACACGCTCTCACCCTCTATTTGAGGTCTCAGAGTGACCCCCAGAGAGAAATAAGCTGCACATTAATTAAATCCACATCTGCTACAGCAAATACTGCTGCCGCTAGCACTGCAGAGAGATGATATAAAAGGACCCCAGGCCATTACAGAGAAATTCACTTGATTTCCTTCCAGTGCTGCTGACTCAGAGCTGTCTCCCCTGCCCTTGATCTCTATCTCTTTGGCTTGCCCTCTTGACCTCATCACTCCAGGGTTTCTGACTGGCTCATTTTCAGCCTAATTCTCTCCTCCCTGTTCAATGCCTGTCATATTCATGCCTGTCTCTCAAGTACAGCAGGGACATGGCCTTCATCACCCATCTTTGAATGTATGAGCCCTTCTTTCTGTTTTCAAACTTTGATGGCACAGTCTATTTTGCATATTTAATGGCCTCACACTCTGTTTCATTGGGTGAGATGTGTTAGCACATAAAAACAGGGCCATGACAAACTTAAACATTAACCGCAATTTTTTTGGCTTTTAGTTGTTAGCACAAACTTGCTCTGGTGTGTTTAGAATGTCAATTGTAGCCTTTCAGGCAGGTTCAGGAAGAGCACTTGCCTGGGACCATTCCCTGAAGGCAGTGTGAGTTGAGGGGAGAGGAGGAGGAGTTGGGTGACTACAAGCAATCCCTTACCATTTGAACTCTGGGCTGGAGATCAGTGCCTACCCTGTTTTATTCAGCAATGGAGCAGCACCCTTGCAGTCTAATTTCTTCTGTTGTCATCAAAAACCATCTTGATGGATCTGCTTGCTGGTGGATGTGGTTCATCTGTCATGACAAAGTGTCCTCTTTTCCTTCAGTTATTTCACTGAGCCCTCATTAAGTTCTTTTGTGTTGTGACTGCTGTGTCTTTTTGAACACATCACCACTGGTCATGTCCCACCAGGGCCCGTGCTCATTTCACCCCTTTGACACATCTGGGCTTTCTTTTGATGACAAGCAATCACTCAGCATTCATTTCTGTCTCCCAAACCTCGCAGTTCCCAAAAACTGAGCTGACCTCTGACCAATTTTCCTGTCACATCTCCATGTGGCTATCCAGAAGCCAAATCTAACAAGAGGTATACTTTTCACTCATGTCTGGCAGATTCACTTACAGCTATGTGTGGCAAGATCAGAGAAATCAAATACAACTTTCCGTAGGATTTTCCAACAAGTCTGCATAAAAAATAATAAAACAAAATCACCACAGTTTTCTCCAATCTTCTTTCATCATCGGTCGACATCTCCATCTAAGCTGTGTCTGCAGCTCAGACAGGAACTGGGTACAGCAGTTGTTGGTTAGGATCAAGGGCAGTTCTATGCATGAAATATACATTGGTACCTTAAAAATATCTGTTAACTGATTGTCCTTTTTCTTCCACAGCCATGGTGGAATATCCTCTGTGCATTCAAAGTATCTAAGGCATACCTAAATTCTCTGGTTTCTTCTTTTGCAGCACCTAGAAACATGGACCATCCACCTTAAGCATTTGGCCACCTGTTCCCCATCAGTGCAGCTACTGCAATCTTTGCTTTTTTCTGAGGTTTTCATTCTCAGCTCATTAGGTTTGAAATAATCATTCAGGTAAGAAACATCCCTCTTGCCCAAACCTTAATATTTGTCATCCAAACTCTTTAATGAATTTTAATGTCTTCCTTTTGCCTGCATCACCTTTTTATCTTCTCCCACAAACTTTTGCTCCCACAGAATTGAGCCTGCCTTTCCTTCTTCACTGTTCTTTCCTGAATCGTTCTCATCATAACCCACTCTGTTTTCCCTCAGGGAACTTTCTGGCAGTGGATACCCATCTATCTTCCTCATTAAAAACACAAGGCATTTCAGGAAAACACATTTGATAAACATTGTTATATTGTAAACTGAACCTGATTCAATTGAAAATCAAATCCAGACACACATCAGACTTGACAACTTTGTGTCAAAGAAAGCCCATGTTTTATTTTAAAATAAATACATGTTTATGTTTCTAAATAAACAGCCTGAAACTCACGGTTTTTTGACCTTCAGAGAGGTTTCTCTTCTGCATTACCAACAAACTTACATAGAAGCATTTTCTAGGCTCCTAAAAATGAAACCACAGGCTTTTATTTTTCCTGTATTGCTACTTATATCTCTCAAACTGCACACCCTAACTTTTGATGTTTTATGCCTATTGGCACAATCATTACTCATTATACTGGCAACTCATGACACTACAAGGATGGTTTGGGAAGATATGGAGTGATTGAGATAAAGCTACTTCCTTTATTATTTGCATTGAACTATTTAATGATGCTCAATGTATTAAGGGACAGAAAGGAAAACCACCTTCTAGTGCTGTTGTTTCAGAGAAAGAGGTATGGTAGGCATTATACAGATTAATACACTCACATCATCTCAGAGGGCTCATGTATTTTTTATTCTTCCTAACATTGCTCTTGTTCTTCATGGAAATGAAACTTTATTCAATGAAAATCACCACTAGGTTTACACTGTGCTGTTGCTTAATTATATTCAAACATTAATTAAAGAAGAGGTTAGTTATATTGGCACTAGTAACTGCCGAAGGTGTGTTAGTCTTAATATGGCAGCAATTTCAGTTTCCTGAGTACACCTCACACAAAAGGATTCTTCAATCCTAATACATATGTATAAGTCTCATTTTTAGAAAAGGCAAGCAATTATTCTATCAAAATTCAACTGCTCAATCTTTGAAAAGCCTCTGCTCTTCTGTCCACATTTACTTCACCATGGGCATCCTGCCTTTGAAGCAATATCCACAATAAAATAGGAGAAAAACATGCCTTCTTTACCTGTTTAAGTAGCGATCAGCATCATTACTACAATCATTCTTGGCATGTACTTTAAAAAAATATGCTATGGTGCCAAGCAGCAACACTGCTTTCTTTAGGGAGCTCAGCTAAAATGAGCATGGATCTGTGCATCAAGGTTGGTTTCATTTCTGGAAAATGTAGGAACTGCTCATAGCAAAACTAAATGTTAAAATAGCTCATAGGACACTGGAGGATAGAGCATGCATTAGAGCATACAAGAGACTGCCACTGGAGACATATCTACATGGACTTCTGCAAAATTTCAACAGAGGAATCACCCTTGAAAACGCCAGCAAATTTGGATGCCTGAGGCACATGACATCACCTGACCAGAGTGCTCTTCTACTAGCTTTTAAGACTTCTCTTAAAAATACAATTATTCTCCAGGTTTTCTACCTATTTTCAGTCTTCGTGGATGACAGTGGTGCAGTAACATCTTCAGCAGGGACAACCTGTCAGGCACACACCCACAGCCATTCTAATTTGGGTGTCATGAAGCGCTGCATCAAACGCTGTGCCTATTTTAGGGATGCACAGTCCCCTCCACCGCTCCACCCCTCCTGGATGCATCCGTTCACCATGCCCAAGTTCCTGCTGTGATCCAGACTTTTAATAGCTATACAGCACAAGCCAGTGAAGTCTGTCTGACACTGTGCTGCTTCTCCCCTCCGAATCACTGCCACTCAGTAAGTACATCGTCCTGATTTTAGGGGTTGCTTATAAAACTCTAAATAAATAGATACATAAATATAAATCATCAGGTGCCTCTCCTCTCCAGTGAGCAAGCCTTCTCCTCAGACAATGGCTTAGGAACGACCCATGGACAAGCCCAGCCAGCCTGCAGTGCTGCAGAGAGGCTGACAGTAATGCAGTTGGATGTTCCCTCTGAGCAAAACGTGTCTGCTGGCGCGCATTCTGGTTTTGAGACAGTACCAAGGGGACAGCTCTGACAAACGCCTTGAAATTCAGTGCCCATGGCCCTGCCCTTGCCGTGCTGCAGTGCTGTAGCAGAGAGTGGTGACAGTTCAAATGGCTGGCTGGCAGATACATTCACAATACATGAACATTTTGTTAGAATCCTGCCAAGTGTGTCTCTGGTCGCAGTGGGAACCAACCAACTGCTTCAGCTACATTTGGATGGGACAGATGCTTCATCAAAATATCCCATCTGTGAATGCTTTTGCAGGGTGCACTACATAGTAATAGCCTTTTTCACCCCTTTCAAAATGTATATTTCACATTAGAAAAGTCTAGTTTAATCTGCATTTGTCCAGTTTTTGAGCATCTTGTGTCCAGTCCACAAGACACCAAAAATTCTCAATTTACCAAAATCCCACACAGAGATCATAAACTCTGTTCATCAGACTTAGGGCAGCTCCACCAGGCCCTGACTCATACCTTCATTCTGCCTCCAGGAGTATGTAGGGATTTCATTAATGGAAGGTCAAATTACCTTGACACATCTAAAGGTACTAGTCTTACTACCTCTATGAACCCTAGCAGGACCTGCAAGGCCCTGAATTACATGGAATTTGAATTATCTCACCTTGATTACTCTCACAGAAGGTCTCTGCAGAGAGACTCCTGCTTTCTTTCAGGGAGCTCCTGACACAACCTCAGATGTGTGTGGTGTCAGACCAGAGCATAAACAGGAAAGTCAGCAAGAGCTCCAATGATAAAGTGTATCTTCCTCACTCCCTTGATAAAACAGTGCAGTCTGGGTGTATTTAAAATCATCAGTTCCCTACTCTGTTATGCAGAAACTCTGCTTCCCATTCCACAGTTCTGGGTCCTCCACTCCTGTTAAGACCTTGTTGACTCAGGGCAGCAACGGAGAACATTTGAGTTTTAGCCCAACTTGGTAGCTCTAAACCCCTTGCCCACTCACCAGACTCAAGCAAAGCTACAAAATTTGGTTTTCAATTCTGACATGCAGAGATAGGATTACAAGTATTGAAACATCTGTTTCTCACTGCGCAAATGGTGTTCCTTGTCCAGCTTTGAAACTGATACAAGCTGCTCTCTGGAAGCCAAGAGTCCCACTGTTATAGTACTGTAGCAATCCTAGTTCCATGAAATAGGTAGAGGAAGGTGTCCCTGCCCAAAACAAGGGGGTTGGAATCATGATCATGATCTTTGAAGTCCCTTCCAGTCCAAACCATTATATGACACTATTTTTCTGAGGACCCTGTTCCCCCTCAAACTCATACTTTGTGGGCATAGCTTTCTAGACTAAAATAGCCACAGAAACAGTCAAGAATCAGGCAGTAAATTGCTGTTCACATTAGGGCCCACGGGTCAGAAGTGAAGGTAAATGAAGAAAAAAGAAGATCAGGGTGCAGTTGGACCTGCTGTTTTGCCAGGCATCACATCTGCATGGCTGCTTAACACATTACAGTGTGAGCCCATTCCTGCCCAATGCATGTTGAACTGAAATCACAGAGAGGAAAAGGAGGGAGGCAAAGATTCAGACATCAGCCTTTGCCTTGAGACATGTTCTGTTCGTTTTTGTACAGTATAATTTCAGAGAACCAACCCAGTGTCATCTTAGACAATCCATACAGTAATTCCGAGTATAAATCCCAGTCAGCAAAGCAGCAGTGATTTATGCACACAGCCATCAGATCCATAGTACTCACTCCAAGTGTAACACAAAGAGCGTTTTAGCTTTCTGTCCAGAAGACAGACAGTGTAGGAGAAAGGAGCAAGTTGAACATTACCTTTTCTTCTGGAAACCAATCCTCAGCCCTGTCCAATTTCAAAGAGTACTGGAAGAACAGAAGCAGCTCAAATGAATCACAGAATATTACAGATACAACCATAAAGGCAGTCTATTAGCAAATTGGTCATGTTAAGAATGTACCATAAAGCAGTCTACACACACAAAAGGTTAAAAATAAATCAGACTTCACTGACCAAATATTGTCTTCTACACCTCCAGTAGCAGCAGGTTATAAATGCGTCCATAACAATTACTGTAAAGTAAAATCATAGAATATTACAATAGCTTGGGTTGTAAGAGCATCCAGTTCCAATCCCCCTGCCATGGGGAGGGACACCTTCCACTAGCCCAGGTTTCTCAGAGCCCCTTCCAGCCTGGCCTTGAGCACTTCCAGGGATGGGGCATCCACAGCTTCTCTGGGCAACCTGTGAGTGCCTCACCACCCTTAGAGTAATATCTACTGTAAAGTTCATCTCTTTCAGTTATTCAAAATCTGCTACAGCCTGGAGGGCTAGCAGAAGTTTTTCTAGACACTTAGCTATTCTAATTTATAAGTGCCCAGTTTCTCCTTATTTTCTGATTACCCTTGGCTGAAGGACTCAGCTGTTTGTGAAGCAAGACAAGCTGTTTGTGAACCAGGGCTGTGTAGCCCTGGTTATGTTTTTCTAAATAAGCTGTTGTTGGGAGGTGGTGATGAGTATGTTCATCCTCATGGTAAGAATACCCAAGAGTTAAAACCATGCAAGACCAGAAAGGTGAAAACAAAGGCAGAAAGGTAATAGCAGAGCTGTATTAGTGAGCATTCAAGAGAGAAAATGTATTGAACACTAAAAAGGTATGAGACCATAATTTAAAAAAAACCAGGCAATCAGAAGATGGCAGCATCAGGGCTCAGGCTGTTCCAGGGAGCAATGGAGATGAGCTCTTCCCCCTCTGATTGATGAGAACAACAGAAGCACCATGGTGAGCATATTAATGCTGATGCTGTTGGCTCATTAAACTTGGGTAACTCCTGTGTATATGAGCCAACAAAGAATTGCTATGCACCCTTTAAGTTGCCTACAGCCTGCTTGGAGAGTCTCTGTGTGCACGCTAAACTTGTCAGAAGCAAATGTGCTGAAAAAAAGAGAGTTGCAGTCCACCCAGAAAATCATCCACACAACCAAGTCTTCGTAGTAGGTCAAGAATCCTTCTCCTGTCTGTGTCTCCTCCCAGTTTCAATCACCCTTTTCTGTGCTCTGACTAAGAGATTAGATAACCGGTATCCTGGCTCTGAAGCAAACCAAAGGAAGAATGGTCAAGGCAGCAATGATTTCTTGATCACTGCTGCTGTATTTCCTCCTCCCATCACAGTTCTCATACTGCTGCTCAGGCACAGTCTAAAAGGGGCAGATGTTCCCTTGGCCCAAAGGATCACTGAGCAGTAAATAATATTCCTCAGTTCTGACACAACTGACACACTCAAGCACCTTGCAGAAGAATTTAATATTTTCTATTGGAATCAAATCTAGTCATTTACTGCTGCACCTCTCAAAAATCTGAAGAAAAAGGAGAAAAAAAACACAAGTCAGACAGTTTCAGAAAACCAATCACTGTGATGAAAACTGAAAGCATATATAGCAACATCCAGAAATTCCAAAGTCAGAAAAAAAGCGTCTAAAAAGATGACATGACTAAATAAGGCATTGAGGTGTCAGATGTTTAAAACACTACTGTGACATTAATAGCATTGAAACGTGGCTGTAAAAAATTATAAAAAACACCACCCATAATTCTTTTTATTTTTGTATTGAAATAAAACTGCTTAAGCCTTATACAAAGCAAATAATCTTTTAAAATCAAGATCTATTGATTTATACCTGGCTTTGAATTTATCTCCATTCTCTAATTAACAGGCTGTGTCACTGGAAGGAAAGAACATTAATGGCACAGGACAACAGTGTCATCTCCTACTAAAGAGTAAATCTTGACAGAAAAAAATCAAAGCAGTTGTTTAAAATAAATCACCAGCCTTGGCTGAGTTGGCTGTCTGCATGGAAGGTATTTATTGCCTCTCACAGTCCTTATAGAAGGACGATATCTGGCACCAACTGGATAAAATAAATTAAGAAAGGTACTTCCGGCAAAAGAAACAAATAATGTTGTTCAGAATTTTTCTTTCTGGTTAAGGTAGAAACAGCCTGTTGAGCAGAGGGAGCACAGCATGTAGATGTGTTTAAATCACAGCCCTCAGCCCTGAATTCCACCCTCAGTCCATTCTAGTGTCCATTTAACAATATGTATTGCTATTTCGTTTTTGTCTCATGTCATATTTCATTTTATTCGGGAAACACACTGTATAATTTAAAAGGGTCAGTCATCTTGAAACCCTCCTGTTCCAGGCACAGAGTGCCCAGCTCTGTCTGGGCATCAGTTAGAGACACTTCAATATAAATTCCACAGTCACCATGACCACTGCAAACCATATGGCAGGGAAGTTTTTCTGCCATGAGGCTCAAAACTGTGGAACCAAGAAGCACTCTGGGATACTTCCCAGCTCCTGCTCTTCCCAGAGGAGGCACTGTGCTCCCAGGAAGATCGGATGTTTTCCAGTTTAGGCAGAAGTGTCTCCTGCTGCAGGTACCATCCCCCACATCTTCAGTGGGCACACAACCTGACAGACAGTCCAAAGTCAACCACCACCCAAACATTCACACTTACTTTCAAAGTTTAGTGTCCTTGGATTATCAAAGACTTCATTTTTAACCTTTACATCAGTAAACACAGAGATCCTGCAATCTGTTCTGCTAAAAATACATTTTCCATTGACACAGACTTAGTTTTTTGATGGGAATTGAGTTCAATATTAACAAATACAACAGTGTAGCTACTCTCAGGCTAAATCTAAGAGAGGATTGCAAAGTTTAGCAAAGGTCACAGATCTCCTGCTGTAGGCATTTGTGGTTTCCAAGATAAAACCATAGGGAACAATGCAATCATCTATTCTTAGCTACTCCATGACGTTAGACCCTTTCACTCAGTGCAGCAGGGAAAACCCTTTCCCTTTAGTGCGTACCTTTGAATTTCTTAAACTGTCATTGAACTAGGTCAAATATTTTCTAAGTCATATTGTACTGACCCTATTTAAGGTTGCAACCGGGCCAGCTGAGTCTGTTTTTCATACAAAGATCTTTCTAAAATAAATCTTCGTGATCCTTTCTTCTCAGTTTGTGTGACAGTTTTCAGGAACAATAAAGATCAACACCTTAAGGAAATGGTATAAAAAAATCAGCTTGGTTGTCACAAGATCTCGCCCTGTCTTTGACCAATATGCCATCTGCTATCTTAGAGAAGAATGAGGCCTTTTATTTTTCAAATCTCAGTGCCGAGCATCTCTCACAGCACTCAGGACAATTCTTGATGCCTGTGGTGACTCTTTCCTTCCATGCTGTACAGAGTCTGGAAGACTGAAACAAAGGATTCCAGCCTCAGAAATCAGATTTCATAGAGGAGGATAACCTAATTTTGGGGTCCTTTGGTTTTATTTTTGCTTTCCTGAGACCTTTTCAGATAAGCTTTATATATACACACACATGCACACATATAACATACAGGGGTGTTTAAGGCACCTCACAGTGTCCTGGTTAACCATGGATACACAGGCTTGTTATTTGCTGAATAAATAAACCTGTGTCACAAATCTGCTGTTGAAATCTCATTCTGTGGCTGAAGGTAATTAAGTCAGTGTCTTCAGCAAGAGGCCCCCAGTGACAAGCCAGAGGTCATGACAGAAACCCATGACACAGAAATGAGTCAGACTCCTGTTTTTCCACACAGCACTGGACTGTTTTTCCTATGAAACTCTCCAGAACGTAGAAAATCTGCAGTGGATGTGAGAACAGAGAAGGTTTAATTTGCTCATGAACCTGGCATGCAATATTACAACTGAAATTTCCGCATTTTCATTTTCCTTCTAGCTTTGTATGTCTTTTGTTCACCTGCTTTTTCATGTGCATTATTGCAGAGGAACTGCTGACAGTCACTACTCCAGATGTGGGACTTTATCACAGCAGGATTAACTAAAGCACAAAGGCAAAGCCCATACAGCAACAACCCCCTTCCTTTTCACATCCCAGAAGCAGATGGCAATAAGAAATGAATTTTCTCATATTGTTAAAGCTTATGCTTTTTCACCGGCAAGAAGGATTTTTGCTTTGGTTCAAGAAGGGAACTGATTTTGCAATCACAATAGAAAATATTAATAGGCTCTACAGCAAGGTGACTAATATGTTCTGTAAGTTTGTGAAAGGCAGGGATTGAAAGGCAGGGATTTTTTTCTTTTTTTTCTTTTTTTTTTTTTTAAATTAAAGTTGCCAAGAGCTGGCTTTGCTTTGGGTATAGCCTTGTGCTAAGATATTTGTAGATTATAGTGTGAATTCTTGCAACACAAACGTATAAGGATACAATCCCATGATGGATCTGCTCTTTATCCCACACACAGACTGGGAACTCCCATGATATTGGGATATGTTAGGCTGGTGCATGACAGATTTATGAATTTCAGGCTATCACAGGATTATCGCCTGTGGCAAGGCACTGAACACGATACAGCCAGAACTAACTTTCTCAAGATCTTTGAGATACAGCAGAAAAAGAACCCCTGCCAGAACAATGCAATGAAAGAATTGTGCAAGAAGATTTCTCCCTGCAAAGATGCTTCTTTACAGTGAAAGGGTTTATAACATGCAAGCTATTAGTCTAAGGATGAGGTTAAACCCCCTGTTGTTTCACTAAGGATACATCCTACAGCTGAATGATTTCAAATAGGTCCCAAAAATATAGAAAATCCATTTTTAGTTCTGATAAATACAGGAAAAAATGAGGTTTTTACTAACTTCAGATAAAATGCAATGAATCAGAATATTGCAGGTTGTTGCCCAGAGAAGCTGTAGACCCCTTCCCTGGAAGTGTTCAAGGCCAGTCTGGATGGGGCTTTGCCCAGACTGGTCTAGTAGAAGGTTTCCCTGCCCATGACAGGAGGACTGGAATTAGTCTTTGAGGTTCCTTCCAACCCAAACCATTCAGTGATTCTATGAATAGACATGGAAAACCATGTCCTGCAGTGGTAAAAGCAAATTGCTCCCTGACAACTCACTTTTGTCTACAAGTCAGGTCTTGGGCGGTACAGAAAGTGAAAATTCAGTTTTCACTTAGCATATTTAATGCTTATTATTAGAGAAAAATCTTTCAAGTATAATCCCTAAAAAATTAGAGTTAAAATAGAAAAAGAACCCAGTGTAATTGATGTCTCTGAATTTTTAACACTTCAGACTGACAATTCTGAAATTAGAGTGTTTGATTGTAGCTGCTTCTAAAATAAAATCTCCCCAGATAAACATGGGTATATCTGCATTCACTGATTTCTGTCCCTTTTCAACATGTCTATCTTCACCTTCACTAGTTGATCTGTTACTAATGAACAACTCTCAGGTTATTCTTACAATGGTTGGAGTTCAGTCCGAAATTCAGGATTCACAGCACACCACGGAAAGCGTTTTTATAAAATCCATCTCTTTACAAAACATTTTTCAGTTAGTGTATAAGCAGGCTGAATTGATCACAAAGACGAACAGGAAAGAGATTTAGAAATAAATATTTCAAGTAAAGGACTCAAAGAGCTTAAAAATTTGGTTTACTTCACCTGTCAAAAAAAGAGTGTTTTCAACAAACACTCAGACCAGAAGAAAAATAACTCTACTTAGGCATTTCTCACAAAAAGATTCATCTGTGGTGCACACCACTGGAATATGTCTATGTTTCCAGATGGGAAAAAAGAAAGTTCCAGTCAAGTGGTTTCTGGGGTTTTTTTAGGGAAAACCTTCCTGATAGTCCATTATTCCCATCAGTCTCAGGTCCATCCATCCCAGTTCCTCCCATCACCTCTGTCTCAGCAGGTTCATCTCCTGATCTACATCCTCTCCCCAGAGCACCAATTCTCCTCACACTTTCTCACCTCCAAAATGTGTAGGCGATACTGGAAATCAGTTGGAGATGAGGGGAGAGGAGCAGCAAGCACAGAACTGCAGGTACCACCAACTCACCTGATTGACTGGGCGATAAGTAACTTCGGATCAATTTTGGCTGACTCCTACTGTGGACTGAGTAATCGGCTAAGCAGAAGTGGGAGGCTGTGTGAGGACTCATGGCACAGCTAACATTGCAAGATCATTCCCAGTCCCACCCCCTTCCTGGAGAAATGAAGGCAACAGTGGTGGTACAACAGGAAGCAAGCAGAGCTATTGAGCCACCCCACCCTACATTTTACCTGCAAGATTTCTTGCTTCAGTGGTTTGGTGCTCTGCATTAGACCACACACATTAGTGAAGAGGGAGGAAAATTAGGACCAGGGCAGAAGAACAAATCACCACAATTCAAAATGCTTCCAAAAGCACAGATGCTTTTAACACCTATTCGCATGAATTATAAAAGTCTTCTTGGAGTAACAGCAAGAGCAATGCTGTAAGTGCTATTTAAGATACTTTGACTGCACTGAAAATATTTACAGCTTCTGCATTAGTGCATATATTAACCGCTCTGGTAACTTTACTGTCCTATAAAAGCATTCAGTACTGATAGAGCAGATTGTTTTGAAGTTCTAATAAAACAAAATCAGAATTAATTTGATAAACCAATTTTCAATGAACATCAGGAAGCTTCCCTACTTAAATCAAATCTCCTTCAAGAAGGTTATGCTGGACAAAGAGGAGCTGCAACATCACTGATCACAGATCTTAATGCTTTCCTGCCTCTACCAGCTAGTCCAAGTCTACTTCCCTGTACAAACCCCACCATTTAGCCATTATCTCTTCCCACCACTGCTTTAACAACTCCAGTCTCCCAGCACCACTTTCACCTTCTCCACTGCCATCTGCTACCTCTGCAATAAATTCCCAGTAAAATATTTCACACACTAGTGTTCCATTTAATGCCTTCTGAGCAACGTGAACCTGTTGGCTTCTATACCCTAAAGTTATTAAAGATCAAAGCAAGCTTTACTGTCCCATCATGAGAACATGAGATATGCCTCAAATGATCCTCACTTTATCTGCCCCAGTGTCCCATCGTGATGTTTGTAGTCTGTTCTGAGACAGCACTGTGACAAATAGTGCCGCATACGGCGCTAATTCCAGATTAGCGCTAATAAAAACAGGAGTGGTAATAATATCCAGAGTTTTCCCACTAGCTGAGATTGTGCTGGAGTACAAATGACGCCTGGAGACTGTGCAAAAGGAGATGGGAATTTTATTTTCTCTTATGATTCACACTATCTTCTTTTGCCTTTAAGATTACTCCCCTCTGGTGATAGCAGACACAAGCATAGCTGATTTTCTTTACGGCTACCACTTAGTGACACATAAGTGCTAGTTGCTTCACCCAGAGAAGGATGTCAAATGCAAAACAAGACACAGCATGGAAAGTGAATGAACAAACCTGATCCATGGGTTTCATCCTTGGCAAGCTGAGCAGTTTGCTGATATAATACAGCAACATTCTCTGAGCAACATACTGATGTCCATCTCATGTTCTGGGCAACAGGTTCTGTGAAAGTCATTTTCAGACTCAGTGGCTGAGATAAGGATAGCTTCATGATCTCAGCATGAGGCAGATTTCACCTTTGTTGGAGATATTTTGACATACTGAAGCACTTCAGATACACTGCAGAATGATAGACCTATCATGATTATATACATTCCACAAAAATCTTTCTGCAGCATGTTGGCTGATTGGATCCACATTTCAAAACTATCTAAATAGTTCTAGATATATACAATGTAAATATACAAATACAATTAAAAGCCTGAAATTGTCTAGTTACAATCTACGTCCAAACTCATATTTCTCTAAAAAAAGAACGAAAACCATTCAGAGGGACTGTGGCAGATCTTGAGCACAAGGTAAGCATTCAAAACAAAACATGAAAGAAACACAAACAAACAAAAAATTCAAGATTATTCCCAGTTTCTGGGTCTATATCTGTCTAATGCTCACAGTTTATTTGTTTAGTGTGAGACAGCTTCTTGCATCAGTAAGGGACTGGTCTTTGCGGAGAACCTCTTAGAGTTCATGACTTACACTGTGCTTGCAGAGTGCAACAGAAAGGGACTGTACCAGACACTTTATTAATTTTTTAAATGTAGACACCCACTCTCCCAGATTGTGACAGACTTTCATTTGTAGCAATATTTTGCCTTCTGCAGCACCTTGCACCTCAGCGTGGCAGAATACACTGCAAGCATTTAATTAAGCCCTATGATGTCCCATTGAGGTCAGCAGGTAGGTGTTTCATAACGGCATCAGCTATTTAAAAAGACTTGCCCCACACAGGCACACACAAACTGATCATTACGTTAGGGGCATCAGTGGCACCGCAGAAATGTCACTGCCACCTCTCCAGCGTGGCTGCCTGAGCGCTGTCTGACTTTGAAGTGTCTTGTGTGCTGTGTCAGGCAGCAGTAAAGCTGACAGGTAGAGGGGAAGTTGAAGCAGAGTGTGTTATGGCAATCTTCCCAGGATTTCAGGTGACAGAAGTCAGAGTGCCTAGCCTTTGGCTCCCTTCACCGAAGGACAGGAGGGTATGAGATTATTCTCCATCTCGGAAGAGGCTGTGGACAACCACAGTGCCCAAGTGAAATGTGTTCCGTTCTGGAATCCAGAATGGCATCCTGAAACAGAAGGTCAGGCCCTCGCCCACACGAGCTGGCAGAGCTGGCGGTGGAGCTATAAACTGGTATATTACATGCAATTCAAAGACATTCCCTGGGCTGTCATAATCTCTGGCAGCACAGCACCTGTCTCACTGAATTACAGAGACGTGCATCCTCAGACAACAGAAAGAAAGAAAAGGACAGAAGTCAACACCGAGGTTTTACGTATGCTCTGTAGTGAAGTCTCAGCCCACTGGCTAATAAAATCAAAACTCATCTGGGGTTTTATCCACATGTTCCACTCATCACAATCTTTGTGTCTAAAGCTAACTCTTAAAATCCTGCCCAGATCTGTCCCTTTTCTTCTGCTCCACATTTCTGATAACTCACTGGCTTGCAGAGGTGGTTTAAGAGAGCCACAGGACTGTTATCTGCTCACAGTGGGTTTCTAAGCATTTTGGCTGATATCTTTAGTTTTGTTTGCCATATTCCAGTGACATGAAGTCAGAGCTGGCAATCTGGTAGGTGGCAGTTTCCTGTTCACTGCTCAAGAGACAGCTCTGAATCCCAGCCCAGGACAGACTTTTTCACTCATATGAGCCAAGCCACTTCTTTGTCACATCCTATGGCACCGAACTTTTAAAAAAAAAAAAAAAGGCAGCAGAACTTCCCTGCCTTGTATGTTTGCTCTGAAGCAGAGTACACATCAAACTAATGAGGTTTTGTGTAGGTACTGATATTACCTAAATTCTGCATTTAGATAAACAAAGAATCTGAGTGTGAGGTAATACTTTAATTGCCGTGGTCTTAATTCCTCCACCTCAGCTTTCCTATCTAACAAGGCTTTCAGCAGCTTCTGAAGGAGAGGTCAGATGTTCAGAGATCCTTGTGTACCTTCCACACTGCTGTGCTGGTACAGACTGCTTAAGCATCTTACTCATTTCTTTTATTTATGCCTTTTTTCCATAAGCCTTGATTGAGTAACAGCACAGGGAACAACAAGTCCAAAGGACAGAGAGGAAAGGAACACCTGCCAGATAAATATAACTGGTACATATGCACCCATCTGAACCAAGCAGGGTGGGCAATTAGCAAAAGCATTTAATCCATCCCTCCCAAGCTCTTTGCAGGCAAAAGCAATTGGGACATTCTGGTTAATCACTACATACAAGAGATTTGATGATCTCTTGAAGAAATAGATTACTGCAGATTTTCATACATTTTAAGGCGGTTTTATCTCTGATGGTAAGGAATGCTGAAATATCTCTGCCCATTCCACAAGAACATTTGCATTAGTAGGATAATTTGGCTAATGTGCTGCATTTGAAGACCAACAAGGGCCAGGTAAAGAGCCACAAGAGGTATCTTCTCTGTCACTTTTTAAAAGCTCCAGTCTGCTTCATCGTGTCCATATTTTACAACTGTGTGTATGCTGGCATTTCTGAGTAAGATTTATGGTGTCTGGCTAAATACAAAAGACTGATTAAAATAACCATCAAGCACTTAGTCTAGCCTAGCTTTCCTGAGATCTAGAAGCATCTTAGTGGGATTAAGCACTGCAACACATTTGAAATTTAAAATTGGTATACATTTTTTTTCTGCATTATGTCAAAAGGCCTTAAATAACCTGCCTAGGATCTTGTACTGAGACCATAACCAGTCCTCTTTTGTTGCTGCATACCTGGTTCTTTGGGTTTGGGAAAACCACTGCCTTAGACATGTCACAGCAAAGTAGCAACTGAAACACTTTCTGCTGAAAAAGCATAAAAGTTTTTGCATCACACTACTGAGAGAACACACAGTACTTTGGTTACTCTTGAGGAGGGATGCAGGGATCCATCCTCTGTATGAGCTCTCACTACTGCAGAGCACAACACACCTGCAGGTCAGGACAGATATCAAATATTTCCCTTCCTACCTCATCGTATTTCTTGGAGCTGAACACTGATGTAAGGATGGATGGGATGGGGCTGTTCAACATTCTCAGGAACTTATTCCCAGGTAGTGTAAATTAACAGCTATCCACTGGCCTAAACTGGCAGAAGGCAAGATTCAAGTCAAGATTCAAGAATGGCAGGGTCTTCCTAGACCCATATGTCAAGAATGATGTTTCCCTCAGAATTTCCAGCACCATGATGAAGCTGAGAAGGAATCACAGGGAGACTAATGAAATGTATCATCCCTTTAGCAGGAAAATTCGGCCTTATTTCCAACAGCAGCTCTAGCTAGTGAAGATTTGAGTGTTGCTCCAACCACAGCAATCACAATGGACAGCCATGCCCTGCCTCCCTCTGCATCATGGTGTGTCTGGGGCACTGATGGAACCAAAAGGAGGACTGAAACAGGAAGGGAGAGATGTTTGAAAGAGAAGACTAGAAAGCAAAAAAAGGAAGGGAGGAGCCTTTGACAGTTGGGGAACCTTTTATCTCCCTACAATCAGTTGGGATTTTATTGTTTCCCCCTCAATCTTTTAACATGGAAGAAAGCATCATTCAGAAGGGAAAACCAAAGATATTTTTCGCCAAGTAGATAAAATCCAAAGAGTAACCACCCTGAAACACAGGGTGGGAGGGGTGTCTTATCTCAGAGTCCTGAGATGAATTGACTTGGAAAGAGACAATGAGGAGGATGAGCACTGACAATTTACAACAACCTAGAAACATTTTGATTTCCCTCTAGGTGAGGACAGGAAAAAAAAGAAAAGAAAAAAAAATAATTAAAAAAAAGGAAGCACTCATAGGGACAAACAGTCCTCTCAGGGCATCAGCCTGAAATAGGTTTCACGTAATCCTTATGCCCTGTAAAGGTGAAATAAATCTGAGGGACAGCAGACAGGACACAGCAACCCAGACAAGCAGAGGTCCATTTCCTTCACACATTGTCTGTCTGAAATAGCCTTGTGAGGGCTTCATGTCATTTGTCACCTTCACCTTCACATACCTCCTGGGGAGGGGTTACGGAGAGAGATTGGCTTCCCTGCAAATTCTTCATTACTGTCTAATACCAGCAGCATCTGATAACCTCCATGGTTTCATGCAGAAGGGAGATGACAGGCAAAAGAGAGAGAGAGAAGCAAGAGCATCATGAAGGTCTGAGGGCATATGAGGCTGGAGCAGGGAAAGCAAGGAATTAGGTGAGGAAGGATTTATGAATTCCCAAAAGTAAAGGTTAGAGTGGAGGTTAGGGCAACCTTGAGCTGAGGGAGGTGGGAAGGTGGAGAGGCAAGACAGAGCAAAAATCATGTTTGGAAGCTGCTTGCAACAGTTGGATGTTGTTAATCTCTTAAACCCTTTTAGGAGGGCAGCTGCCTGAGGCCAACCCTGCAGACACCAGAAGTAATCCTCATTTTGCCATGTAACTGCAGGGCAAATCCCATTTGAAGAAGAGGTATAAGCAGAAAGCACAGGAAGCCCAATGCACACAAACCATTTTGCAACGAAATGCATTCATATTCATCATTTCCAATGTCAGCTGGGGATGCTTTGAACACAGTTCTGAATGTGGAATCACCACAGAGAGCACAAACGGCGCTATTCAGGTTTTATCTTAGATACCACATATACAATGTCGAGATGTTTTTTTCCCCAGGCTCTGGGCAGTCAGTGCCACAGGACAGAGAAAACAGTCAACCAGGTTTCTGGCAATGGCAGCTCGGATTTCTTCCTTCCTCAAACTGAAGCCTCTCTGCAGGCTTTTCTCAGCTTGGCCATAAATCTGTCTTCACACTAATTTATTGCTCTGTGCCCTGTGGATTCACATGAAGACAGCTTCATAAAAGAACATGCAACCACTCTTATGCCTGCAATGGCATAAACAAGATTCAGTGTAAACAAGGATGAGACTGAAGGGAGAGCACCAGTGGGAAGTCTGGTCTCGTGACTAAATTAGTACAATGGCAGCCGCTCTGAAATTTGTCTTTTCTGGTAAAATGATGAGGTAACCTGAAAGTCTCCATGACAACACAGTCCAGCCTTGTGTTACAAGATGCTTATGCAAGAAAGCATCTAAAAGTACAATGCCTGGGAAAAGCCTTCCAACAAACAAACCTCACAGGGGTTCAGCTGCTTCCTCTACCTTATTACTATTATTTCCATACGTTTGTTTTTTGATTTTCTGAAAGGTCTGGTAAAAAAGGAATTTTATATGTCTCCCGACTATATGGCTGCTTGCTATTTTAAATTACAGAGGCATGTACAGAAATGTCGACTAACACAGAATCATGGAATTATCATAGAACGGTTTGTCTGGAAGGGACCTTAAACATCTAGTTCCATGCCCCTGCCATGGGCAGGGATGCCACTCACTAGATCAGGTTGCTCAGGGCCCCATCCAGTTTAGCCTTGAACACTTTCAGGGATGGGGTATCCACAACTTCTCTGGGCAACCTGTTCCAGTGCCTCACCATCCTCACAGCAAAGAACTTAATCTAAATCTCTCCTCTTTTGGTTTAAAACTATTACCCCTTGTCCTCCTATGTGAAAAGTTGCTCTCCTTCCTTTTCATAAGCCCCCTTCAAGTACTGGAACATAACATATTTAACTTGGGTCAAAGTACTAAACCCTCATGGCCTAATACATTTTTGTGTTTCCAGACGAGCTGTGTTGGTTGTTAATCACCATAGCAGTGCCAAACCTCAGAAGCACTGTTCTCCACAGTGCATGCTAACTTAAGTACAAACTATCACATTTGCTTAGAATATGCTGTAATACAAGATTCTTCCATGGCAAAAGAGGAGACTTTTACATCAGTCAGGTTCTTGCCCATGGCAGAACACAGCTGCACGTGAAGAAGTCTGATGCTGTTGGAGATGCCCCAGGTTTCCCTGCTCCAGCTGTTACTCCAGAGGAGACCAGGGCTCCTACAGGTCTGGTGTCACATCCAGCTCTGTGTGAATAACTCAGAGACACCGCAAAAATTAACACTCAAGTTAGGGGACCTGAGAGTTAGTGGTATCTGCCAGTACCAGAGTCAATAAATAGTCTTTAGATGTCAGGATTTCACCCCATTAATCTAATTGGGTGTGTATTCACAGTAAAAATAAGTAATAAAAAAAGTAATCAAGTGCTTAGCTTATCTAGGAAGCACCTAGACTTTTGCAAATTTGGGGGCCATTCCACTGCTTTCAGTTTTATTAGGAAATTGCAGATCTGAAACAAATGCAAAAATTGAGGGCTCAAGACAGTCCTTTTGCCTACAGGTTGGCCAAGTTTTCCAGCAAAGTTTTCCACTAGGATCACAGAAACACAGGTGGAGCTGAATATTAAAAGAGGTCTTATTAAATTAACATGACTGGAGAATTAGTCTGCAAACAAATAAGCCAGGCAGGGATTATGTAGGCTTTAATACAATCTTTTATCAGAGCTGAGGAGTCCCTAATTAAACTAACGACGGAAAATAGTACTTAATGAATCTGTAAATAAATACCAGCAGGAGAGATGGCAGGGCTAAAGAATACCTTATCAGGGAAGGCCTGATCTCCAGAAGAGAGTTAAAAGGAGCAAGGCAAGATTAGAACTGCTAGAGCATCCCAGCTCACTAATGGACATCCCAAACACCCACAAGGACACCCACAATCTTCTACCTTCCTCCACTAGCTCGTACTGTTCACCTTCATCTCTGGTAATTTCTGTGAAGTGTAACATCACTAAACATTCAAAACATTCATCAGTTCAAACATCCTTTGAAGTCTCTCCTTTCACTCACTGCATTTCACTGTGTCTAAACCACCACAGACACTCCAGCAAGCTCTACCTGACATTGTGTTTGATTAGAAGGGTGTGTGCCAAGTCCAAGAAGCAACAACTGTTGAAGGGTCTGTGGAAAAGGTTACCTGAGTTCACAACAAGGAGGACAACCAGAGTGAATGAACCACTAAACTCCAGCCAGGCCAGATAAAGGGCATGCAGAAGCTCCACAGGGGCCAAGATTTCAGGTGAGTGAAACAGGATGTAAAATTTAGCCATTCTGCTCCGGGGGAAGGTAAGTAGACGCTTTCCGTGGGAGCAGGGTTGGTCATTTTCCTCTTGTGGGACACTCCTCCACAATCAAAACACTTTAATGGTCTATAATGGATGCCACGCATTCCTCTGCTCTTTACAAGCATTGCTGGCACAACCAGGCTGTACAACCATCCAAGTACCTTCCCACAACTTCCGTTCCTTCTGAAAATGATTCTGCTATCGTCCCAGCATCACTCCAGGAAATTCAAATGATACAGAAAAAAAACCCAATGAAACAAACCCAACCACCAAAACAAACAACCCACACTTCCACAGACACCCATGCCTGTTTCTTTTTTCCTCCCTTAGCTCTTCAGTAGTTCCTCAGCACGTTTAAAGCAATCACTCTGCTTGGAAAATTTCCTTTCCTTCAGCCATCCTTGGTCATGTCCAACAAACAGAGTGCTGGTTAACAGCAAATTTAATTTCGTTTTACTTGCCCTGCAATGCTATTTCCAAAAATTTCTGCAGCTGTGCCATGCATTGGAGTTGCACCCTGCAGTAAAGGTGCAATGTCCTGTATTGCTCATGGCTTTCCAAATAGACATTTCCTTCCCTGCTAATCATCCCTTCCCAAAGGGCTGGAGCTCACCAGTGAGTTTATCATGAATCTTTTATTTCCAGCTTACTTTCAATTCTTGTTTTTTTTCCTCATTTTGAAAAGAAAATCACACTTCTGGATTTTCTCATCCCTAACAGTCAAACCCACCTGAGCAGCTGAATCTATTAACTAACCCAAACCAATCTATCTTAAGTGCAGAAAACTGCATCATATATTAAGAGCAGTGTCACTACAACAGTCTACCATTATAGCAATCCTTTCCCAGCTACTGTCTGGAATAACTCCTGCTGCTTCAGAAGCAGCAAACATATGGAGATTTTACCCAGGATGAGAAAAAAACCAAACCAACAAAACAAGTCAGAATAGTCTTATATTAGAAAGTCTAATTCCATTTCTGTGATTAGCATAATACAACTGTGTATAAGCCCATAACTTACAGGACAACTTTACACAAGCCACTGAGCTGGAAAGTTGAGCAGGGGATCAGCAAATAAACAAACAGATTATTCTTTTCATTTTGTTTGAATAATTTGTTTCAACAAGGTTTTATTGCATCACGCCTCATTATGGGCAGTAATATGCCAAGATCCTTGAGGATGGCTCAGAGACTAGCATCCCAATTTCCACATGCAGCACAAGAGAAATAGTATTTTGGAAGTTCCATACAACATGAATTTCCCTTATTTATCAGTGAATATCTTTAACTGTTACCTTTGTCTCAACCAGGTTATTAAAACAATACGATGGTGAGAACAGAATGCTATCATCATGGAGAAGACCATACATTAACGAAGTTACAGATTATCTGTTATTTCACCTCCTTTTTGTCAGTTTTTGACAGCTGATCTTGCCACCTCATTCAGGCAGGAGTTCTTCAATGCATTTCAATTACAGAGAGACAATAACTAAAATTTTGCACAATAATGAGCTAATGTCAAGACTGACAGACAGCTAGGAGATTTGAGATGTCTCCTTGCACAGAGAACAATATTGATCTGCAATATCTATTTCCAACCCTTACTTTATCCCTTTATCCTATTCTAATGCAAAATAACTCTTTCTTTCTTTCTAAATCTGTTTTTCTCTATCTTCACCCTTTCTGAGTTCAAATGACTTACCAGTTCCACCGAGCTTGCTCTTCTGGGTGGCGTCTTTTAAAAAGAAAGATACGTGCCTTAGGAGGCAGAGTGTTTATAGGAGAAGCTCACCACAGTCTAGATTATGTTAAGTGGTGGGAAGGACTAAGATCCCAAACATGTGCATACATATTCATCTTACACCCACAGCATCACTGCCAGCCTTAGGTGAGCTCCTCTTGCTGCAGGTGCTGGCTCACGTCAAAGCATTTAGTTTAGATATATAATGCTGAAGCTTGGGTGTGTTTTGTTTCTTCTTCTGAAAGCAGAGTGATGGGGATAGCAGCCAAATAAAATTTTATTTGAGATAACTACATTTTGCAATAATGAGATTCTGGTGGAAGATATAACTGACCACAGTGACTGTCAGCCTGAGTTAGACCTGGAAAAATGGCATTCAAATGGGCTTTTTTGTTCTTCTTTCTTTTATCTGGAACAGAACTGTTCCATTTTCTGTTTATATTTCAGACCTGATGTTTGAGAAACATCATTTCAGACCTGATGTTTGAGAGTCTAACATCTTAAGTTGGAGTTACAAGTGATTAATTACTCTGGAAAAGCGAAAGAAAAAAAAAAAACAACCAACAAAACCTACAAACAAACAATACAGTGGGCTTTTGCTGTCTTTTACAATACTTTGTGCATCTTCACCACCGTGAAGCTGTTTTGGGGAATAAAACAAGCATAAGGGCTGCTTGTTGCACCCGAATTTGGAGAGCTGCTGTGAGCCTTTCCTAAAATCAAAGGGATTTGCTACTTTTTGCCAGCTGATGTCCTTTCTAATTCAGAAATCTGCTTACGCATAAAAATAGCACTGTGGTGACAGGGCTGTATCCAGCCCTTCTCTCCAGCCCTGAAACAAGACAGCACCTGGCAAGAACCTGCTGGTGTTAATGAGGTGATGTGCAAACACCGATGGTATCAGCTGCTCTGCTCCCGTGCAATGTGACTTTTCCTCTTGCCCTCTCTGCACAGAGCCACGTAAGTGCCACGTGTAAGGACTTGCCATTTGTTGTGTTTCTCCTGCATTTTCCGATCTCAGGTGCTGAGCTTTTCCTTTCTGCTCCCTGCTGTGAGGGCAGGTCATATTTCCAAAGAAATGCATTTCAAACTTTTTTTTCTTTTTTAATTCAACCTTTAGCTCTTTCTATTTTTACTCCTGAAATGATTTCCAAGTGTTCCTGTCCCCTCCTTATTATCCCTGTCCTAGCTTTCCAAGTTTCAGTCACATAGAAGCAGATTGGGTTTGGTTTATTTTTTTTCCATGAGCAGAAGGACAGAGAACACGAGGCCGTCAATTTTTATCTCCCTGCAGGATTTAATTTCTTCCTCACTATCTTCTTCTGGGTCATTTCAGAGGGGGTTACCTGTGTGTACTTTCACTAGTTAAACCCCCCAAAGAATCCTTCTAACCTTCAACACTTATTTACTAATGTCTGTTACTACTTAGCTTAAATACCTCTGTTCCCTTTGTTTCCTTTGTGGTGTTACCTTTCTTCCCAAGTGTATTTAGAGGTACTTATCCCTACCCTAATTTCAATAAGCATGGTCTCAGACTCCCAGTCCTCTTAGCCTATCCTGTTCTTCATAGCTGCATAACTGGGGGCTGAAATATCCACTCTTCCTCTAACATGAGACCTGGGAAGAGTGTGGAAAAGCTCTCTCTTTTTAGGAGAGAGCAGCCATGAATGTCTCCTTCTCCCATTTTTGATCCCTCAGCAGGCAGGCACAGCCCAGACCCACAATATCTGATTTCAAAGGAAAGCACATCACTGATGCTTTGTATCCCATAGTTGCAGGACCATGGTATTCCACCAATGTTCCCAAATTAGCTGGTGACAGCTCACCACTCCAGCACAGAGCTGCATCTTTTTATTGGGAATACACCTACAGAGTTCCAAACCTTTCCCTACATAATAGAACTTGAGTCACAGAATCATAGAATGGTTTGTGTTTGAAGGGACCTTAAAGGTCATCTAGTTCCAACCCTCCTGCTGTGGGCAGGGTCACCTTCCACTAGACTAGTTTGCTCAGAGCCCCATCCAGCCTGGCTTTGAACACTTGCAAGTGTGTGTGAATGAGGTGATGGATCTTACACTTGCTTTAAAAGTAATTCCTGGCTTTAATTAAGGTTTTCCCAGTCATGAAGGAGGGAAAGAGTTAAATCATTGATCTGTTTAATATTTGCTTTTTTCCGGTTGATTTTGGTGGGGCACTGCTGTGGAATGGAGGTCCGTGTCAGAGAAGATCACTAGACATATAAACAAATAAATAGGACACTCACATTTCTGCTCTTGGAGAAGCCTGAGGTATAAAAAATTTCAGTGAGCAGATTAAGCAGGATGAACCAGGCAATGAGAGCCGACGTCTAAATCAGAGAGAATCTCAGCCTCAGTGATGCTTTAAGGCAGCATCCCTATATCCCTTCCAATTAAACGATCCAGATGAGTGAGAAACATGAAGATTAAAGTAAAGTAGCACTCAAGTACGTATAGTAGCTCACTGCTGAATGTAGCATAACAGGAGTTGCTGTTCATGGCAAAAAGATTCCAAGTCTGAGTGATCCATTTTTTTCCAAAGGACATTGCAGACTACTCTAAATTCTAACCTCAGAAAGGCTGCAATTATGTATTTAAGAAAGCAGATGGCTGGAACGGGATGTGGTAAAAGAATATAGGATAATGAATGCTCTGGAGAAGGTTCTTCCTTTCTCATAAGTCCAGACAGTTGTTCAAAGAAATTAAGAGGTGAGGAATGAAAGGCAGATCAAAGGAATGTCATTTCTAACTCACCATGTGATTAAGCTGTAATTAATTGCTATAGGATGGGGATGAGGCCAAAAAATAGCAGAATTCTAAATGGGACAGAACATCTACATAGATATCAGGAGCATCCACGGTTATTTTTATTGATGATTAAAATTTTTAATTAAAATAATTTACCCTGTCAAAATATTAAGAAAGGATGCTAAATCTCATGCTGTAGGGCTTAAGAGAATCTCCAAATATTAAGGGCTCTGGATGAGTCCCAGCTCGCAGAGCCGATTATTCACATCTTTCCATCATTAATTCTGACATTTCAATCCTACCCCAATGGTTTCAAATGAACGGAGCTGGGCCTCTGCTTCTCTTGGGCTAATTGGAATTTCTGAGCCCTAAACCATACTGTCCTTGTGCCTGGAGTATCCGAGAACTGCAGGTGTAGAAGGACACATTGCTACTCATTACTTCAAAATATATCTCCATGAGAAATTGCATATGACTATTTGTCAGCCCAAAGCCCAGAGTAGAAGATAAATTATATCCAATTATCTCCTGCTGGCCTCTTTAATATAAGAATTTCTAACTTCTCTTTAAAATAGCTTCTCTTTAAAACTTCTCACCTTCCTGGCTTCCCATTAGTTTGCTACTGACTTGGTAAAAAAAAAAAAAAAAATAAAAGAATATTTCAGAGCAGTTTACCATGGAGACATGACTGTATATAGAAATAGTGTGACGTGTGGGAACCAAGGACTCAATGCAGAGATATTATCTTTTTTTGGATCAACTCATGGGAACTCCAGAAATGGTTTCCATCTCACACATGTCTTTGACCCAGTGGTGTTAACTTCCCTGTACTTCATAGCCTCGGTTAAATGCTGAGGCTAATGACTTTAACATTATGATCAATAATCCCTTGAAACAGATTGGAGTGAATTTAGGGCAGGGCAACTCTAATATACTGAATCCCTGTGGACCCACCTTGTAGCTCTTCAAAACAGGTACAGCACAGGCATCATGAAGCCTGCCTAGATCACACCACTCTGCCACCATGATCTGGTCTAATTCTGGGGAAACTGCTCCCAGGCACGACAGAATAAACCTCCTCTCTCTTTAATTTGACTAGTTAGGGTGCCAATTAGCACAGGTTGATAGGAACTCCAGTATGGTGAGAAATCAATTGTATGCCCAAAGGTAGAGATAAAAACTCATTTCCTCTTAGGATGAAAAAATTCATGCAACTGTGTTATTGCAAAAAATTAGAAACACATTAACTTGGACGCAGCTAACTTTAGTTCTTGAACTTTAAGTGGATTCATTTTCTAGCTGCTATTAAATTAAACTTTATAAAGATCAAACTTTGTTTTAAAGTTGCATGTTTTATTACTAGGTCTGGTCAATAAGTTCTGTCAGATTTTCTCCTGCAGATCTGGTGATTTTGAGCCTACAGAAGAAGCAAGTGAAAGACAGCTAAAAGTGTATTTATCACCAACATTGTGCTGTAGGGGAGTTCAGGAGGTTACACTGCAGCAGTAGAGATTATCCCAGAATTACTTTTGGACCACACATGGCTTCCTTTTTTTTTTTACCTTTTCCTTTTTTTCTCTTTAAAATTGTCCCCTGCAGTTAATTCACCCACCACTAGTTAGATAGGGTCTATCTTGGCATCTGCTTTGCAGGGTGGGAAATCAGAAATCTTTTGACTTTGTTCTCAGAGGAAAGAAATGCCTCACATCTCAAGCAGGCCAGCGTGCCTCCAGGTGTCCTGCAGTTGTGGTCTGTAGCTCTCAGAGAAGAGCAGACCCTTCATTCACATCCACTGACTGCTTTGCGGATCTGAGCTAGAGACCTCACGGCTGCAGAACAGAGATGCTGATCTGTGATCATCTCTTTGATGGCTCAGGTTTGCCTAACGAAACCCATAATTAAGTAGAAGCTGTTGTTAGGCTCATCCACTTGTCTTTTCCAACAGCTAATTCCTTCCTCCTTCAGGAGCTCAAGATACCAAAAACATCTCTGATTCCTTGTTTTGCACGCAAAGTCTTCAGGCACTGGTACCTTTGTATTGCAGATACAGCCATATGTATTTACACACACAGGTGTCAGAGCAACTGCATCTGTGCCACAAACCTTCTGCAGACTCATCTAAAGGCAACCTTGATTTGATCTTTCCTGATATTCACAGAGTGCTGGGTTGAACGGAATGGATTGGGTGTTTCCTTCCAACTGCCTACACATTCCTGTACTTTGTTGGACGTATAAGATGCGTGTAACTCCCAGCAGTATGCTCTGTGCATGCATATGCTCCACTGTGAGTCAACAGGATTTCAGGATGAGAGCCCTCAAAAGCAGGAGCTGCAAAATCCTTCTTTCACTGCAATTTTCTCCACGATGCCTCAGAAAAAACAGTAGTTGCTCCAGGCACTTAACTCGAAGCTGCGTACAGATTTTTGCTTTGAAGGGTCAGAGCAGCTGAGGGTTTAGATCATATCTAACCCAGAGAGGACCTAAAAGTCAGCAATTCCTCTTCCAGTGTTACTACAGAGGTTTTCTCAGGGAAAGCATAAGGGAAACATGAGCACTCCATAACTGTATTTTCTGTATCCTGGTTCCTCAGAAAGCACAGCTATAGCAGCCACAGTGATGTCTTTCATTCAAAAAGTCAGTGAATAAACTACTCACAGTCACATGGTAGACTCTCAGGATCAGTTCCCTTGCCCTGCTTGTGTTGATCTTAAACCACATCTCCTCACTTTGATCTGCCCAAAGGGTTTTGTTCCATGAAATACTAAGAGCAGTTTTGAAACTAGCGTGGACCTCACATTGAAGTTGGACTATTTGGGGATTGAGAGTCTAAAAAATGTTACATGAACTCAGTGACTACACAGAACTCCCTACTACCTGCCTCCAACATTTAATTAATTTGTTTCAGCCCTTAGGTGCTCAGCGAAACAAAGGCTGGAAAGGTTTTCCCTTATACATTCCAAGGGCAGATTTACCATTAAATGAAACAATCACAACTCTGTCTCTTAAACTAATGAATTTATAGCAATTTAAATCAATGTGAAACTGCTTCAATAAATTAGAGGAGGGGAGCTACTCCATAGTACTTCAGAGAACATCCTCATATCAAATGCCTGAGCTCTTTGCCTCAGATTTGGAGTTTTGGCTGGTTCTATGTTTCCTTCAGGCAGAAGAAGCAGTTAAATCTCCCAAACCTCCACGAGTGCTTTGACTACTGATCTGTTGGATGAAAGGGTGCCATAACATCTTTCCATGTCCTGCTCCAGGCTATATTTGTGAGGGGTGTTCCAAGCCTTTCTGCCAGACTGAGAGATATAGATAGATGATCACTCTGAGAGACTGTTTATTTGGTTAAACGTGTAAGTAAATCAGGATTTACAAAGCTAAGGACCTTTAAAACACATTCAAGAGAAGAGTAGTGACTGCCTGAGGAATTTACCTCCCGAAACTCAGTGTCTGCAACCTCGGTACTTCCAGAGTAAGGCAGCTGAGCAGAGATTTACTGAGCAGCCCCACCAAAGCAAGCAGTTAGCAAGGTTTACTTACTGAAGTCCTTCTGTTCACTTGTCTCTATTTATCACTGGTTTTCCAGAGCTGGTCCCTCCGCCTTTGTGATTTATTTCAAGCAGCCATATGCTGTCAACAGAAATAGGTCTCTGTACTGGTTGACTTACATCTGAGGAGGGTGAAAATATTGTTCTATCATGAAGAGCAATTTGTGCTTCTCCCCATTTGATGTGGTGTTTACTGGCTAGTTGTTACATGTGACTGTCCTGTGAAAGTGGGAATGAAAGCAGCTTCTCAGCTGTGCTCCAGAAAAGCTGGATATGGTGTTAAGAAGCATGCTTTACAGAGGTTTTATCCCACAAGGCTGATTATCATTCATTTTTCAGAATGATCCCAGCTAAACTTATGATCTTATGTTGATCAGATCATTCTTTCCATCCTGCTTCTGACGCAGAACTGCACTCAGCTGGTTGCTACTTAGGGTTCTTGCCTTTTAATTTTAGCCAGCATAGAAATTTCTTCTTCTATATATGTTATCTCTTTAACAAAATCCTCTCAAACGGTATTTCCACTACTTCGGCTGTGAACACAGGTAAAAACCCTCCCTCTCTTCATCTCATTTCTGTTCCTTGGCTACCACAGGTTTCCTTGCACAATTACTTGGCTGCAGCTAAGCTGGGCACATTGCTCTCAGTGAGCTCCCTTTGATCATTTAATCTTCCTCTACACACCAGAAACAAGCTCTTTTAAGCAGACTTACAATTTATGCTCCATCCCATCTAGCTGCCTCATTAGTATCTTAAAACAGAACCAATTTCTGCTGCCCTTCCACCAGACCTAGCACTAAGGGATTAAGTGAAACACAGTGTTGGTCCCAGCTTTCCTTCTAGTGATGACATCCACCTCTTGCTCTGACATGATAATCAGGATGCAGCCAGAGCAGGGATCCAGCTCTACAAAGTGCCTACTGGGAACACACTGGCACTCTGCTGCTGCTCACTGTTGCTAAGCCCCGGTACCATCACATTCCTCTGCAATGTCCCATTCAAACATCAGTTCTTGACCCACAGACATCTGCAGAGTTGTAATAACACAGGGGTTCTTAATCACTACTTCTCTAACTCATCTGTTATCACTAGAAATCAAGCCAAATAGATAAAGCTAAATGTTTTATTTGGAAGACTGTCGGTCTCATTATCAAAATTCTTTTTTTTTTTTTTTTTTACTTTGTAAGTTGCTCCAATGGCTCCACTTGCATTAGAAAATATGTGATTTTACGGATCTGACAATATACATGTGTGCTATTTGAGTAACTTTTATATCAAGACTTGAAATGAATAAACTTCACCTTCTTTATCAGGTTGATATTTTCAGTTCACAGACAATGTCCTTATATCTGGGATTACTGTGTGAACTCTGAAAAACCATCACCCAGAGTAATACTGAGGACCAGACTCGGTCCAACAAGGAGATAAACATGTATCCATCCTCTCTCTAAGTGCAACCAATGAGGAGAGCCAGAGTCCTCCAGACAGGGACTCGGACCTCAGGATGGACTAAATTACTTCACATAAGATTCTGTATTTCTGTAGAAAAAGAACATGTGCCAAACAGACACGTTCAGTGGTTTCAGGTAAGTATCTGAAGTCTAGCAGTATGAATCTAGACTTTTGAGCAAGTCAATAATTCTCACAGTTGAGATTTAAGGATATAAACTTCTGTAAATTCATGAAAAATAACAAAATTCTATTTTAGTGGATATAACCATTTCTGATTTGCTCCTTTTCTGCACAGCAGTAAGTTTTTACACTGGAATGCCTGCATAACCTTTTTCCTTCCACTTTTTCTTCCTTTATGTATTTCTGTTTCAGCAATACAAGCAAACTTTGAATTAATTATTTTTTCCACCCTTTTACTTTTAAATCCATTTGCTATGCAGTGCACATCCTTTAAAAGGCACTTCAGGGATATCTTCTTGCTTTGCTGTTACGCCTTTACAATGTTGTATAAATCAATAAAAATTTCCTTTGTTGTTTTTCTGTTAAACTTCCTGCATGATTACACCTAAAAGGGAAAGAAATGCTTCCAGGGGAAGCAATGTACTGTGGCCTCAGATTTACAGCTGCGCTTTCTTTCTAGGTCTAGTAATTTTTGTTTGTAGGCTGATATTTTTCATGGAAAAAGATGATGGCACATATAAACAAGTGATGTGAAGAAAAATCACATGGATGATTTTCCTCATTCCAGTGCATCCTGTTGAGGTAGAAGTTACTGAATAAGTGAGGTAATGGTTTAAATATGGTTCAGATTAGTCATGAACTAAATCTGTTCCTAATAAAAACTTCCCAGTGGCCTGTGTAAAAGATACACGATGTTCACCCGGACCTCCTAAATAGACCTAATTATCACCTTTCTTGTTTTGGTTCTTTTTTTTAAATGCAAGTTGGCAAGAAGGACTGCTGCTCCTCAGCATAAATTCCCTCAGTTGTGACAGCTGACATGCTGTAATTGCCCTATAGCAGAGCAGTATCACACCTAGGGCTTGTCATCTCCTCTCAGGAACATAAAATCACCACGAAATTAATGCAAAAGACCACAATATGTAGTTGTCATCTTTGACTAAACCTGAAATAACACCATCTTTTCCATGGTAGGTACTCCTGAAATGTTTTAGTCAGAGTTGTCATCCTGGAAAAAGCAAAAATTATTACTTCATTGGATTGTTGCTTTCTTTTTTCACCCTCTTCCTCCTTGTTAACCTGCTCGATCTGTGTGTAGCTTTTGAGAGGACAGTTGGGGCTGAGGGGAGAATAAATGGACTCCTGTTTTCTCATGTCAACTCTCTTTCTTTGATACAGCCTTATTCCCTGGTGTGGGTAATGCTCTCTACTTTGTCCTACATACTGCAGCATTCTGGTTTTCCACTTTACAGAAGAATTCAAAGCAGGAGAAGTGAAGGCAGTGCAGCTGATCTGGTTAGGAGAAGGTGTGTCCTACAACAGCCAAACACAGGGGAGGGTGAGGAGAGAGACAATAGCAGGATTATCTCCTGGCACCAAAAAAAGGGCAACAGAGCTGGGGAAGGGTCTGGAGCACAAGTCTGATGAGGAGCAGCTGAGGGAGCTGGGGGGGCTCAGCCTGGAAAAAAGGAGAGTCGGGGGGACTTTCTTGCTCTTTGGAATTACCTGAAAGGAGGTTGTAGCTGGTGGGGGTCAGTCTCTTCTCCCAAGCAACGATCAATAGGACTAGAGGAAATGGTCTCAGGTTGCACCTGAGGAGGATTAGATTGAATATCAGGGAAAATTTCTTCACCAAAAAATGTTGTCAAGCACTGGAACAAGGTGCTTGAGGAAGTGGTGGAATCACTAACCCTCAAGATATTAAAAGACGTGTGCATGTGATGCTTAGGGACATGGTTTATTGTTGGACTTGGCAGTGCTGGGTCAACTGCTGGACTCAATGATTGTAAAAGTCCTTTCTGACCTAAATGATTTAAGGATACTCTGTACATTAAATTCAATAGAGCTACTCCAGATCAACACAGAGATTTTAATCGGGTTGCCACCCTGTGTCCTATTGAGTACAGGCTCCCATTTACAGGCAGATGTACATATCCACTGTCCCACCACTGCTGAGAGCTGATATCTGAGCATGGTCCATCTTCATCTTAATTCTGCTCACAGCTGTCATTAGCATCTCCACAGAGGACTTGTATTCCCAGGCTCTTCTTGTGAAACTAATGACATGCTAATCAATAATGTTCTGTGCATGTTGTTTAGAATGCCTGGCAGGGGCATATATTTGAAAAAGAAACATGTTGGAGAAAGAAACCATCTTATATAACTTCCTCTTATGATGTTCAAGTAGTACCTGTTGTGAAGGTTACAGGGAACTGGATATTTCTGTCTGCAAGACCCCCTTATTGGTCTAATCTTGATAATGATTTTTGCCATGCCCGTGTCTTGCTCAGACTCATAGAAATTGAAGTAGTGAAGCTTTAAAATAGCTTGAAACAAAGCAGCATCCGTAGCACAGGTGGTAAAAGGCCTTCAAGGGATGAAGTGTAGAAGAAGCATAAAGAAACTTAGCTCACCCACTTCAAATGAAAGGAAGGAGAGGTAAAGACAAAACAAAAACCTGTGACTATTTTTCAAGTGAAAATTAGATAAGGACAAGAGCAATCTATTCCAGGCCACCCTGAAATATATTCTAAAAAGCTTTTGCCTTACATTTGAGATGAGGAAAACTTGGATAAAAAGGATAATTTTCCACTGAAAGCCATTTAATCATCAAAAGGCCACCCAACAACATTCCCAAGCTACTCTTGGTGCTGACTGAGCTGCTCTTACTGCTGAGCATTCAAAGAGTTTTAGCAAACTTGATCAACAGAATTATGTAGGATCAAAAATACCTTCAAGAAGGCAAGTCCTTATGGTACAAATGAAAACACAAGGTGATTTTCACCCTCTTAGCCAATATCAGGAATATTCTCGACTTTTCACAGCTGGAGATATGGAAACCTTATAAGCTTGAAGCTGAAGGTTTTGCACAAGTAACAAACCCATGTCCTCCATTATGAAGACCAAAGCAACACATAAGACATACAAGATGTCATCTGCATACATGATGACCCATGTGAGAAGGAGATCAGGGTGAAAACCCACCTTCAGAGGAGAAAAATGAAGTCGTAGGTGGCTATACTTGGTGAGATGGAAAAGGGCCTCCAATTTTAGCTGTTAACACTGTTGATGAGATATCCTTTGGAAAGTCTTAAATATATTTACAGGAAACAGTGAACTCAAATGATTTAATGAGGCCTAAAGTTGGCACAGGTGGAAAACTTGCTGCCTCTTATCTATTGAAACAGATCCAAGGGAAAGGCTTAGCACCTGGTAGTGGGAGTGGCTGAGAGATGCCAATCTTCTGTTCCCAGATTTCTTATGTTTCTATTTTCCCCAAACTGCTCTGCACAGCAGAGGCCTTAAACAATTAGTGAGAAATAGGAAAGAAATAACAATATGAAGCCGAGCCCCTGCACTGATGGATGCAGCTAAGCTGTAGCACAGGGAGGAGAGATCTCCATGTTCCCAGGGAGAAAACTGTATATGCTTCCTTTGTAAACTGTTCTAATTATACTCTAATTACTGTACCTGGAGGAAATCCTTCAGATGCTCTGCACCAAAGTCTCACCTTTAAATGTTGATGAACAGCTGCAAATTGTTGTCAGAGTCATTAAGCTACTGATGAGAAGGTCACCAGCCAGCTCAGTACCAAAGCTCTAACACCCCCTCAGTCTCCTTCATTCACTTCTTTGTTTTGCAGCTCACATGCAACCCAGACACAGGATTATATCACCATCTCCCTCTGACAGGAGAGGTTGTGGCAAAGGTGCTTCATACAGGACCCTTCAAAACAGGTGAGAGTGGTGTAGCACTGGAAAAGGTTATCCAGAGAAGTTGTGGCTGTCCCATCCCTGGAACTGTTCAAGGCCAGGCTGGACAGAACTTGGAGCAACTTGGTCTAGTGGAAGGTGTCCCTGCCCATGGCACTTTAGTGTTCATCATGAATCCTCAGTCCTCTGATTCTCTGCCATATGAGTTTTGTTGTTCAGTTTTCACTCCCATTAACAAGACTACAGGATTCTAGATATGTGAAACAGGTAATAGTTCTAGGTAGAATGTTCTCTTGAGAATTCTTAATGTTTGATGAAAATGCTGAATCAGGCAGTTCCTCACCATTTTGCTGCCCTGTGTATGAAAGATATGAAATCCCAATAGGGTTTATTGCATCAGTGCAGTATAGGTTAAACTACTTTTCTCTAGGAAAAGGAGGGGTTAGGATGAAGACATATCCTGAGGTCATGCTGTAGTGCTGATGGTACTTAGAACCAGTTCTAAAACAAGACTCCAGTCCTTGATCTAACCACTGGATAAGTTTGGCTGTGAAAAAATAATAAGTTTTAAGAAGTGTTAAATGTTAGTTCTCATGCTTCTGTGAGATCTGTGTATGGCATGAGCCCTCAGTTTTCTATTTGCATGGCAAAGAGACATAGCACCTGTGTAGGTGGAATATTCATGCGTGTTCTGGTTTTTCAGGAAAATGTTTTTGCTACTGCTTCTGGAAGACCTGGCAGGGCTCATGTTAAATCAGAAGGATTCATCAATGCTAAAACACTCCATTTGGCAGTACTCAGGAAGATCTAGAAGTCCATCATGTTGGAGAGCTGGAGGAGTAGCCTTCCTGGTCTTTTCAGCTAAATCTACCTACAAACTTGACTGGACCTATTCACTAGGCCTGAGATCTGTGTAGCACTGATAAATGCATTAACACTCTCTAGTTCAGCCACAAGTTGTGTAACTGAGTGCTTACAGAACAGACACCCTGAAGATAGGAAATGAAGACAACAGCGGAATACCAGATCTTATTTTGTATAAACTGGTTATGCACAATCCACTGCAAAAATGTTCATCCATCTAGTAAAAGTCAGGCAGAATCTGGCATCATTACAGTTCTTGTGAAAGGAACAGGGCCCCAGTACCATCAGTGAAAGTTACCAGGTAACTTTTCAGGACTCAGAACACTTCTGTCAGCTTTGTTTTTGTCCAGATGTTAAAATTTTTAAACCATTTACAGTTGTTACCCAGGAGATTTTTCTGCCCAGTGATCATCTACAGTGACTGGATTGTGAGGAGGAGAGGGGTGAGTCTGTCCAGTGCTGTGCACATACCATGGCAGATTGTGTTGCCCTCACCAATCTCTCACTAGGAAACACCCTTCTTTCTTCTCCACAGGTGGAAAGAAGACCCAAAGCCTTCACAGAAATCAACCTCTTTTTAAGCCTCCACACACCCATTCAGCAGCACCCATGGTGGACTTGACTCTGGGAACACCCAGAGAGGCAGGAGCATCCAAATGATGATAATCTCACGAGCTTGTAGGTATCCTTGAGAGACATTGTCTTAAGTATTGAGGTGTCCTCCTCGTGCATAGACGCCCCTCTAAAACACTGGGTGATTCGGACTTCAGAACCAGAAAAACAACCTAAAGTCACAATCAGGTTTTGAAAGAGGAAGGGAGGCACAAAGTCACATACTGGGCATCTTCCAAATGTCTCCTGTGCACCAGAACCTCCGTCTGGCCAGTTTGCACAACACTAACAGTGCTGAGCATCCCCAGGCCTTTCTTTTACACAGAGACAACATAACTTTTCAGCATCCATATAAAACCACATGCAAAACCAGAGAGACCTGGAAAGTCAGGGAAGAGCACGAAGCAGAAAGACAGAGAACAGTAATAATTAGTTTAATCCACCCAAGGCCCAGGCTGCCAGTTGGCACTGCTGGCATTTAGAGTATTAGCTGTCAGCGCCTGACGGATTAAGCAGCAGAGCTCAGTGATATGTTTCTGCTGTAGGAGGCAATTTTACACTGGTGAAGGGCATTTAGTTTGAAGGAAAAAAAACCCCTTGCTCTGCACCCTGTGGTATTGTTGAAATAACAACAAAGTGGCTTTAGATACACAACAGAATTTGACCTGACTTCAATAAAGCTACATCCCATTAGAGGGGAAGGGATGCTGTCCACAAGGATGGAGAGCTCATGGTGCCTGTGTTTGTACAGCTGCTAAGGCAAGAGGGTTCCTGATCCATGACCAGGGCTCCTAGGCATTAAGAAATACTAATTATAAAATCCATCTGTGTGACAACACAAGTCTAAAAACACAAGCTGAAGCACTTCTTAGTAACTTTCTTACATTTAGAATGAAACACAGGCAGTCTGAAACACTGAAATGTAAGGATTCTGCAAAGCTATCTGGAGTCAAATTTTGGGTAAGCACTACAAGGCTTGCAGAAATATTAGATGAGATTTGCTGTAATTCAGCAAAATAATTGCTCATACCTTGCTTTCTTGGAACAGCTAGGTGAGGAAATTAACTGATTTCTTTTCAAAAGATTCAGAAGGAAATGTAGGTGGGCCAAAAGCCACACCAGACCCCTGCACAAGATCATTGCCAGCTGGGAGCATCATGTGTTGGGTGGCTGTGGAGACTCTGCAAGAGGTTTGGTTTTTTCGTTTTTTTAGTAAAAACCACAGTAACTCTAAAAGGTATTCTCTTCCCATTCGTCCCTCATTTTCTAAAGAAATGAGGTTATGACATAGATATTCCTGAGCCTTGGAATTTGATTCTGCTACATGTTACACAAGGGCATGCTTTGAGCCTTATTTTACATTCCTTGTGGAAAAAAAAACTGCTCACATCCTTGAAACCAGGAAATAGTTTCCTACAACCAAAAGAATAAATCCTCTCTCACTGGCTCTGTTTTAATCTGATTTGTCCCCTGTTCACTCCAGCTGACTTTCATTTCCACCCCTCTTTCCCCAGGTCATTCTGGGCTTCTTGGACTTTGCTCTCAGGTTTGTTGGCTTGTAACCCCCCACTGTCATCTTTAGCCGGAATCTCTTTTCCTTCATCACTGTGCCACACAAAAACCAGCCATAAACACAAATGAGGGGATTTCTGTCCTTAGCACTCATTCTTTCTCAACACCTTTTATCTCCAGTTCTCCAGAGGTGGGAGGGATGGGGTACAATTCCAAATCCAAGTAGCTCCATGTAGACATGTAGGTTTCCAACTTTCCCTGAAGTCAACAGAGCTCTGGGCAATCAGTCAATAAAGCCTAGAGAACAGTTCATCTCTCCTCGCTGTTGGACAGCCCTTCTCTCCTCTAGGTCTGTCTGGAGGCCGCTGTGCACCTTCACAGAACTCATGTGGCTGTTGACACTTGGAAAGACCTCAGGTCCTGTGATAGAGTCGATGAAGAGAAGGTCCTGCTCAATGTATGGGAGCTGCAGGTGCTACCACTGTTACGGGGGTGCTGTGAGATGCTGGGATCAATAAGAGTGCCTGTGTCTTTAGAGCTATTTGCTTCTACCATGTTTTCCAAGGTGTACAGACTTGGATATTCCTTGCCAGACAGGCAAAAGGCACATCTCTAGCATTAATATTACCAAGAACTGGACTTTCAGCTGCCCTCTTTGTGCATTAGGGCCTCTTGAGAAAAAAAAAAAAAAAAAAAGAAAAAAGCAGGCTGGTGTCTTTTCTTTCACGGGGAATAATTTCTCCCTTCGCTTCTCAGTTTTCAGAATGACTGAAATAGTAAAACACACAGAGACACACACGCACCCTCCAGTTTCAGGCACACACCCAGCACGAAAAAATTCAGCCTGGATAATTAAAGTTTGGCAAAGTTACAAGTAACAGAAATGAGGGCAAGTCTTGTATAATCTTAACCCTATCTGGCTCTCCTAGCTCAGTTAAGATAATAAAAGCTTTCCTTCAGTTGACAACACACGAGTCTTTGTACTCCTCTATTTTCACTGACTTCTCAAGGAGAGAGAGTCCTATTCTCTCTCCTCATGCTTTATTGGTAAAAGCAAAAAATTGCTTCTCTTACTTAAATGAAAAGTCAGTCTTCTCTCAGCTCTGCCAGTGTAATTCCACTCTTTCCATCTGACCTCCTCTCAGGTTATCCTTGTGTGACCCACAACTGCCTCTCAAATCCTTACCTCTTTCAGAGATTTCCATGTGATCTGTATTGGTTTCTGTTCTGCTTGTGCTTCCCCATCACCTGTACATACTTAATTAACTAGAGTTTTTTCTTGCTGTGCACTGATGGTAGCTTTTGAGGTCAGTGACCATTGTTCTGTTCTGTTTCTGTGGCTTTCCAATGCACAAGACTCATCCTCTAAATACCAGCACACAGACACGAATAAAAGACATGAGAGACGTGTACAGATAATGGCTACAAGCAGATCGTAGCAAAAGTTTCAGCTAAGACATTCCAGTCATCAAAAATATGTTATTTTCCTTATTAATCCCTGGGTCAAAACACAGTTTTCTAACCTTTGCAATTAAAATGCAGCAAGACCTGATAATGAATCACTGAGTCTCCAGAAAGTAATCACCTCTCACAGTGCATCTCTTCTTATTGACATTCCCCTTGGCTCAGGAGTGACTCACCAGCTGCTGAGCTATGAACTTTGAAATGTTTACTTTCACACCACACAATTTGGCCTCTGTTGCTAATGAACAGTGAGGACAAGGCAGGGAGTCCAACCACTCCGTGCCAGAGTCATCACAGCAACCTTTCAGTTAAAAAAATTCCTAAGTTTTTACACTATCTGTTGAAAACCATTATTAATTAATCATTTTCAAAAGTCCTATACATGGAAATAACAAACTGAAGAGATGCTACTCTGCTCTGTCTACAGGAGTTTGTAGTCAAGTCAAAATCAGCAAAGATTTCTGCTTTTGCCTTGGTTTTCTGCCCTCCAACTGTGTGTGGGGTAGGACCTATTCTAGGCTCAACCTTCTAGCAACAAGTGAGAGAGTTATGGACAGGGACCTGAGGTCTGTAGGTAAAAACACAGAGCACTGTACAAAGCAGTAACTGTCATAATTTGTGTCTCCAACAATTAAAATGAGAACAAGGGAAAAAAATATTCCAGAGTTAAGAAGAGTAAGGGCTGTTTGCTTTTGAGGGGTCTCTGAGTGACTTATGAAAGTTTCAAATTTAAGCAGGTTTTGAGATGAGAGATAGAAGTGGAGGCTCTTCTCAGGCACCTGGTGTGACTCCTGGGAATGGTCCTGTGCAGGGCTAAGGGTTGGACTCGATGATCCTTGTGGATCCCTTCCAACTCAGAGTATTCTGTGATTCTCTGATTATTAAGCCATAGACAGAAATTTTAAAAATGGGAACATCTGACTCCAGTGATGCTTTATGGAGACAACAGTATAAGACTGCTTAAGTACCCTGAGTGACCACATTTCTCATCTAGTGATTCATACTTTTTTTTATATATTATGAACCTGTTGTAGGCAAAAAATAACCCTTATACTGTGAAAGCCAACGGACTGCAGATATCTGGGTGCATGTGTCACATCCCTGAAAGTGTTCAAGGCCAGGTTGGATGGGGGTCTGGGAAAGCTGGCCTAGTGGAAGGTGTCCCTGTCCATGGCAGGGGGGGTTGGAACTAGACGAAATTTAAGATAGTTCCAACTCAAACCATTCCATGATTCTGTGTTTGTGGGAAAAGTCTGAAATCAAACTGAACTCTCAGGCCTGTTACTTGCTAACTGCAATGGTAGAGGCTGGTTGTAAGTTTTTTTAACTTCCGGTGTAAATAGAAATCGCACATCCTGAATCCTTCTATAAGTAAAGGGATATGAAAAGGGACCATCAGAGAAGAGGCTGAGCATTTACTGTGGTTCTCTACCTAGACCATTCAGACTGAGAAAACTGAGAGCTCTCAGGCTGGAAAAAAGAGAATAATCATACCTGAAAAGAATAAATGATTTTGAGAATAAATTAGGGGCCTGGAAAGAAGAAAAGGAAGATCCTGACAGGAGAAAAGGCCCTGAAAGTGGAGGGAGGTCTTGGAGGTGGGACAGATACATGAGGACAAGTCCAGGGGGATACCCATGGGCCTCACCAGTAACACCCAAGTGTTGTACATGTGAGCACCAGCACAGAGCAGACTGATGTGATTTATTCCCAAATATCCCAGGCCAACAGCGACCTCCCTAGAGGGAAAGGAAGATGAATCTTAGTGAATGCAAACACTGTGGCAAAACATGTGCATGAGTCTGAGAGAACCAGTAGGGTAAAAACTCACATCTCCTTGGTTCTTAAATAAACCCCACTTCCAGATACACTACAGGCTGTGGTAAACCTTGTCTTGCCCTTGGCAAACCCCCAAAGGCTTTACATATCTGCCCCTAAAAAAGTTTCCTCCAATTATTGCTATGCCTCTATAATTTGGGTTTATTTCAACTCAAATAGCCCTGTTTCCCAAAGAAGTGGGCACATTAGAGAGAGAGGGAGGCATGTGAAAGATTTACATTTCAAATACTGGGCATGATTCTCCTTATTTTCCCTTATTCTCTACTCTGAAAGGATCTTGTAATCCATCTGAGACAAATCCAGACTCCCATGGGACGTCAATGACTCTCTGTGTGGTTGATTGCTCAACTTTCCTCCTGTGTGTGCTGTGCCTTGGGGTACAAGGCGTCAGTCTGACAGTTCCCATGTAGTAAATGATGGGCTGATCTAAATGACAGAAGATGTTGATGCAGCTTAACCTGTTTGGGAAAAGATATTCACTGCACTACTAAGGACAGAGTGTAAACCTCTGCAATTCTGAATGAGAGACATGGAAAGGTTACATTAATCTTGTTCCAGCTTTGAAAAAGATCTCTTCTACATTGTTTAAGTTTTAGGGCACTTTGAGTTTTTTCCCCCTAGAAGTTTGACTGTTACACAAGTCCAGTAGAGCTCTGCATCCAAGGATGAAGCCAATGTTGTAGTGTCAATTGTGCTCCGGATCTGTTCAACAGTATTTCAGTACCCTGGGCAGGGTACCCCATGAGACAGAGCACAAAGATCTTCATCAAATCTTAGAATCAGCAAGGACCCTACAGTCTGAGATGCAGACTGTTGACTTTCTGCTTGGGATCTGTTTCCTCATCATTATAATGGAATATATTGAAGCAAAGGAACACACAGCTTTGCAGTACCTTACTTCTATATTTTTTATTATTCATTGACAAACCAAATTATTCAGCTTGACTTTTGAAGACATTACACAATTTCTTCTTCATTATTGGACTTTGTGGCTAGCATCTCTGAATTTTTAAAATGAATATAACTGCTTCATCCTCTATTGCTTCTCCCAGCACAAAAAAGCCTCACGTACAACCCACTGCATGGCTATAACTGGCTTAAGCTTAAGTCATGATACCAAAGCCAACAGTGTGCTCATAAACCTGAACCATGGAAATATTTGCCAGCTATAAATAGAAGACTGTCAACCAGATAAAAGCAATCTTTTCTGAAAACACTTTCTGTTGCTCCCGGACAAACTCCACAGTCATTACGTAAAAAATGGATGGAAACTACTGCTGCTAACCCGAAGGATTTAAGCTTATAACTTGCACGCAATCTTATTGACTTTGCTCTTTTTTGTTGTTGTTCTAGAGATGTTGATAAAAACAGTCAGCAGCCAGAAAAATCTATATGGAATGAAATGCTACTGGGGGCCAGCATACAGAATCTCTTCTAGCCTGAGACACCTTTGATGGCTGAGTGAGCAGCAGCTAAATCAAGCAGCACGTGTAATATCCTTGCCTTGCCTTCCTCTGTATCTAATTCAGCACGTCACTCCTTTCCCTTAGTAAAGACAAGCATCCTGTGACACTTGTGCTGGACTTGTTCTTCACCATGTTACCTGATGGCTTTTCAAGCCTTGGTCCAGTAAACAGAGACTTAACACCAATTCCACCTCTGCAATCTGCTGCCTTCTCTCCTCTTACTGTTTTATCAAATCCCTTGGCATTAGCCCAGGCAGACAAGTGTGAATGTGAATGCTCATTCACCATAGTCTTGTACTAAACTGATTTTAATTTCTGGAGGCAAGGGTGTGTTTATCTCTTCAGTTATTGAAGCAGATACACAATGGTCCAGAATACTTACTGTTGTGATAATTCACCATAAAGGCAGCAAAAAGTACTTCTGTATGCAATTTATTTTTCTCATGTGAATGACTGAACGAAGTCTGGACCGAAGGGGTTTATCAGTCACCCTACTCTATGTCTTCCTTCTGTTCTCTTAACATGGCATGAAGAAAGCGTGTGATTGATGTAATTACATTTGCTGAGACCTCTGACAGCTCTGAAAGCTGAGGAGGCTGCAATGTATTCATGCCTTGCATTTTCATGGCACTTCTTCATTTATAGAATTTCTCCGCACAAAAATGCCATAGCTCTCGATCCCTGCTGCTCACTCAAGCATTGTTATCTGTGGTGAATTTGTGCATCAAGAATATAATATGTACTGAACATTGCATAAAATTCACTTGCCTCAGGAGCAGGGAAAAAAAAAGGCAGTAATACAGAAGCACGAGGACACCTGATGTTGTGAAATCTCAGTTTCATTTTGGGCACCATTTTGGAAAATGTATTTGTGCACAAAAGTTAGCATCCTTCAATAGGTGCAACAGAATCCAGTCTGAAACTCCACTGCCTGGGTTAGAAATGGTTTCCCTTTGCCTCATGGGCTCACTTAGTAGGAAAATAGGCAAGGAATGGAAAACAAGAGCCAAAATAATAATGAAAAAAAGAAGTGCACTTTTGTTTTACTCAGTAAATATCACTCAATAGGAAGTGAGTGGGAGGGTTAGAGAGAAAGCCTGTGTTCTCCATTAATATTGAGAGATGTTAGGCCACACAAAGTGGCCAGCACCATAAAGTGGATTGTGGAATTACACACTTAACTGCATGAATGCAACTCAGCTTGCTACTCTCAAAAGGCTCCTTTCTAAAAAAAAACCAGTCCTATCTCCTCAGTGCTCATCATACCCTAGTCCTGAGTCATTGCCTAAAACATTGTGTGTGCAGGTTTGCAGCACCCTCCTAGTGCAGGAGCTTCATCCAATGGTTTATGAACAAATATTGTGTAGATATTTTATAGTGCTCTACTATAGTGATGTTGGACGACACAATTCCCATTCTGTCTTTTCAAAACTCAGAAATAATGCTGGATATGCAGATATCTAGAGGTAAATATTGAAATTCTAGAGTAAAATTAACATGGCAAGAATTAAATCAGTGTCCTTCTCGTCCATTATTGAAAGAAGTCTGGGTGCCAGAATAACCAGTGGAAATTACTCTGTGATGACTTCATATATAGCCAGCCCTGTTTACCAGTGAACAGGGCAGAAAAGATCCATTTCTTTGCCGCAGACACTGTGGCTGGTTTATGATGGGACTCCTGAGATGTAATTTCATGTGAAATTTAGAGCTGATTCCCAAGTCGTACAAACCAGAGAGGAAACAAAACCTAAAGAATGCAAACCTCCAGAGTGGGCAGATTTCCACCTTTTTTAATAAGCTCATACATAGATTGTTCCCTGAAAAAAAGAAATTTGTGCTCATTCTCAGAAAAACTCTTAAAAGACTTTAGGAAGAATTTTGAAACAGGAATCTATGGGCTTGTGATGCCAAGATTTCAGAGTGTTCAGAGGCAGGTTCCCACTTCCTAAGAGATTGTTGTGTGAGAAATCAAGGTCTCTGAATTCTGACCATGTATTAAGGAAATTATTCAGGGAACAATCTGGAAAAAGCAGCAGTATTACTTATCTGTCTCCTAGGTTTCCTGAAAATAGAGTAGAATATCAAACATTTCCTTTCTAAATCTCAATGTAAAGGTCAAGTGCAGTAAATTGCTGCAGTTGTACAGAATCAAGTGGAACTAAAGCAGACTTCACTACAGATCAAGCTTGCACTTTCATACTCGATGACTCTGCATCTTTCCTCTTTAGTATTGCTGGAGCATCCTGGATCCTACAGAGACTTGTAATTCAGCCCCAAACATGTTTAGTTTTAATTAACATATTAGCTCAGAAATTATTCGACTTTAATTGAAAAACAAATGCTATTATAGAGCAAAGAAAAACTGCTGGAGTAGAGGGTCTGTAAAAAAAGAAGGGAGTCAGGATTTCTCACTGAGAAAAAAATCAGCATGACCAGTCATATGTGCTTCACATGTTGTTCATGTGTTTTCCTTTCAAAGGCTGTAGTGAGGCATAAGAAGGCAGCCCATCTGATTTCCTTTTGCTGTGGATGCAGAAGGAAGAAGCAGCTAAAAGAATCAAGATATAGGTAAAGTTTGAGCCTTTCTTAGAATAACTGAATATGATGGAAGAGAAAAGCTTTCAAGATGGCATGTGGAATGGGTAGAGAAGATGCATGGACAGGAGCAGGAGGGGGACTGCAGCATGGACAGGATGTAGAAGGTGCCCGTATAGAATCATAGAATCACAAAATGGTTTGTGTTGGAAGGGACCTTAAAGAGCATCTGGTTTCAGTTCCTCTGTCATTGGCAGGGACACCTTCCACTAGACCAGGTTGCTCAAAGCCCCACTCATCCAGCCTGGGCTTGAACATTTGCATGGATGGGGCAGCCACAGCTTCTCTGGGCAGCCTGTGCCAGGGCCTCACCACTGTCTGAGTAAAGAATTTTATCCTAACATCTGATCTAAACCTGTTCTCTGTCAGCTTAAAACCATTCCCCCTGTCCATATCAAAAGTTCTTCTCTTTCCTTTTTATAAGCCCCCTTAATATCTCGCAAGCAGCAAAAAGAGGGGGTGGATAGGGACCGACTGTCCAGAGTACCATTACATGAGGGCATTGGAGATCTCAAGGGGGGATGATTCTTTATGAAATGGGCTGTAGACCTAGGAAAGTCCTTGCCAGAGGTGGTGTTGTGGATGCAAAAAGTTTCTATGAGCTCAAAGCACACCGAACTGATACTTGGAAGACCTGTGATCCTCGGATTACCCGTTAAGCAGTCCAGCTCCATCAGCTTAAAGGTCTCTCCTGAACTTTAAATACTCAGGAAGTAGGAAAGCATTAGAGGACAGCATTAAATGTTGTAGCTTGTTCTTATTTTTCCCAAGGTTACTTTTTACAGCCCTAAATAGGGACTGAATACTGCACAGATTTTCCAAGGTAACCCTTGGTCTGAACCAACACGGCTCTTCTTCCAGAGACAGGCAGGGCCAATAAGGAATGAAAAGAAACTCCTCCAGGGGGTACTGTGTGCAGAATGTTGTGATCCCAGAACCTACTGAAAGATTACTGGAGAGCCAACAAATCTCACATAAAGGACTGGATTGCCTGTATGGAGCCATGTTTATAAACCAGTTTAAACTTGTTGTTGTCCACTCTGAGCTTTCTTGGGTTTAAAATTATTAGTGCCTTAGTTCCTCTTGTAATACAGCCCAGCTTTTGAGGATTTAAGCTCTGTTGGGAATTTTTGGGCTAGGAGAGTCTCTTTTTCAGGAAAATGTGTAGGCAAATCTATCTGTAAGCTCTGACCTTCATGCTCAGGGTGTATCCCACAGATTAGTGCTACAGAAATGGTGCTTCCAAGTACCACTTCCAGCAGGCTAAACCCTCCAAGCTTTTTTTCTCAGGTGTATAGCCAGGAGAGACCAGCAAGTTCAGACATATTCACCAAAAAGAGTATCATAGGCATGGACTATCATATACAGAAATGGCCAGTGAGCAGCACAGAGTAAAATTGATAAACCCATAATACCTCCAAAACTTTGACCTCAATGTCTGAAACTTGTTTTACACCTTCAGATTGAAATCAAGGGCAGGGTTCCATACCTGAGAAGTCAATTTCTTTGTGGTAGAAATAAAATATGATGAAAACTGTTTGCTAGGAGAGGCCTGCAGAAGGCTGATGAAAAGTGTTTTCAGAAAATAAATAAGCAAGCCTATCTAGGGTATCGTTTGCACCTTAGAGCATGCCCTTCAAGGAAACACCCATCAGCTCTAAATCACTGGGCCTGCTGGGAATCCTTCTGGAGAAGGGCTTGGTTCTAGACTCCCCCTGCTCCTCCTTTCTTCTCCAAGAAGCACCAACAAGGCTGGCAATGTGCAGCACTACTGTCACATGGAGGGGTCCTCAGTGGGAATAGCTGGTGACTGTTTGCCTAAGGAGATCTTTGCTGGAGAACAATGTCTGCAATCTATCCTGGAGATAAGTCTTTGCAGATTCCTGAATGAAACTGCAGGTCAACAGCTTCAGGTCCGAAAACATCGATGCAAATTTATGCCTGTAGCCACCCTCTTTTTATTTAGGGGGCTAGATAATAAAAAAATCTGCATCTTTTTCTCCAACAACAGTGTTTTCATTTTGGCAACACACAATACATGAAGCGTTCACAGGAAAAAAACATGCAGATTCGTTGCTACTGTTTGCAATAAGAAAAGTTACAGGCAAACTTTTGATAATTATGAAATAAAGCACTACTCTTATTTAAATTTATTTGGGACAGGGCAAGGGAAGACTTTTGCAACTAAAAAGAACATTTGATTTTGAAAATTAATTGTAGAATATACTGTGTTCTGTTCTCTAGACAGAGGGATCATTTTAACTTAGGCTCTTTCTGAAATGCAAGACATTTCCAGTGACAATCTTCCTAATTCAAATAAAGGAAATGTTAGTTTTCCTGTATAATGTCAGACCATTATTATCCTTTCTCTCCAAAGAAATGTCTGAAGGTCTGGCACGGACACAATGACATCCAGAAGAGTCTGCAAAGTGCTTTGAATATTAAAACAGGGCAAGGGACTGGGATCTGTACAGGGCATCTGCCTAATGTCTCTGCTGCATGAGGATGCAGAATCCACAAGTACACATACCCATGGAATTATATAACTTCTTTTATTTTCTTTTCTAGTTTCATTCAGTCAAAACATCAAAAGCTTTCTAGGAAACAAACAAAAAAATTTCAGTATATATGACAGTGTAGGATGTGTTAGAACTGTGCAGAACTGGTGTCAGCCTGTACAATACAAACAACAGAACTAAAAGCTAAAGAAAAATAACATTTCAAACAGAAATGCTCTTGATATACAGAACATCAGTTTAGCTTGTTCCCAATGAACAGTCTAATAAACAAAGAGACAACTAAGAGCACAGAACTGGAAAGAACAAGCAGAGTCATCAAGTCAAACTCCTTGGAAGTGCAGGCAAACTTTTGAGAGACATCAGTGCAAAACAGAGAAGTTCTGCCTCTCAGTCCCATATGCTTTTTCTAGTTGTGCAAACTCTGACACTGTCAAACACCAGAAGAGGAATTAAAGGCATGACCAAAGTGTTTTAATTAGTAATAAGGGATTAGTTTTAGTTTCATTAGTGCTTTAGGAACAAAAAAACCAGTTGTTTAGTTTGGGTAAGGCCTGCTTTACACCTGGAAAGGAGACTTTGCAAAAAGTAACCAGGCACAGAACCAGGCAGTTATCAATGTGTGGGTGTTTAGAAACAGCTGAAACGCAACAGTATTTTACATGTGAAAATGATGCCAGAGTAATCAGCCTGGCAGATATTTAGCCCATGTGAGCTGACTCTTTTTCTCCCCTATTCTTTCTGTGAACACACAGACCCAATGCAGAGGGACATCCTCCTAACAGGCAGCACTAGTGTTGAGAACAAACAGGAATCCTCCTTTCATCTAGATCAAAAGATGATGTCTGAACCGATCTGACGCACCCTCTTACAAGTGGAAGGGTGCAGATATCCTCCAGATGACACAGCTGCCCAGGGAACACACACACACTCACGCTGTGAGCTACTGAGCTCGTTACTGCAGGATCAAAACTCTCAGTCTCCTGCTGCCTTCTTAGAAATTTCATGCTGCTCAGGCCCATTGAGTCAGAGAAACGGGATTAAGGACATCCATTTGAAAACAGAACGCAGAAAGAAAAGTCAAGGAGAGCTCCCAGCTGACAGGACAAGACCAAAATAGGTTAGGTACCTCAAAACTTGTGTCTTTTCCCCCTCCCAGTGACTTCCTTCTCCCTGAGCCATGACCAGGCTGAAGTCCTTGGCACAGCAGCCGAGTAGGGAAATGGAAGTTAAAGTTATCCCACACTTCTGTGCTGTATTTCCCAAACTGCAAGAGGAGCTGTAGCCCTCCACTCCCACCATGGGGCCACCCAGAGCACATCAGGGCTGGCCATGACATGGAACAGACCCTACCAAATCCCTCCAGCCTGGCTGTGCTTGTGTTCTACAGAGCTCTGTTGGAGTCCTTGTCCCTGCCAAGACTGAAGCAGCAAGTGGCTGCTGCATTAAAGGTAGTTTCTTGTTGGAAGAGAGGAATGGGAAATGATCCTCACCTGCCTTTGAGCCTTACACAAATTCTGGAACAAATGCACATTTCATAAGCACCTGGAAGATAACAAGTCACAACGTGAAACCTGAAGCAGCTACTTTGTGTAGCAGCAAGGACAAGTAGCCCATGTGGATTTGTCAAGAATAAATTGTGTTGAACTGATCTAATCTCCACTTTTAGCAATGTAACAGGCTTTATGAAAAAAGGAGAAGTAGCTGTCACAAATCTTACCCTCACTAAGGTTTTCAAAAGGGTTGCATGTGACATTCTCGTAAGTGAGCCCCAGCAGCCTGGTCTAGATGAGACTGTGATTGATTGGGCGCAAAGCTGGTTTGATAACGTCTCAGAAAGGTTGTTGGTGGCACTTTGTCAGGGTGCAAGGATGTAGAAATGGAGTTCAGCCAGGCCTCTTCTGGATCCAATCCTGGCATATGTTTTCATTAATGAATTAAATGATAGAAAAAAAGAGTATGGTTATTAAATTTTGAGATGGCATAAAGCTCATTGTAAGCACAGGAGGACAGGGTTTGAATTCAGAATGATTTGGAGAATACTATAACCTGTTTGGGGTGGGAAATTCACCAGGGACAAGTGCAAAGCCACAAACTTCAGCTTCTACAATACATCAATACCAAAATTTGCCAATAGCAGCTCTGTAGTGCAGTGTGGTATCACAGTAGATGACAAGGTGAATTCCTTGTGAAAAAAAAAGAGTAACCACCACTATACAGGAGTGAACAAAGTGGGGTATTACTTTCAAATGCACAATAGTCCTTAATTTGTCACTAGAAAGACTTCAGATGCCATGTTGTATTCAGTTTTGAATGTGACTGCTCAGCAAAGGTGTGCAGCAACAGTCCAGAAAAGAAGAGGACTCCCTTTCATTACAAGAAGAAGCTTCAGTTTGAACTTTCCAACAGTGAGACTTGCAAAGCACTCGCAAGATTTAGTTTTGACATAACCCTGTGCTAATGGCCTGACCTCAGCTGGATCAATACCTCTGATGTGAGACTCACTGCATCCTGCTAAATGCAAGTCCTCATAAATTTTGTGGACCAAATGACTGGATGTGGGATCGCTCTGGGAATCTCGACGGTAGTGAGCTCCAGACTGGTTGTCTGAAGTCTGACAAAACTCAGTGAGTTCCAGTACAAAGTGTGGGTTATTCTACCTGGGCTTTGCTTGTGGTATCAATCTTTCCCCCTTTTGCTATTCTCTTGCTGCCTGAACTGTTCAAAGAAAGTTGTTTGTTGGGCAGTGAGAATGGTGACACATTTTGTAGTTTCCCTCGGGTGGCAGAAAAATAAAAAGCTTCTCGATGACTACGGAGATCTTCAACAAACAAAGGAAATCCATGGCTTGGATGTGGTATTTATTTAATCACAATTTAAGCACCGGCCTCTTGGTTCATGGGCAGAAGACTCTGAGGAGTTAAAAACCTTTCTTTGTGTGGCTGAAAGTGATGCTAATTAGATATGCTACTTAGGCTTTCATTGCAATTTAATGTGCTGAATGATAAGGCACTTGCCCATGATAAATCACTTTGTTCCCCCTGTGGTACTGTTGCCCAAGTGTGGGGAATCATGTTCTATTGAATCCAGTGCCTCTGATAATGAGTGAACATGTGCAATCAATGATTATTAAACCTATTGATCCCATGGATTCGCAGAGTCACAGAACTACAGTCACAGAATATGCTGAGCTGGAAGAGACCCACAAGAATCATCAAGTCCAACTCCTGGCCCTGCACAGGACCATCCCCATAAATCCCACCGTGTGCCTGAGAGTATCATCCAGACAGTTCTTGAGCTCTGTCAGGCTTGGTGCTGTGACCACTGCCCTGGGAAGCCTTTCCAGTGCCCAATCACCCTTTGGGTGAGGAACTTTGCCCTAATATCCAAACTAAACATCCCCTGACACAACTTCAGGTCATTCCCTAAAGTCTTGTCACTGGTGACCACAGAGATCAGTGCCTGTCCCTTTTCCTCCCCTCAGGAGGAAGTTGTAACTTCAGTGAGGTCTCCCTTCAGTCTCCTCTTCTCCAGGCTGAACAGACCAAGTGCCCTCAGCAGCTCCTCATCTGGCTTCCCCTCAAGGCCCTTCGACGTCCTATGGACACCCTATAATGGCTTAATATCTTTCTTATATTGTGGTGACCAAAACTGACACAATATTCAATATTCATGTTAGACCTGAGCTTCTTGCACTGATTCAGTGTTGCATCACCTGAAAATTGTCATTGCTCACTTGGACTGTCGAGTTCTGAGATGAGGCTTCAGAGCCCAGAGGAAGACAGAAAGGCACATGCCACTGGGGTCCATCCAGCTGGCAGGAATAGTGGCCTCTCTCACTAGTAATGGCCTTTTCCCCAACAATGGCACGTTCAGAACCTGCCAGATATCAAATATGTTTGTAATTTATGTAGATGACACCTGCAGTGCCTTTTGTTTTCTGGCAGTCTGCAAAGTTGTGTGTCCTTTGATGTCCTCTAATATGCAATGTGCTTGACTGATCAACCACAAGAGTTTTCAAATACTTGTGAAACTGGTCAATGCTTAAGCCCACCCAAAGTAAATTCACAACCAGTCTTTCATTTGTGAGTCTTTGTTGACTCCAGCAGGCATGAGGAGAACAGTAACTGCCTCTACATTTTTGGTTTTGCAACTCAGAGACTCCGTAACTGGCCACAAGTGACCTCTGATTAGCAAAACTTGAGGACCTTCAAATTTTTAAGCATTTCTCGTGGCCACTGAAAACTAAAAAGTTGAATTTCATGTAATGACAAATCAAGGCAGACAAATAAAATGTGGCATCTAATATTTTATTTTTTTGGTAGCTGGAGATTGTGGACATATACTTTAAGGACAGAAGGAGCCTTTCCAAGTTGGACTTTGCATAAAACAAGGTGAAGTGTTACAGTCATACCTTTAGTAGAGTGAGATTGTGGGTTTTATAGACTTTGGGTGGTAGAGATTCTGCCATATCCTCAGGTGAACTCTCCAGCATTAAAAATATCCAGCTTATCTGTAGTCAGAACTTGTCCAGCCTGAGCTACCAGCCTGTGAAGTGTTATGCATTTGTATGTTAAATTAAGGAGCCCTCTGCCCTTATATATATTATTTTCCAGAATTTCTACTTGGAGCTTTTTTCGCTCCTTGCTTTTACATTTCATTACTGCTCTGCTGCAAGAGTTCAAAGTTTCCAAATGAAATTCCTGTGTGATTCCAGGGCACGATGCTCTCCCACTCCAGGCTGTTTGCAGTATGGGACAGGGAAAGGGAATTGCAAGCCCAACTCCCATCAATACTGAGTGGCAGCTTTAACAATTCCCTCCTCCCTCTCACCCCTGAGTATGGTTTATATCCATGTCTTTTCACCAGGGCCCTATATCCAAGCAGTTTGCCATTCTCTGATATTAACACTTGCAGTTTTAATGAGCACAGGCAAAGGGGGATGCTTAGCAACAATACAGACAGTACAACAGATACAGGATAAGCAGTTTGAGATTAGGTTTTAATGCCATCTTAATGACAACACCAGGGTCTGCTTATTGCTCTGTGTAACTATGCCACTAACACAGATGCTGCGGTGAATATGCACTATTGGGGTTTCCACCTTGGAAAGTGGGATTTTGGAAGCAATTGGGACAAAGGCAAAGGAAGAGATGACAGACTATGTGGTGTCAGGACATAATTTCTTCTGAGCAACATATTCAGCCTGCACAAGCACCTTGACGGTAAGGTCAACGTGCCCTCACTGGCATTAATTTCACAGAATTTCTCTTGTTGCCAACAGACTGGAGAATTACAGCAGACGTATTGGAACTGTTTATTGAAGATTACATTTTCTGGCATTCTTTAACGCCCTTTTTAGCTTCACTCACTCTCAGGAATGGCAGGTATACTATTAAAAGATAAGTCCAGGTTTCAGAAATTGTGTTTCTGGTTTTTGGAGAGAGGATTAGTTAAGCAAAGTGTGTGAAACCTGATCAGCCAAAACCAAAAGTGAAAGCTTTGAGATGCTATAAACTCCCCAAACAAGATCAAGTCAGCTTGCCTTTCAGGAATCACTGGCCAAGAAGCAGAAGAGAAAGCTATCCAAAACTGGAAAAGGAACCTCAAGCCTAAACCCTGTGCAATGTAGAAGAAAACCAGTAAGATGGGATCTGAAGAGTCTGATATGGGACAGGAGAAATTGTCCTTCTTACCACTTATCTAACATGATGCCTTGGAAGGATTTGGTGTATTAGTCAAAAGCCACTAAAAAGACCACAGTTACTAGAATTTAATTCCCGCACATGTCCAAAACCAGGGTGATAACCTCGTCTTTACTTATGCCCTGCTGCTGGTACTGGCTTTAACCTCATGTCCAGTTTCAGAAAAGCAGAATGACTGTACATATAAAAGGGGATGAGAGAAATGGAGAAACAGCAGAAATAATGGGGAAATAAGACCTGATTGAGTCCAGAGAATGGATCAACAAGAACAGGAACAAGACCAGAGTCTTTCAATGTCTTTATTGTTGCCACCTTTTGCCTGATGTGGCACCAGCTTCAGGAGCTACTTCATGCACAGTCCCAAACCTCCTCTGAAAAAAACCCAAACTGCAAAGGACTTGCAGTTCATTGTCCCACTCCTTTATCTCCATTCTTCATCCTGCCATAGGAAGAGCCAAGAGAGCAAGGCACCATGGTCCTTTTACTCCTTTCTTTCCTATGTCACACACCTTAGAAATAATCAGCTGCAGGAAAACTGACCAAAGCGGTGTGATGTCATTGTGTGCCCACTCTTGCATGCATTGATTTATCTCTGTGTGATATCCTAATGATATACTGAATCTGGTTACTATGACACCAAAAAGTCACAGCTCGTTTGACAAATTCAGAGAGGTCAGGGGCAGACATAGGGGCAGAGAAATGTGAAACTCTGCTCGTTTTAAGCATATCTGGCATTGTGCTTCTGTCACCCAGAAAAATTTCAGCATTGATTCAGATCCTGTGCTGATCTTTGCTATAAGGAGAAGCAAATGACTGAACAAGAGAATTAATGGTCCATATATCAATGTCTCAAACCCTTTCTCTCTCCCTTTTTCTGTGAACACTATAAAACCACATTCAGCTCCCACCAGGCTTAACTCAGCCCTTCTTTCCAGGAAACACAAAACTGCAGCTTTCTGCATGTTGGCCAAAGGAGAACTAGGAAACAAAGGAGACAGAGGGCAAAGGGAATGAGAAGGTTTTGATGAGAAAATAATGAAACACAAATGTCAGAGGGAGTAGCCACAGAGAAAACACCCACAAACAGGAGAGGAATTGAGGAGAGGTGGGAGGACAATGTTGATGATAAGAGGAAGAGAAAGCAAAATTAAACAGAAAGGAGTCTCAGCAAATTTCCATAATGTAATACTGATGAAGCCTTTTATGATTATAGACAGGGATTCTCAGAATGTTCCCCTGCAGGAAGTTTGCATACTCATATTTTAATAACTCTGAACAATTTCCCAGACTCAGTAAAAGTGGAAACTTTTCCTGTTAGTGCTGCATGCTCTAAATCTGGGCTACCCCTGTGCATCACCAAGCTCCAAGGACCTGTATTACTGAGGTCTGCTCTGGGTGGACTGGCACATCAACTCCATGTTCGTGATTCCTCCAGAGAGTGCTGACACTGTTCTTCAGGAGAAATAGGCTAAGAAATACACTGTGTCCTGCCAAAGGAATGGAGACATCACTTGCATGATACCTTGTGGGACCTGGACACAGGCTGTTTTTCATCCAGTGCCAGGAGGAAGCCTGAGATGATTCAACCTGTGTGTGATGTAAAACTCCAGGGAAAATTGTGAGATTCTGGGCTACCTGAAGCAAAGCCAAATCTACAAGTCAGTATGACCTTAAACGCTTCCAGAAATCTCAGGTTGCACTTATTTGGAGCCCAGACTCAAGCACCAAGCCAGTGTGCAAGCAGAGTAGGGATTATTGCTATTTGCATACCACCAGTTGTTTACCTGACTCTGTCCTCTCAGACTTGCTCGTTTTCTCAGACTGGTTGTTTGGCTGCAACATTTCCTGAGATAAGACTATCATAAATAATAAAAAAGATTACAGTTGTCCCTGGATGAGTTTTTGAAAGGTATACCCCACCGTGCAATACCAGTGTCAAAAAAAACCCAACACTGCCAGAGAAACCAGCTTACAGCAGAAAGGAAACTTTTGAGCTCCACAGAGTGATTTCACCAGAGCTTTCTGTCTGAAACAAATTTTGCTTGTGCAGAATAAATCCATCTTAGTCACATCAAGAGAACTGACACCAATAGTTTAGTCTCTCCGAATCCCATGAAGTGACAAGAAATATTCTCTGATCCCTTCAGGGCCTGTGCTGCAGACTTCAGGGGGAGGACTCTCCAGTGGGTTCCCCTCAAAGTTGCATGAGCAGTAGTTGTATCCCCAGTCCAGGTTCACCAGCTCCCCAAAGGCTGCTGGAAGGGACTGTAGCTGGTTGTTTCCCAACCAAAATGTGCGCAGATTCCTTAAAACACAGACATCCTCAGAAAGGCTCTCCAGTGAGTTGAAAAGCAGTAGTAACGTTTCCAGTTTCTCCAGATGCCGAATGCTGGAGGAGATTTTACCTATTTTGTTGTCACTCACATCCAGAAAGGTGAGGCTCCTCAGCTGGCAGAGGGGTGCAGGCAGCTCAGTGAGGCTGTTGTTGGCCAGGTGAAGGCTGTGCAGCCCTTGGAGCGCCCCCATTTCTGCAGGCAGTGAGCTCAGGTGGTTGTTGCTCAGAGTGAGCCTCTCCAAGCAACTCAAAGTGCCAATCTCAGCAGGGATTTTCTTCAAGTTGTTGGAGTCCACGTAGAGGCAGGTGAGGTTCCTCAGGCGGCTGATTTCCTGGGGGAGCAGCTCCATCCGGTACCTCAGGCAGCTCTCTCGTTCTGGGCTCATCTCCAGGACTTGCAGTTGGTCCAAGCCAAAGACCTGTGGGGGCACTGACACCAGCTCTCTGCCCGAGATCTTGAGCTTCTTCTTCCCTTTGTACTTTGGATCGTGCTCTGTGAGGTACCTCCAGAGTGGATCAGGACCTGGACGGGCACATCTGAGAGGGGTGAGTGCATCCATGTCCCACCAGAACAGTGACTGGTTGAATGGAGACAGTCAGTGACACTCCCTCGCATGTTCCACAGGAAACCTCTGAGCTTTTTGGTGAGTCAAGATCCTCTGTCAGCTTTCTGCTCTGCTGGGCACGTTACCAACACACACGCAGAGTGTTTGAGTTGCCCAGGTACATCCCACTGAGTAAACACTCGGTGCTCTCACATGATCAGATGTTTCCCTCCCAGCTCTGCAGTGTACACAAAACCCAGCTCTTGGGATGTGCTGTGGCCTCTCAGGGCTGCAGCCAGTGTGCTGGAGGCCCGTGTCTGTCAGTGTTCAGAAACTGAAACAGCAGAGCTCTGCCTCTGCTTTTCAGCAGACGGGTTCAAATCTCTGCTTGTGTGCAGCTCTGCCCTCCTGGGAGCATCAAGGGTGCCATTGCTGAAGGTTTCACAATGGTTGGTCCCAAGGGTTTGCAATGGAAACAGCAAGGGAAGATGGATAAGGCACCCCATAAATGGGACAAGAATGTGGTAAACAGAACAAGAGCAAGGAAGTCATAGCTGGTGGCCTGGGAACTGAGAACCATGAAAATATCCTGTCCTCAGATCAGTTTGTGCCTTTAATATTCAGTAAACACAGTAAAGGATCAGAAAACTGGAAGTCTTCCTTCCTCCTGCTCAATGCACGAACCCCTGCCTCATGGAGATATCATCTTTCTTGTGCTGCACTTGCTCTGGCATATTTAAAAACAAATTTTTATTCCTTGCTGTCATAGCTTTTATAGGAGATGTGTAAAATGCCAGGTTCATCCCAAGCCACTCAGCACAGCATGTGATACAGAGAGCAGGGCACTTTCTGGAAGGAGAAAATTGTGGGTTTGAACCCTCAGGCTGAGAAAGTACTTCATCCTCTAATCCTTAAGGATTTCAGCTAAAAAATGCTTAGGATACCCATTTCTTCTTAAGGAGAGACGTATCCACAATTTCCCTCACGTTATCAGAGGGAGAAGACTGTGTTAGAAGTTAGACCATTCTAGCAGGTCTACCAGGTCAAGCCTTGTGAAGGTGGGAGCACAGCAGCTTTTCTCTCCCAGCCTGCTCAATTCTGATCTTCTCAGCCCAGGATGGTCCTGAATTTGCTGGAACCTGTGTCACAGGAGAGTGTGTGGCTGCACAGAGGGGTGCTGAGTGCCAGTAGCTCTCTATTCAGACAATGCTGGCAAGATGATTTGGAGATTATTGCTCAACTGTTTGAGCTTGCATTCTAGGTTGTACTGGTTTTTTGGATTGGGTTTTACCCTGAAACCCAGATTTGTGGTTCTGGTACATAGCAGTTGTAACCCTCGACTTGGATTCAGAGTGCAAATACCAAAACCATACTGAACTCAAACCCGGAATTTCTTCCAGATAAATTTTCAGCATTTGTAAGAGAAAACTGTCTCACTTGCCTAGTATCAAGCACTGTGTGAGGCTGCTTGGGCATTATGGGCTTCTGAGACAGAATCATGGGATCACAGGATGGTTTTGGTTCGAGGGACCTTAAATATTATCCACTTCCAACTCCTTGGCCAAGGGCAGGGATGCCGCCCACTAGATAAGGTTGCTCAAGGCCCCATCCAACCTGGCCTTGAACACTTCCAGGGGTAGATTTTACACAACAAAGATTCAACAGAACTCATGAAAGTCTAATAATCTTTCATAAGCAAAAATGGGTACAATAACTTGGAAATATCCATACATCAAGAAATATCCAGAGATTAACACAGCAGCCAAGGGAAAGTAAGATTTTCACTTGCAGGGGAAGGTTGCTTCCTAACAGACCTCACAAACAACCATAAAAATAAGACTCAGTGTTAAGCTCAGCTCCCATCAAGAAAGTGCTGAAGAAGTTATTGCACTGACAGTAATTTCAGACTTGGATGAAAACCATCCCCCACATTGCTAAGGGGAAAAATGTGTTTCTAAGAACACATTGTCAAATACATCTGTCCTGTGAAATAAACCAAATTGCTGTGTGTGCTGCCTTCTGCTTAAACATGCTTTTCCCTTCAAATTCAAACCTGAGTCTTTCAGACAGCATGTCGTGCAGAGCCAAAGCTATGGTCAAAAAGAAGTTTTTGCGATGTTTGGCACTGTTCTCTTGTTGCACATTTTTACACCTGGAGTTTGACCCAAGGTGGCAGGTTCTTCTCTGCTCTGTCTTGCAGGACATCCTTCTTCCTGATGCTGATAGCTGGCTCATCAGGAATGTCAGAGTAAGATTAATGTCCCTCTGTCAAATTGTTCCCTTGTGCTTTCTACATAAAGTTCATGATATAAAATGTAAAGTAGCAAAGAATAGCCTATATTTTCAACACGTAATTCCCTGCAGACCCAGCAGGATATTCTAATTCTCAGTTCAGACAAACTCCAACAGCTTTTCCAGAATCAATATTGTTGAGTCAAGCCGCACAAGGTATTCAGATGTTAGCCCTTACAGCAAAAATCTGCTTTGTAAAGCAACTACAAAACCCAGTCTCCTGTTCATCATGTCTTTATGCTTTTCTAAACAATTGTTCCAATTTCACAAGTCAGATGACAAAAATCCATGTTTGTGACTTTCAGGTTTAAATCAAATCAATGAAGTTAAGCAGGCTTTTTCTTAATTCAACTTCACCATTGACAAAGGTGTTGAAAGAACAACACAGACCTTGATGGACTCCTATTACCCTAAGGAGCTCCGGTACCACAGTTAGTATGTAGGAGGCAGTCGGGTGGCTGATAAGGAGACTCTTCCCCCAGCAGCTTTGGCTCTGCAGAAACAGCAGCAAGGAGGACTCCTCGTGGTCTCTGGTGCATGCTGACATCAAAAAGGGCTGCAGACTGGGGCAGGAGCCTCTCTTCAACTCTGGACTGGCTCTGTCCCTATGCTGCTCTTCCTCTCATGTCATAGAGCGGCCACCTAAACCCTCATCAGCACTGGACTGCAGCTCACAGAAGCTGAAAGAGCTGGTAGCAGATATTTTCAGTCTGTGTTGTTACTGCTGAGTTGGTGCAGTCATTTTAAGAAAGTTTTCATGGCACAAGGACAGTACAAGTTCATGCTTAGCCTTGTCCTCTCCCCCCTGAGCTGCCTGGCTGTTAGTCAAATATCATGGTTTGTAACATGCATATCCCCACTCCATCTCAGTGGGAAGTGAGTCAGTGATGGTGGGAGACAAAGACAGCTACCAGAAGATCTTTTTTTCCACAGAGACCTAGTTAATGAAGGCAACACAACTCAGAGTCCTGCAGCTGAATACTTTCAGATGAGCTGAATTGATCTCCAGGTTCTACAGCTCTCATAGAAGCCACCAAAGTGCAGGTGCCATGGCTTGACTCCTTGAAGTCCAGGAATTGTGCTTTGATGATCCTCGTGGGTTCCTTCCAACTCAATATATTCTATGATTCCATGTTCTATGGCTCTGAATCTCGCTGTGAGAGACTGAATATGAGATTCAAGTACCCAGAAGTAAAAAACTTTAATCACTTGACACGATACATAATCTCCCCTGGGGAGACCCACTCAAGCTCTGGAAAGGATTCCCTTGGTCCTACACACCTGCCAGTCCCTGTCAGAGTCTCTGGCTCCAAGACATCGTGGATGGTGACACCCAGCCATGCACAGGCATCAAATCCTGCTCCAGAAGCTGCCAAAATGAAATCTTTATCAGGGCAGGGTTTGGCCAGTTTCCATATTAAAAGGCTGAGCTATCAGTAAACTCTATTTTTTAATACAATTTTAAATATATTTTTAAATTTTTTTTTAATTGCACAGAATGTAAAATCTGTGCTTGTCTCCCAACCAGTTTTGTGATCAGAGAACACAGTTTGGGCTTAGCTGCTACAGTATTTTTATTGTCTTTCTGGAAAAAAACCCAAACAAACAAAACAACATAAGCATTTGATACAGCTTCCAAGAAGCAGCTAATTCAAAATTGTTCAGAAAACAAGTAGAAATTCTTAAATAATTTAACAAAAAAGGAGGTATTTTCCCCAAATGATCTCATTGCTTTGTTCTGTCTTTCTAATTTATTTATTTGACAAGCAACAAATTGAGTGAAATAATGGTCTATTTTCTATAATTTTAATAATTTACATTAAATATATTTATAAAAAAATGCCAGTAACTGACAGTGGTGCCATATATCCCATGTGCACCTTTTAAAAATGTAAATAATATATTGCCTGGCTCTCTAATGCAATTTTTCACAGTATACCCTCTCTTACCACAGGACCAAAACAAAATCTAACAAAAAAAAAAAAAAAATCAACCCATTCCTGGGTCTAAACCTCAGACTCAGTGAGTAGAACTTATGGTGATTTGCCAACCACTTGGTTGCAGAGACAGGAACACTGAACTGCCAAAGCCACAGCTGTCCCTGATTCAAGAGCAGGCAAGAGACAGAGCCATCAGCACCACCTCTGCCCTGCCTGGATGGTCACCTTCCACGGTGCTGGACAGACAATACACACACCATCACCTGCTCAGGCACAGAGCCATCTGCATCTTCTGGAGGGCAGCTTCTGACCATGCCCAGGGCTGTACTTGCTGCCCAGATGGCAGACCTAATTTGGAAAGTGATTTCAGGCCACCTTTTCAAAGACTGCAAACACACACAAAATGACCGAGAAAAAAACGGGCAGTTTCTGAAATCCTACAAATACACCTTCCTCTCTTACCTGTTACTGCAGGTGACTTTTTAAGCAGATTCACAAAAGGCTTGCTTCTGTAAGAGGTGGCAGCTCTAGAAAACTCCCTCTGATGAGTGTGTCCTGAAAACTGGGTGGCTACAAACATGAATCTTGATCTGGGTCTGCAGCTCATGTCTCCTACTCTGCTCATTAGTGACACATTCTGCTTAGTGAATGTCATTTAACTGGCTGGAGAGAAAACAAGGAAAAGAAAAAAAAAAACTAAGAAAAAGCAGGGAAATGGCACCCACTGAATTCAGGGCACAGAGACAATCTGGGGTGTCTCCAGGAACAGGCTGAACAGATAGCCATATGCTAGGGAATATGCTGGAGCAAAGGGAATTAGGTTGTGTCCCCTTTACTGTGTGGAGAGCTTGCAGAGATGTAGTCTATGCCTAACCCAAGCAGACACGTGTCCCTCGTGCTCCTAATACAGGCTCCTGGAAATGGCTCCATCAGACATTCAAATGGAAAGCGCTTTCAAAACAACCCCTTAGATCTCCTTCAGCTGGATGACATTGCACTGTCTCACCTACCGGGGATTGTGCTAAATGACTCCTAAAGGTCCCTTCCAACACAGATTATTCCATGATCTCACAAGAGTTAAAGACCCTGAAATTTGTTTAACAGAACATCATCCCTTCACATGATGCACCAGAACGTATTGAAATCTATCCCATGCACGACACATGCAGACACACATGATGAGAGAGAATCTACAGTGACTAAGGAGTCACCATCATGACATTAGCATGGCCCAGTTAACATGTGTGGCCTCCACAACACCTGCTCACTGCCATCACATTTACCCTAAACGATGTCTCATCCCATGTTGGGAGGTATCTCTTGAGTAGGGAACCTGTTTTTGAGTAGGGAAATCTCACTCAGCCTGGAATAGGAAAAATGTTTCTCTTAAATGTGTGATCAACATGTTTGCTTGATGCTAAAATACAGCAAGCTGACCCAAGATGCAGTACAGTGAAAGATTTACCATTGAGAGTTACTTAAAGTGGTAAGCTTTCCACTTCATGATGTTTTCCCTTTGATTGGTCTTTCCATAGCAAGAAACACAGTAAAATCAAATCAAAGACTTTATTTGCATAGGAAATAGCAAAAATAGCACCACTGAGAGCTACACAGTAAAGACTTTGTTTAACCCTGGCATTTGAACATGTTATTTCATTTCATTTTTCAGTAATGCAAAGACAAATTTTATCTGCTGCTGGTGAGAAAAAGGCTCCAAGGCTGGCAAATGCTTATCTCTGGGCTTTTAGCCTCAGGGTCTGATTCTGGGCTGGTTATCAACAGCTGTGGCTTCTGCTTGGGTTAGCCAGTTTGGAAGGACCACGCCATATGGTGAATGTGTCAGCAGGGCAGGGTGCCTCTTTTCTGTCTCCAAAAGAGCAGATGAGATTCCCAAACACATTCAGCACTTAGTGCCTGTGTCAGGTCCATTACTCCGATCTCTCACTACAAACTGCTTTGTGCAGAAGGGGTTTGAGAATGCAGCTGCTTTGCTGGCTGGAACAGATATCCAAGGCCTGATCACTTCTCAGATCTGCACTTTGTGGTGGGCAAACCCTCTTGCTCAGAATGTTTATATCACAAATGACCTGTTGTGAAGGTCTTTTCAAACTCCATCCCCTCTTTACTCTCTCTTTGCATTCTCAGATTGATTTTGGCAATCAGCTGATAGGGGGAAAGGGTCAGTGTTCGACTGACAGTGTTCGATTGTTTTCTCCATGTTTCTGAATACCTCTTTACTCTGATCCTTTTGTCAGAGATCAACATCCTCCTAGACCAGCCTGCAGCTACTCACCCACTCTCTAAATACCACAGCTTTCCAAGTTACTGTCATAGTGGATCATCCAAAACAGTTGGGTCACAGTTGGCTTCCTGAGGTTTTTAATACGAGGGGACCTTCTGTGCTGCTCTGGTGGAGTTTTGGGTGAAGAAGTGGTAGGGAGCTGTGCATGCACTGACAACACACACGGGATTTGACATCCCTGAGCTGACAAAGGACAGTGTCGAAGAGGCAGAGGCATCTCCCTGAGAGAGGGAAGTAAGCTCTACCTGTTAGAATCAAACTTTCTGAGTACAGAAGTTCTTGCACAGAGAATAGCAACGAGGGTGGATCATCTCTGTGGTCTCTTCAGGCCTTTACTATGAGATCCCACATGATTCCATAAAAAGTAGCTGCTATAGGACATAGATTCACTTATCAGCAGAAGAAAGTTAAATTTAACAGGGATCTTCTGGAAAGCACACACTGGCTGTTCAAAACTGCCTTTCCATTGTGAGTTGCAGGTACTGGAGACCTGTTTTCCAGCTTTGGTGTGCCTTTACCTTCCTCCCCTCGGTAGGGGTGGCAAATAGCACCAACAATCCTGTCATCAGCCTGTGTCTCACAGTTAATGCCCCAGGCTGCAGGATTTGATTTCAGTTTAAAGGGTTCAGGTTAAAGCTTTGGAAAGAATTAATCAGACAACAGACAAAAAAATTGGCATTGGAATGGTTCTGCATAAACAGCTACACAATGCATTGATATTATATGCTCTTCAAAAGAGAAAAAAAAACTCCCACTTATTTGTAATGTTTTAATATGCCCTGATGTTGGAGAAAACAAAAAATAAGTTCACATATCACATCAAAGATAATAATAATAATTATTATAATTCATAAAAATAATCTGACCGACCGGCAGCATTTGTTGGCTTTAGAAGGCCTCCCACAAAAGAAACACAGTTGAAGACATCTGAGAGCTCTTGGCAGGTGTGATGAATTCAAGTTTTAGAAACAAGTCTGGGGGTGCTCCCTGTGTGCTAGGGCCCTTTGACATTGCTGGGTCGGGCAGCCAGGCTTGCATAGTAAGCGCACTGAGAGGGGTCACACTGTCCATTAGCTCCGGGGGGCCCCTGTGCTCCCGCGGGACCAGGCACACCAGCTTCCCCTTGAGGGCCGGGTGGTCCTGGCATCCCATCTTTGGCATAACCAGGCTCCCCTGGGAGGCCTAAAACAGAAACAAAACGCCCCTGGTGAGTGACAGCCCCATGGTGCAGTACTCAGCAATGCAAAGTCACAGGGGATGGCTTTGCTGCCGAACTGGGATGCAGACATCAGCTTCCACAGATTTGGGTTTGGCTAGGAGGTATCTCAAGAATATGACCAGTGTGCCTCCTCTGAAAGAAAGATTTCCACTGCCTATGGCATCCTTGGGATGCGCAACTCTGCAGTGGCTGCTCTGCCTCTATCACCACACTGAAGATGTGAAGCTGCAGGATACAGCTAATGACATACAATCCTCACAGAGAGGAGCTGAGGATGGGAAAGCTGGAGGCAAGAGGTGTCTTGGGGAGTGAACTCATTTGCTTGAGGCACAGTAGATCCATTGTTAGCTGCAGGGAATGCAGGGCCAGTAAGCCAAATGCAGACCATGGGGTTACAGAGGCTTCCCATAGTTTCTTCCCAAAGAAAGTGAATGAAGGCAAAACTGATCAATGACTCCCAATTTCAGGTTGCAAACAAACTACATTTGCCTCTGCTTTGTCAGTAACAGAAAAGCAGGAGCTGTATGTCCAAGGCACAGGTGTTCAATACGACCTTTTGTAACACCTGAAGCTGCCTGAATCTCTGGGTTCAGCTTGGTCACAACAACACTCTGCCAAGGACAGAGAAGACACTTCACAGTGTATCTAATAATTAAAGCTGCACTTCGGATTTGACCCAAAGGTCAGTTAACTTGGCTGTAATTGAGACGGGTCATTATACCTGCCCATCAGTCTGAGTAAATAAAAGCTGGCCAGATATGATGCTAGTGATGTAGTTCTTCCCTTTGAGACACTTTCTACAGAAATCACGTATGTTGTATTTATGTTACCCCAATTGCCTGTCTAACACAGAGACCTTTGTCCTTGAAATGGTTTTGAGTGATGTGTGTTGAGGGATGGTCTGAATAACACACCTGGAATTCCTGGAGGACCTATTTCCCCTCGTTGGCCAATCCCAGTGTCTCCTTTATCCCCCTTTGCTCCTCTTTCTCCTGTAGAGAGGGAAAGAAAAATAATGACCTGAAGAGAGTGGTCTACAGGACTAAAGAATAGTGCTATAGGTCTTTCATCCACACTGAAGCAAATCCACATTTGGCAAAAAAAGTTCCTAACTGTGGTCAATCCTCCAAGATGGGACACTGAGAGGGAATTAAGACTTGGCCCACTCCTGCTCTGGCCAGAGGTGGAACATACCAGTGACTGCTGGTCATATTCAACACACTAAGGTCACTTTTAATTCCTGCATTCCAGGGCTTACTTATATGCTACTAAAAGGAGAGGCAGATGACAGAGTGGAGTGGACACATTCTTTTACTGGATTGCCCCAACACACCAAGTTTCACTCACCTTTGGGACCAATTGGTCCAGGTGGCCCTTCAGACCCCGTCTGTCCAGGCCGGCCAGGCTCTCCAGGAGGGCCAGTTCTTCCTGGGAGTCCTTCCTTCCCAGGGGGACCAGGAGGTCCTGGTCTGCCATGGGATGCTTTTACCTGTGCAGGCTGTATCTGAGCCAGGAGATAGGTCAACTTTGCTGTAAAGAGAGGAAAATGGGTTTTTTAAACTAAAAGGACTATGCTCCAAGAGTTGGAGAGCCAGAATGAAAGGGGAAGAAAAGTCCAAGTATTGCTGCAGTTTTCAAGGGCCACTCATTTGTTGTCCCCACATAGTCTCTTCCCATAATCCATGACTGTGCCCCCCGGTCCTCTCTAAGTTATTTAAATCTCATTTCTCAGTAGATTTAAACTTCTCCTAAATTTCATACTTTATCCTAAATTTTTCTGTCATCCTCTACTCAACTTGTCTTCCAAGGATCTTTCTTTAGCTGTGAAACTGTGATCACTGCAGCTCTGAAAATAAGAGCCTTTTTCCACTGCTTGTTACACAGAGTGAGATGCTACATAGCTGGTCTGTAGGGAGAAAGCTGACTTTTCTTGTTCTGGGCTGTTACACACTGGAGTTAAAGCTGATGATGTACCTGTCTCTGGCTGTGAAGTCAGAAGCTGTCACTAAGCTCCCTGTGACAGTGTATTCTGCAATTTCCAAGCAGGCACACTGCTTGCCACTTCAGTGCTAAGACCCTGAATGACTGTGCTGGTTTTGGCTGGGGTAGTGTTAATTTTCTTCACAGTGACTGGTATGGGAGTATGTTTTGGATTTGTGCTGAACACAGGGTTGATAATATAGAGATGTTTTTGTTATTGCTGAGCAGGGCTTACACAGAACCAAGGCCTTTCCTGCTTTCTTTACTGCCACTCTGGCAAGAAAGTTGGGGGTGAGAGGCTGGGAGGAGACACAGCCAGGACAGGTGATCCAGACTGACTAAAGGGATATTCCAGATCATATGGCATCATGCTCAGTATATAAAGTGGGAGGAGGGATATTTGGAGTGATGGCATTTGTTTTCCCAAGTCACCGTTACACACAATGGGGCCCTGCTCTCCTGGAGAGGGCTGAACACCTGCCTGGCCAGGGAGAGTGGTGAATGAATTCCCTGTTTTGTTTTACTTTATGTGCAACTTTTTCTTTCCCTATTAAACTGTCTTTATCTTACCCCAGTTAAGTTTTCCAGCTTTTACCCTTCCAGCTTTAATCCTGATCCTGCTGGTGGGGGAGTGAGTGAGTAGCTGCGTGGAGTTTGGTTGCTGGCTGGGATTGCACCATGAAAGCAGCCTGGAGAGCTCTTAAGATATACTCAGCATCGCATAAACGTCCTACAGAACGGAGTTTTCTATCTTCTCTTCATTGGTCCTAAATCTTGAAAGCTTTTAGATTGGCATTGATATTGAGGACTGAGAGTGTGTAAATAAAATCCGTGAGATCAATTACTGCATTGAATCATGATCTTTAGCATGGAGGAAAATGCCTGCAGGTATGTGTCAGCTGCTTCAAGAGCTGTGTGAGAAGCACTGCAGCTCTGCATCTCAGTGTTGATGGGGTCAGTAGCGGTCTTCAGTTCACATACTTTGAGAGAACCAGCAGCCCACATCCACTCCAGCCTCTCATCAATACCAATGAGTATCAAATGTCAGGCAGAAATCAGAAACACGTCTCCAGCTGGGACCTCAAAAGCAGGTTTACATCCTACTCTGATTACTTTCTCTGCTATTGCTGGGAACATCAAAGCTTGAGGACTGGGTGAAGCACATTTCATTTTCCACACTTCTCTTTCCTGGCAAGCCTGTTGCAATATTACCTTCCATAAGCAAGAGATGTTCAGGTGCCAGCACAGCTATGGAAAGCATATTTTGCACGCTCAGATACATCTCCTGGCTTCCCAGAACTGATTACTTACCATCTAGCTGCTTGGATAACTCCTCTTGGATGAGCCTTCTCAAAGTCTCTAGAGATGGGGGTTCCCCCTAAAGAGTCAGAATCACAAGGATAAGACACGATAATCACACCCAGGGGATCTAATAGTGATAGGATAAGGGGGAATGGTTTTAAAGTAAAAGAGGAATGATTTAGGTTAGGTGTTAGAAATAAATTCTTTACTGTGAGGGTGGTGAGCCACTGGAACAGGTTGCCCAGGGAACCTGTAGATGCCTCATCCCTGGAGGTGTTCAAGGATAGGTTGTGTGGGGTTTGGAGCAATCTGATCTGGTGGGTGGCATCCCTGCCCATGGCAGGGGGGTTTGAATTAGATGATCTCTTCCAACACAAAACATTCTGTGGTTCTATGATGTGCAAACTAAACCCTCCACAGAGGGTTTAGCAGGTGGCATTTCATCACCCACAGCATACACAGGGCTGCAGAGTCTGCCTGAAAGAAGAATGTAAAGGGACTCAAAACAGAACCACAGAATCAATCAGGCTGGAAAAGACCTCTGAGATCATTGAGTCCAACCTTTGACTGAATATCCACCATGTCACCTAGACAGTGGCACTAAGTGCCAGGTCTAGCCTTTCCTTAACTACCTTCAAGGATGGTGACTCCATCACTTCCCTGGGCAGCCCATTTCAATATTTAATCATCCCTTCTGTGAAAAAATTCTTTCTACTGTCCAACCTAAACCTTCCCTGGCACAGCTTAAGACTATGTCCTCTTGTCCTATCACCGGTCTCCTGCAAGAAGAGGCTGAGCCTTACCTTCCCACCTGGGTACAACCTGTTTTCAGGTAGTTGTAGAGAGTGATAAGGTCTCCTGAGCCTCCTCTTCTCCAATCTAAACAACCCCAACTCCCTCAACCACTCCTCACAGGAAATGTACTCCAGACCCTTCACCAGCTTCCTTGTCTTTCTCTGGATCTGCTCCAGCATCTCAGTGTCCTTCCTGAATTGAGGGGTCCAGAACTGGACACTGTACTTGAGGTGTGGCCTCACCAGTGCTGAGTACAGGGGAAGAATCACTTCCCTTGTCCTGCTGGGCACACTATTCCTGATACAGCCATTGGCCTTCTTGCCCATCTGGGCACTCACTGGTTCATGTTCAGCCACTGTCCACCAGCACCCCCAGGTCCTTTCCCACTGGACCACTTTTCAGCCTCTCTACTCCCAGCCTGCAGCACTGAGGGGGTTGTTGTGGGCAGAGTGTAGGACTTGGCACTTGGTCTTATTGAACCTCCTGCCACTGGTCATGGCCATCAATCCAGCCTGTGCAGAGCCCTCTGCAGAGCCTTCCTACCCTCCAGCAGATCAACACTGCCACCTAGCCTGGTGTCATCTGAGAATTTACTAATGGTAGACTCAATCCCCTTATCCAGATCATCAGTAAAGATATTAAACAGGATTTAGCTCACTGGTCTCTGGGAGACACCACTAGTGACAGGACACCAACTGGATGCAGCACCACTCTCTGGGCCCGGCCATCAAGCCAGTTCTCAATCCAGCAGAGAGTGCACCTGTCCAAGCTGTGGGCTGCTAGCTTTTCCAGGAGTATGACATGGGAGATGCTGTCAAAGGCACTCACAATTTCCAACCTGCTGGCAAACCATGGACTCAACAGTGTAAGCAGGGATCCTAGTCTGAGGCGATAGTTGGAACAGTTTTCCCATCTCCTTCCTAGAGAAAATCTCCTTCCTTCTCCCTATACACTACTCTTAGGACAAGTAGTAGAAATCAAATCAGGAGACATTCTCCACCCTGCCAAATCACAGTGGAGATCCCACCCCCTTTTCCATCATGGCATATTTCCTTGCAGAGAGATGCACGTGTGCCCCCAGGGTAGAAACAGTGGGTATGTGGACTTGCTAAAAACATTCCTACTGGATGCATCATCTGCCAACAAGCCTTATCTCAAGGAACAGAAGCCAGTTTATGCATGTGATACCTTTTCTCCCAAACCAGTATGAGGTTCTGACTGATTTCACCCTCTTAAAGACAGATAGGGGATGTGGCTTCCTGGCCTTGGCCCCCTACCCAGCCCTTAAGGCACAGCATCTTTCATCCCTTCTCTCAGCTCTTTTGTGTGATGTTGCTGTTGTACAGCTGTAATAGCTGTCAAAACTCAGAGTGATGTGAACAGCAACTCTGGATGATGGAACTGAAAAAATGACAGAAGGATTTTTGGCAGGAGGAAGGAGAATTTTTTAGGTTGTGGCTTTCCAAGTACATAAAAAAGAGGTTTTAGGGTAACCAGTCTCTTGTCCTTGCGTAAAGTAAAAAAAAAAAAAAAGTAGCTATATTCAAAAATGAACCATTTTCAAGCCACAAGACCCAGTGTTTTCCTTTGTAAATCAGAAAGTGAGATGTTTCACTTGAAAGACACTTTTAATTTTTTTTGGCTAAAATTATTCTTTGAATTTCTGCTAGTTTGGAAAATACTTCTGGTCAACCTAAAGACTGTATTCTTTTGTCTATGAGTTACTTGCATTAAAGTGTTGCTTTTCTCACACACTTACCCTTTTAACATACAAGGGTGCAGTTTGTGTCCTCTGTGCTTATGAAAACCTGTTGAGCTCTTCTCAACAAGAAGTTACTCGTCATTAAAAAAAATTGAGGTTTTATTGAATAGCTAAGTACCATTTGAGTCTTAATCAATAACACTGCTGATAAGCACAGAGTTGTCTATTTGCTGCCTCTTTCCCAAGATTTTGCATGAGAAAAAGATGCGTTCTTCAGTGACAAAAGAAATAATTTTTTCATTTGTGATGGCTCTTACTGAATATCCCTGTAAGCAAACACAATTGTGGAGCATTCTCTGAAGGTTTACAAATTATCTTTTCAAGTTGTAACCCTGTTAGTTGCATTGTCTCCATATTCATTACTTAATCTCATCAAATCTCTGTATTGTTGAGACACACAAAGAAATGCTTTTACATCAGAGATTATTTCACTGTTTCTTCTCCTCTGAGGTGATCTCAAATTCATTCTCAGGATGGGCATAGTGATTACACTGATATTGGTAGTTTTTCTCATTCTGCCACATGCACCACCCTCAGGCATTCTCAGTAGTGAGACTGTTTCCCATTAGAGGGAAAAGAAAAAAAAGAGACAGAATATTAAACAAAAATAGTATTTCATGAATTCTGATGAGCTGGCTCCAGGATTTCCAGGAATAGAGCAGTGACCTTTCCACGGCTCAGCTTTTTGTCTCTCCTAACAACCAGCAGCAGAGGAAGGTATTAGTCCTCCATATAAAATGCTGCACATTATTGCCCCTATAGAAAGAATTTTTTTCAGACTCCAGTGCCATGGCCAAAGTCACAGATCTGATTTATGCATTCAGGGATAAGAGGCATAAGTGACTGGCTGCCCTGGCTATGGGTCCGGACTGCTCAGCCCCCCCGAGTCCAATTTAACACCACCACCACACTTCCCCATGGGGTTCTGAACAACCTGGTCTAATGGAAGGTGTCCCTGCTCGGGGCAGGGGGTTGGAATGAGATGGTCTTCCAACCCAAACCATTCTGTGATTCCCTGAGATGTGCTATAACTCTCCTTAATGTGTATCAAGAGATAAAGGCTCTGCCTCCCCATTACAACACACTCTTGCTCTACTTTCCGTCAGGCCCAATGTAATTTGAGGTGCATTTACTTACCACATACTGTGGCAGTGAAATTACCGTACAGGGCCCTTCTCTGGAAATCTTACCCTTGGTCCTGGAAATCCTGGCTGTCCTGGAGGACCGGGAGGTCCAACTTGCCCTGTGTCTCCTGGAGGTCCGTGGGGACCCATCAGTCCTGGATGGCCCTTGTGACCAGGTATCCCAGGATCACCCGGAGGGCCCTTTTCTCCTTGAGGGCCCTTTTCGCCTTTGATCCCAGGCTCACCCTAAGTGAAAAGAGAGGCATTCCCACCACAAAATAAGAGGCAAAATTCTGATTTCCAAACACAGCGAAACACTAAGAGCTGAGCTGGCAAAGTTACTGAATGCAACATCTGGTGCACTACAAATGATCCACAAATTATTACTGACAGAAAATGATTAAAGAGAGAGCTGGGAGAGTGGGAAGCACTGGCCATGTTTCACTCCTGAATGACCCCTACCCCCTGCCCCTAACTCAAAACAGCTCTCTTTATTTCAACATAATGAAATAACTAATAATATTCTCCAACCTACCCTCTCTCCTTTGGAGCCAATTTCACCATGTTTCCCTGGTGCACCCTGCAACAAAATAAAGGTAAACATAAAAGATCTCTCCATAATAATAGTAAATAATAAAACACATACCTTTGCAATGATTCTTGTGAGCTGAGGAAAATTTATTTCCCTGATGGTCCTACAGTTTCCTGAGAGCTCCCCACTGGCTCTCAATTATCAACAAATTTAAAAAAAAAAAAAAAAGAACCATGGCAAGCAGGTCAAGGGAAGTGATTCTCCCCCTCTGCTTCTCTCTGGGGAGACCCCGCCTGGGGTAGTGAGTCCAGCTCTGGTGTCATCGACATAAGAATGACATGAATCTGTTGGAGCAAATCCAGAGGAGGCCACAAAGATGCCCAGAGAGCTGGAGCACCTCTGCTCTGGAGATGGGCTGGGAGAGCTGGGATTGCTCGGCCTGAAGAAGAGAAGGCTCCAGGGGGATTGTAAGAAACATGGGGACAAACTTTTTATCAGGGACTGTAGTGACAGAACAAGGAGCAATGGCTTCACAACGAAAGAGTGTAGGATATTAGGAAGAAATTCTTCCCTGTGAGGGTAGTGAGGCCCGGGCACAGGTTGCCCAGAGAAGCTGTGGATGTCCCATCCCTGGAATTGTTCACGGTCAGGTGGGATAGGGTTCTGAGCAACCTGGTCTAGTGGAAGGTGTCCCTGTCTGTGGCAGGGGACTGGAATAAGAGGATATTTAAGACTTCTTCTAACCCAAATCACTGTATGAAAAAAATCAATGTGTTGAGACCCAGGTAGCAACCTTGGTGTTTTTTTCCCAAGACACCAACCCTATTTTGAAACAACTGGGAATTTAACTTACCTCTTTTCCAGGAGGACCCTTCTCTCCTGGTTCTCCCTAGGACACACAGAAAGTCCATTTAGGAGTGCACTGGAAGGAGTCAGAAGAAAAACTCTACCTAATAACCTTAAGCCTTGTTTTCTGCTAAGAACACAAATATTCTGCACAGCAGCAGCTTTGGATTGATTTATCCTTAACATACTGCTATTGGTCATGCCTGGAAAGACACATCTTACTATTTAGAAAGCAATTTTTAGTAATGTTGCATTCCATGTAAATGTAAATAACGAGATGGGAGCCCCTGGTGGCCTAGTGGTTAGATCGCAGGACCTTCACCGCTGAGGCCTGGGTTCGATTCCAGCCAGGGA
>JAWMRA010000078.1:145451225-145474512 GCA_035584735.1 Pseudotriccus pelzelni
CCTAAAAAATCCAATGCGCAGGCTGGAAGGTGTAAAGACCTTCCCCAGATCTTCGTTCACGAAGACTGGCCATTATATTATATTATATATTATATTATATAAATAACGAGATATAATTTCTAACAAACCAGCTGACAGTAGGACAAATGTTTCACCAAAAGTGTGTTCCAGCTTTTAATAAATGTTGTTCCTTTTTCTTATCAACACTTCACAGAATTTCATGCACTTCATAAGGTCTGGTTTAACTTAAGCAGCACCAGTATCATACCCATAATATTCTAAAGATGTAAGTTGAGTAAATTTTGTAGGTAGAAGTCCCATCTTATACAATAGCAGCTGAAATAACACATACAGAGCCAATGATAAAGGAACTTCAAGCCTGACATCTGCCTTTCTTTCAGAACTATGTTAAATAATTCAAACTTGAACGAGCATTCTATTAGAATTTTTTCTCTATATTTTTCAAATTTTTTCCCCTACATTTATCGTGTGATAATTAGACAATACATTTTGCATTTTAGCATGTCAATGAAAAAAATGTCACTGGAGTCCTGAAGCGCAGATAAAGCACAGCAAACATTAATCTAGTTATTGCTGAAATTCTGCCCTCTTTCTCATGCCAATAATGGAAAGATTCATCTTTGTAGCCCAACTGCAGCCAACACACATGATCATATCTATAACATGTGCATGCAGGTGGTATGTTCCCCATAACCTGGAAACATAAAATCCTGGGCAGTGCTAGAGCTATACACATATTCATGAGTAATGGAACTAATCACAGATGCCTGATCAGGTCAGCTCCTAATTAGACAGCATCAGACTCACTCAGGTTAATTCCTCAGGAGCACTTCAGTTTTAAATGGCCACCATGTTTGTTGCTTTAAATTAACTTTCCAGCCAAATATTTCTTTCTCCTCGTTTCATTGCAACTCCCTTTCAAGTTATAAAATAAAATAAAATATATTTAAAAAATACAGAAGGAAAAAGAATCATCCTGCTGGAGTCACATCTTTTACATCTCACTTTTGATCCAACAGATCTAGAAAGAAAAATATTTACCTAACGTTCACCTTTTCCATCCTTCCAATGGAATTTAATGTGTTTTACTTGCTTTGGGAGAGCTAAAGATACTGGATTTTGAGGCTGTGATTTTTCATGCGCATAGGTATTATTTTAGATCACTTTGAGAAATATATGAGTGCTTTAATTACAATGTACCTCTGTGGCTGGCAACAAAGGAATTTTCCTTTGAACAGCAAATATCAGAAATACCTGTATTATTATCACTCACAATCTCCCTATTTAGTCCACTTGGGGTTCATGCAGAGATATAGTCTGAGAACTTAAATACCCCATATCCATATTAAGAAGACTATTGAACCAGTCTGATTAATGCACACATTATCAGGACTGACTGATAAGTACCAGCTCCCTAAATAAGATTTTGGATTTTGATCCATATGAAAAATGGTATTTTTGCAGTGCAATTTCCTTTGGAAGTGAAATTATATGGGTTCTGGATTTGTCAGATCTCCTGCTTATGTTTTGTTACCTAACTGAGGGTGATTGTGTCCCATCTTTAACAGGCTAATATTTAAAAGCAGGCAACAAGAGGGTCTAATCCATTCCTACACATACTTACAGGTGGTCCTCGGGGTCCTATGAAGCCAGGGAGTCCTGGGCTGCCAGTTTCTCCTTTATTTCCTTTGGGACCCTTAGGATAGGAATGAGACAGACACTAGCAGCCCTTTCTGCTACATCTCTTTCCTAATGCATCCTATCTACATTTACAGATACACTGGAACTGGGAAATTTCACTGTAGCAGCAGGACTCCTAAAACTGACAAGTAAAGGAAGAACAAAGTCATTTAGAAAAGCAGGTTTCAAATACCACGAGTTGCATTATTAATAATCTGTGCAGGATCCCTGGGAGAAGATGAAAAGGAAGGGACAATCATGGCAGGGACAGGAGGTGTGTTCCGTGGTTGTTCTGGTGTCACATGGTTTATAAGGGGGTGTTGAGAGTGGGAATGCTGTGATGGGTGATGACAGGGAAACAGTGCAGGTGGTCACACTGCTCAAATCCGAGAATACAACCAACAGACAGATACAGAGCTGCTCTTTTGCCTTTATTTCCAGGTTAAATTTATAAAGTGTCTGCCTTTCACTTATCTCTTGTGATATTGTGTCAAAGTATCAGGGCAGTTTAAATGGCAGTTCATGACACAGAACCATTTAATGCAACCTTCTTATACGGTTTTAACTCTTATTTTAACCTTTTCTTTCACAACTTTTTCCTGTGCCTTCGCATTCAGAACATAGCCCTTTTCCTCCTTAGAATTAAACTTGTGTGGAGTGAGTACCAATGAGCCTGGTGGGCACAAAGTACATGGATTTTGTGTATGCAGCTAGGCCTGGAGACTTCAGGGGCTGGGCTGTGTTGCTGTCTCCAGGCTTAAAGCACGAGCACTGTGAATTGGGATGGGCACTGTCAAACAGCAGCTGCAAAAGGAGTAGGCTCCTGGAAAGTTTTACCTTGTGATTACAAGTCAGCAATGGTGAAGGTGGAAAAACCCACCCTTAGTGCCATAATAACCTTTCTCACATCTCCTTTTTCTCCAAATAGTAATATAAAATATTGGCTTGTCACACCACAGTGTGAAGGAAATTAGTGCTCTTCGAAATAAATGGATTCATGTACAGCACAAGGAAATACTTCCCATAATAACCTTTATGAAAGGGAGAGGATTCATTTTAATGACAGAGAAGGATACTGATGAGATGACTGTCTGTTCTGCTGACCAACACTGTCTCATTGTTTCCCCTCTCTCATCCATCTGACTTTATCCTTTTTCAATCTCCTATGTTATTTTTGGACTCTAAATCCTCTGGAGCAGAGGCTGCCGTGGTGCTGTGTTTGTGCAGGAAGCTGCCTGGTGAGTCCCTGGGTCACTTGCTGATGGTCTAGGTAATGTGATAACACTATGATGATTAAAAAATAATCCCCATTTGGCATTCACAAGGCATCCCAAAGCCACAGCGACCTGGTGAGGACCCAGAAAGTAAAAAAGGCAGTGACAGGAATTGGGAACAGGGCTGGGTGAAATGAAAAGGAGAAAAGAAGTTTGAAAATGTAACAGTGGCAGCAGTTCCAGGAAGGTAAGAAGAACTCATGTCAAGGAGGAAAAAGCTGTGGCACTTATTTTTTGATCCAGAAAGGCTGTGAGATTGCACCATACCTGTGCCACCTGTAACCTGGGAGTTATCCCCTCCCCACACAGAAAGGTGATATTTGCTTCTCTGAGACATTCCTGCAGCAAAGCAATGACTGATCAGGGCACAGGTCTGTGAAGAGGCTAGGGTGGTTTTATGACATTGCAAGGCCCACAGAGGGCAAAATCCTGCTGCAATTTTTCAGATTCCTTCTGTTCTAGCCTTCGTTTCCCTCTGAATCCAGCAATCCAGCAAGCTGTACTGTCTCCATGAGCAAAGAGAGGCAAGAGCCCTGCACTGCAATAGATTCTACTGGACACAAAGGTATATCTGCATGGATTTGATGAATTCTGGACAGTTTTCAGCAGCAGAGCAGAGGAAAAAAAAAAAAGAAACCAACAAAACAAACCACCAGCTCCTCACTGTTCTCCTTACAGCTCTTCATTACCAAGCTGTTCTTCCCCACAGGATGGCCTCAGGGGATTTTCATTCTGCTTCATGATCTTGGTTTACTGCCCGCTGTCTGCTCTTTCCCCAAGTGCCTGGGGAGGATTTTTTTGCTGCTGCTGTTCCTCGATGGCAGCCTGCCAGCTCCCCGAGGCCCTTTCCTTCCCTTTGACAACTCTCTGCAGGCTGCACGCTCTCTGCTTGGCAAAATTAAATCTACTGGTGAAGATGGGGCATGCCAATCTCCTTTCCATAGAAGGTAATCAATCATTTCCTTTTGCTGTGAACACTTAACTTTCACTGGGAAAAATGATGACCCCATTAGAATCTCAATTCCAGGAATGTAGCCAAACCCCCTCCAAAGTCATGGCCAGACAGTGGTTTTCAGATCACTGATCTTAAAACATGGAAACCTCAGGAATGGTAACCAGCTACACATAATCCACTCCACCTATGCTTCCTCAGTCACCGCTCCTTGCTGCATGAGTTTCCTTTTGTGGTACTTACTGGGATACCTGCTGGGCCAGGTTCTCCTGCAGATCCAGGCAATCCATTCTTGCCCTATGTCAAAAGGAAAAAGGTTAGTGACATAATGTACACTACAATTAAAAATATCCACTACAATTTAAAATATCCACTGCAACAGCAGGGATTTCTTTAGCACTGTTCAACCTCCTCTCCTGACAGACTGTGGAGTATCTCATTTGCAATCAACCCCACAACTTCTGCATACCTGATTTCATATGACTGACCCCATCTCAGGAAAACACTGAGGTGTGGACACAAACCCTCTGGTCTGAGGAGGACTAAACCAGCACTTCTCCTCCTCCTTTCCTGCACCCTTGTCCCTATCATATGTAGCATCCTCCGGGACGGATGGAGCCACCTACCACAGCTGCTCCAAATCACCAGTGTTCAGACAAGCCTTTTTTATCAACTCAGGCTTCCCCTTTTTTGGGAAATGGAGAGAAACACTCATTCTAAAGCCGTGAAGCATTTGATACTTACCTGACACCAGACAATTCAGAATGAGCCAAAACACCCTTTAAAAGGACCTGTTTCTCACTGTTCCTTAACAAAGGAGCTGAGCTGATCATCTACACCAAGTAAAGTTTGATGAGATAAAGTTCTACCCTGCTTACCATGCAAGGGTGTTTTTCCCTTTTCCCCTGCATTGGAGTTGACTATAAAGACCAGCCCTTGTACTGGCAGTATTCAAAATCATGACACACACTCCATATTAGAGAAGAAACAAAGCAGAGGGAGAACAAGAGAAACTGGTACTTTGCCTTTCAACACACAAACCCTCAAGTCTCTCTTCTCCAAGGAGTTATGATAAATTTTATCTCTTCAAATATTTTTACTCATGGCCAGTGTTGTGCAGGGGCATGACATGTTAGTGAGTGATGCCAGCAGTACAGGAATAATGAGATGAATTACAAGGTCAACATGGGAGCCTTCCATGTGTTCCTGCAGTCTAATCTAAGCGCCAACCCTCACAGGTTGGAGGGACCTAACACTCCAGCTCCTGGTCTTGCTGGCTGAATCAGCATTTTGCCCTGATTGTAGAACATGTTGTAGAATCTGTTTATCTATCAGGTCTTGCAAAAAGGAAAAGAAGTTACTGCATCGCATTAAAGATGTGCTGAGGTTCAGCAAGAGACCTCAATTCAAATTTGAGAAGGGTTCATTTTAAAAACCGAATTTTAAATCCCATTAAATTAATAAAAGTCATTTCTGAGCCATCCCAAATGGCACTTTTTGAAATGTCAACTGAATTGCCATTTCTCCACTGAAGTCATAATAAAACTGTGCAGGTGAAAAACATCACAGCTGGACTCCACGTATCTCAACCTGAGCACACACAGTTAGTGTCTAGCTTTGAAAACTGAGACCATGTGAAGAGTGAGCGAGATTCTAGAGGCAGGACTGGAAAACGAGCATTTCTGACACTGAAATCCTGACAAAATCCGTTAAACTGTTCTTCCCACTGAGTCAGCAACCATCAGCCCATTGCAATATTCTACGTCTTCATCAGTTTCTAGCAATACCATTCTTATTTGTCTTTCTCAAAGTAAGAAAAGGATTTTAATAAAACATCATCTGAATCTTCCTGAAAAATCTTCCTTCAAACCAGAGTTCTGGAATGCAGAACATCCCCACTACACACAATGTTTGGACACGCCACTCTGGAAGTGTTCAAGGCCAGGCTGGATGGAGCTCTGAGCAACCTGCACTAGTGGAAGATGTCCCTGCCCAGGGTAGGGGATTGGAACTAGATTATCTTTAAGGTCTCTTTCAATCCAAACCATTCCATGAACTATAATGTACCTCCAGAAATGACTTGTCAGAAGAGAAAACTCACCGGCTGTCCTCGGAGTCCTCGAGGGCCCTGTGGTCCTATGGGACCAGGATCACCCTGAGGGGAAGGAGAGTATTCTGGTGAGTGAGAAAGACCCGACATGGAGGCAGGTGAACAAACATTTTATAATGTTCCTTATAAATTACACTGTTCACATATTAGAGAAAACCATATTAAAGGAGTCTCACTCTCCCTTTTCAGTTATTCATGAGGAAGACTAATCTTTGGAATTTTAAACATCTATCACTAAAGGCAGCCTGATTTCAGGCAGAAAAACCATTTTTATCAGATTATCTTAAAGCTGTATTTCTCAGGGACAGAGACTCTCTAATGCTTCTCAAGAATTGACTACTCTGTTCTCTCTCCAGGGAGGCCTCAGAGCTGCTTCCATCTTCTCTGAGAGGTTCCTTTATGTCTGTCTTACATTTTGCTTTGTAGGGTGCCATTTACAGCACCACAGTTTCCAGTGATACAAAGGGGGTGCAAATGAGAAGCCACTTCTCCAGGTCCCCTGGCAGTGGCACATCAGCTGCTCGGTACGTTGCTCAGCAGCAGCTGCGGGATCCCACGTCAGCAGCGCTCTCCCAGGGCTTTGTTATGTGGCTGCACTTGACACTAATAATGCCAGGGGATCTGTTGGTACCATCTTTCTTTCTTCTGAGCAGCAGCAACTTATTCCGTAGGTATTTCATGGATTGCAGTGGAGCAGCACACTCAGTCAGGTACAGCTGTGGCAGAGGAAGCGTGACAGAACCTGGCCCAGTGGGACCTCCAGGACGAAGGACTGCTTGGAGAAGGATGGCAGAAGGCAGGTCCATGACTAACCACCATAGCTTGGGTTTCACACAATGTTGCTCTCTCTGCTTTTTTCAAAGATATAGCTGATGTTTTAGTGTCAGCAGCTGAGCAATGACAAAGGCCCTCTAATTCTTTGTTTCCCCTAACGATCATTGCACAAATCATTCCCTGCAGTAATTCATCCTTTATTGCAGTTTCTGCAGCTGTTTCAGGTCAGGGTCACTGTGAATTAAAAATTTCATTTGTCAGGGAGAAGGAGATTCATTTCTGCTCAAAATGGTAAACTTACATCCTTCCCTGGTGGCCCCTCACGACCAGCAGGACCCATCACACCTGGCTCCCCCTGCAATTCAGCAAAGAGGAAAGACGGATCAGCTCAAGGTCAAATTCAGACCAGTATCACCACTGTAACTGGTATTGGGTTTCTGCAATATTGGACTGAGCTCACTGAAAACTTTTTTAAAGCCAACAAGAGCCTCATTCATCTTATATGACATGCAGCTTATAAAAATAACTCAGAAGCATCTCCTGTAAGTGATGCACAGGGCAGTGCATAATCTGCTTTCCAGCAGATTATTTACTACTGTTAGTGCAGCCACTGAGAACCACCAACATATTCATGATGCTGAAGCTATCACAATGAGAAAGAGATGAGGAACTCCAGCACTGTATTTTTCAGCTAAGCTTCTGCAAGCAGAGAATCTTACTTCCCTGTAAAAAGGCAGAATCAGGTGGAAGAACATTCAGGTTTTTATTCCACCTTTTACACCAAGAAGCTCAGAACAGAGTGGAGAACAACTTTTTGTGAAGCACTTAAGGCTTGGGGTTTATGATCCACAGGCAACCAAGTCAAAGCGACATTTCTATTCACATTTCTGTAAGCTTTATACTTAAGCTTATTTTGCACTTCTTCAGCATTTTTGGAGGAGAACTAGTACTTGTCCAACAAGTGCAGAAGGGTTCCTCACCTTGTAAGTCAGCATTTGCAGAGGGATGTGTTATGGAGGCATCCTTGAGGCTTCCTCACAATGGGCTATGTCAGAGGGAGCATCAGAGAACTCAGCTCTACCAGCTGCCTCTCCTAACCCAGAATCAGAGGTTCAGCAAAAAAAATGAAGACAGCTGCTGACATTTTGTGCCATAGATGTGGCCCATGGAATCGTAGTTGAAAACAGCCATGTTAAACACTGTCATCATTTTTACTTTATCATTTATTGCCTCAGAAAGCACAACTTCAATTTGCACCTTCTTTCTCCCAAAGATGGTGCATGAGGTACATGTTACTTACCCGGGGACCTGGGGGACCTGTATCCCCTCGCTGTCCTTTGAAACCCTATGCAAGACAATGAAATCAATAGTTATCCATCACCCTGATACATGAAACACTAGGAAAACTCCAGCTTGAATGTTTACTCAGAAACCTTCACAGTTTGGCCTAAAGCTACTGTGGACCACTCAGCATGGAGCAGTCATGTCCCAAGGAGTAATTAGGAAAGGCCACATCACAGGGAAAGCTTTCCATACTGCCTTAGCCTGTAAAACCAAGACTCTAGTCTGTGTATACCTGCTGTGACCAGCCAATATATTATTTAACCCTAAATTTCACTGTCCCCCCTCTTTCAGAGCAGACATAATAGAACAAAACAGCTACAGCTGTGACTGTGCCTTCTGGCAGAGGATGCCATGAAGCTTTAACTCCTAGATGAGGGATTTACTCTAAGTGTGAAGGATTTGGAAATATCCATGTTCTATTTTTGTTGCATATTTATAGATTTATTTAGTCACAGTGCCATGACTGGTTATATGTTTGCATAAGTAAAGGACCTCATCTGCCCAACAAACCCTTCCTGACTACAGTTCAGAAGACTGAGGGGATTGAACCCTTCAGAGCAGCACCTACCGGTAAACCTCTGGCACCCTCCTGGCCTGGGAGCCCTGGTTCTCCAGGCTTTCCCTGCAGGAAACAATCGTGGTCATGTTAGTGAGAGTTTCAGACCCATCTCTCTGGTGTTGAAAACTTCCCACTGTTCTGCCTTAGACATAACATCACTGAGAACTGCTGGTTGCCCAGGGTTTATCCAGCAATGTATGAGTGCACAAGGAGAAGAGCAGTGACAGACGTTCCCATACACACCCCAACCTTCATTGACACCTTTGGAGCCAGTTTACACCTCTGGACTGGTGCAGCCTTGCAGTGTTTTAATGTCAGAGGGCACAGAGCAGCACCAACACCTAATCAGCACATGCAAAATCAGCATCTGCACAGAGAAGTTGGGTGTTTTGGTGGAAACACAAACTCTCTGCAGCTGCTGTGATGAGCACTCCTCTACAGACCAGTTGTCCTCATGACTGGGAACTTGGCTCTTCCCACAATCACTAAGTCCCATTTCATGAGTCACAGAAAGAGACTGGCAATGCTTGATATTGGAAGCACATTCTTCATATAACACACACAGTTGCAGAAATAATATTCACTGCCAAATTTATTAAGATTTCCTTTTAGCTGAAAACTTCATGGCTCAGCTTTTTCGCCTCAGCCAATGAAAGTATAGACTAAGTAGAGAAAGTCAAATATAAACCCTCTAATTCTAACCTCTGAAACAGAACTGTCTCAGAGCAATCCAGAAAAAGCTTCTTTAAAGACACCTCCTCTAAACTTTTTATGGCCCATAAACTTCTACCTAAAAGATGGATTACTGGGTTTAATGTTACAAGACAACCTTCTTTCTCCACAGTGTTTACAGTAGTCGTAAAAGTGGAGTCACTAAGTTTTAGTGTATTTATGGTAGTTGTAAAAGTAAAAGAACCCAGTTTGTCAAGACTGCTCTGTGTGACGCTTATAAATTGCTCAAGGCAATATAGTCCTTCTGGTGTTAAAAACAGACGTGCAAACAGGCTCCTTGTCCCCCCTAAGGAGTCCACAGACAGGCAGCTCCGAAAACAACAACTGGATGGCTCTGATTGCCTGAGCAAAATGGTTTCAAATTACACTACCGGTTCCCCAAGAGATCCTGGTTTGCCATCTTTGCCATCATTCCCAGCAATGCCCTGTAAATGAAATGCAAAACAGGGTATAAGAAATCGATAGGGAATATTGGTGGGGGTTTTTTTGTCAGCATGATAACTCTGCTCATCATGGCATGCTTATGTTTGCCTAAACCTCCAAAACCCACCCTGCTTCTATAGCTCAGCCATAAACCTCTCCCTGCCACACCACAGTAACAGCATAAACCATTTCCCTTTCTAATATGGCAAGTCTAAGTGGTTCCTCCTTTCCAGCAAGGTGAGCACTCCAACAATTTTAGAACAGGATTCTAAAAACAGCTGTTATAAGTCATTATAATGCCATTATTTTCATTGAGGTGGGCTACTTTACACTAGAAATAGCTCTGGCTCTACCTCTATATCAGACTAAAAAACTCTCAAAATGTTGTACTATTACATTTTCCAGAAGAGAGGAGTCTGTTTCCAAGAGGCACTTGAACTTGAGTCAGCGCAAAGGAATAATTTTGACTGTGGACTCAGAAAAAGTCAGTATTCCAGTCGGTGAATTCTTGTGCCCTTACACTGGAGTTATTAGTTGTTTGGGTTATTTTTACTCTTCATAGGAGCATTTCTTCCAATGAGGAGATAGATAAGGAACAGACTTGAATCACATTGGTAATTGACACTTTATTTTAAAGTGATCAAATACAGCATTCACAGTGTCCTGGACCAAGGACATCGTATCAGCATGATAGAGACCATCACAGATCATGCACATGTACATGCTTTCAAAGCACCTCAAAAGTGTCACCTCTTTGTTTTCAAAAGTGTCACCTCTTTGTTTTACACTTCTATGTCTGTATAAATAGTTTAATGTATCGAATAAGAAGGAGCTTAGTTGTACTCACTGGAAGTCCAGGCAGCCCCGGTGGGCCCTGCGGACCTGGTGGACCATCTTTGCCCTGGAAGGAAAGAAAAAACACTCTAGGTCAGAGAGGCTTCTCAGATGCTTCTGTCAGATGATTTATCACATATATTTTGACAGAGGATGATTGTGAGAAGCTGGTCTTGTAGCCCATGTCACAGAGTCTATGAGGTTTCCTTGTAGTTTAAACTGGAGGGCTCTCTTTTCACCTAAAAAAATCTGTATTAACTATGAGTTCTTACAGACTGGGAAACCACTGAAATCACTGGTAATTTTTTTCTGAAGTTAATTATATTTAATATTTTGTCCTTAACTTACTGCGTTAGGTGTCCAGCCAGGAAGTAGATCTGTATTTTGTAACTATCTAATGAGTAGTTAAAAGAAGTGCCTTGCATACAGTCCCAAAAAATTCCCTTTCTCCACTGGACTGGTCAACAGCATCCCAGGTCTTTCACAGTGTCACAACCTTGATCATCCATTTGAAATGGAATTTTTGTCAGCCTGTCCATCTAACCTCTGGCCTCTTTGCTGAAAGTGCTCACTGATTTCATAACACCCATCAGGAGGACCATCACTGCTCACTTATGACGAAGTTCAGGTTGTGCAATGGATCTGAAAAAAGCAACTTGCTCCTTAGAAAACCCTGATCTAGAAATTAATCACAGAATTGCAGTGTCTTAAACTGTTCCAGCTCAACAGCTTGCATTCCTCAGGGAAGGTTCATTTTTAACTTTTCAACCTGAAGTTAGCATCAATCAGACTACCTGTCTCTCCCAGGGTTTTCTGATGTATTACCATAAAGTAGCATCGAAAATCCCTTCAAATGAAACAGAAGTAGCAAAAATTCTCATGGGCTTCTCAGAGGTTTCACCTGTACTGGTATTTTTTTGTCAGTAGTGCCATGGAATGGTGTCAGGCCCTGACATCTGAGCAGTCTGTGCTGTGACATCCTTCAGTATGTTGCTGGTTATATTTTGACAATACCCACACAGAGTTTAGGTATTAGCCTAGGTCATGAATAATCTTTACAGATTTAGTACTCCTGTTCTAGAGGCTAAGAGATATTAACAGCGAGAACAGACAGACAAGAACCTCCACAGAACACAAAAACCTCCATACAGATCTCATGGGCTGGATTATGCTCTGGCTAAATTTGGAGATTCATTTTGTGAGTTAAAAAATAAATTCAAGAACAGAGTAATCTGTGGTTATTTGTGGAGCTCCTACTTGTAGGTGTAGAGTTGATACAGGCTGAATATTTTGGGGAGATCAGCTTTACTTCACAGAGCTAATCATAGGTGAAGCCAGTGGTGAAGCAGAGAGCTTAGAGCTTACTATGTCTCCTGGGTTTCCCACTGGTCCTATTGGTCCTGGTGCCCCATCTGATCCCTAAACAAAACAAAGCAGAAACAATGTGAATGATTCATGCATTCTGTACTTTTGTCAGCATACTCCCTACCCCAGCTGGCAACTCTGAAGTTTTCTTCAGTCACTCATTTCAGCATTCATTCAATTTCTTCATTCAGCACCAAAAAGCAGTGCCAACCTCTGCACTCAATCAGCCTCCAAAGCCAGAAAAAGTCAGATACTCGAGTTTTGTCCTGGCCCTTCCTTCTGAAAATAGGGGACAAATAGGAAAAAGCCAATCTTATGACAAAAATAACTCTGAAGAACACAAATCATGGGAGAACAGAAATTATGAAGCATACTCTGGCAGGCAAATTTCTGGAGCCACGAGTCAATGAAGTCAGAGGGAAAAGTCAGCAAAAGCTGAAGAGTAAAATTATCTTAGACATCACATTTTGCTCTGCTTTGACAGGTTCAGTTTTACTTTGCACATTTCTTTTGGCTGTGAGTCTGTTCAGAGGGTCTCATAGGACAATTTTAAGTATTTTAATCCTACTGGAATAACCCTGTGGCTGTGGTATATGAGGTTAATATAGACACAGTAAATGTGTCTGTTATTAACTTCTCCTAAAATAACTCTCACAGGAACACAAATGACCCACAAAGCAAGTCCACATGTTGTCCCAGTGGCAAAGCACCCAGCATCCTTAAGGCACTGCTACACCTGAATAGAGAATTTTAATCTAATCCTATTTTTCTGATATGTCCTGTCATTTAGTCAGTGCTGATCCCCAGTAGAGAGGAAGGTGGCACTCCCTCAGCATGGCAGAGCCAAACTGCACTGTAAGCAGCAATATGAGCAGTGATGACTGTGGGCAAAGAAAGACAGTTTGGAGAGAAAAGTCCTTCACTCAGGAGAAGTCCAAACACCTGAGGGGTGCAAAGTGGAGATATTACCAGCAGGAGAGCCAAGTTCTTTCAGCCCTGATTCTGCACTGTCACTTCTTTTTAAACACAAAGAAGTATGAAGGTATTACAGAGGGAGTAGAGCTAAGAATGAGGAGCACTGTGATGGAGAGGAACATGTGTAAGAGGCCTTTCAATTCAAAAGTAATCCACCTGATACGAAAATTGGAAAAAATAAAGTCTCATATGATTGTGTAAAATTGAGAACTAAAATGCTCTTAGATCTGCTTGTTCTAGATTAACAACTTATTCCACATAGAGTAAAACACCTATACACATATTAAATAGTCTCTGTGGAAGAGTTTTCATCATCATTGTGTTGTATAAAGAGAGCAACTGAAGCTTAGCATCAATTTACAGAGTGAGTTGAAGCAATCAGTGAAAAGTGGCCAGTGTATTAAACAGCAATTATGATGAGTGGGGAACTCTATGACACTTAGGGGACCATTAGGAATCCACTGGAAAATGCAAATTCAATGCACAGACAGATGGGAATGGTCCTTTCTTCCACATGGAGCTTGCAACAACCTTTATTAATAAGCAAAGTGCAGGATCATCTTTGCAACAAAGGAACTTACGGGTGGACCAGGGTTTCCAGGAGCCCCTGAGAAGCCAGGCATTCCAGGGTGACCCTGCAGAATGAAGAGAGACTTTCTTTAGGCACTATTCACACCTCTAGTTGTGTAAAAGTTAACTGGTCATTGAATATCGTGAAGTAACATCAAAGCTAGACAATACCCAGACAGAGCTGGTTATAAGGAAATAAAGAACCACGGCTTTTCAAAAGCAAAACCTTGGTTTTCAAGGTGAACACTTCAGAAGTATCATAGTTATAATTTCAGGCACTTTTTCCAATGTGTACCTCAGTCTATGCTAATGGAAGATGAAAACAGATATTGTGGAATTGTATATACAGGAATTTAGGCAGGAAACCAAACCTGTTTAAAATATCCTCCAAATCCCATTGAAGAGGTTCTGATTTTCACATTAAACTTGTGACTCAACCCTTGGAAAAATTACCTGTGAAAGTCTGTTCTAATTTAGACCAGACTCCTCTTTCCTGTGACAACTCAGTTCCTCCTAAAACGGATCATCCTTAGATTCACCTTCTAAGACAAATAGAAACACTGGATTTTTCAACCCAAAGACACCTGACCTCCTAGATACCATCTAGGGATTGTCTGAGGAAATTACTAAGAGTTAGGTAATGTAGGAAATTGAATGCATTTAATCCAGATCTTAGGTAACAGATGATACAGGAAGGTTTTTACTGGAGGTGAGGATGGAAATGTGTGGAGGATTGCTATAGTTTCAATCTTCAGCATAGCCTATTTGTGGTTTATGAGTGATGAAGAACTCCCATCTTCCTCCTTTGCCTCAGAAGGGAATTCTTCCACAGGCATCACAGGAATTACTGGTGAAGGGAAAAGCACAGTGACAGCACTGTTGAAAAGCACTCTGTCTTTACCTGTTCACCTTTTTCTCCTACATCCCCAGTCACACCACGATCTCCTTTAGCACCCTGATTAAAAAAAAAAAAAAAGAGCCATAGAAAGTCACTGCAGCATTGTGACAACTTTTTGACCTATTTCATAAAGCACTTGGACATTTGAGCATAAAAGTCATGAATTAAGACTGAGCTTTCCTTGCCCTTCTCCTAAGTTCTTCCCTAGAATTTTACTACCAATGCTGGAGCCAGGAATATATGTGAAGGATGGCCTTTGAGCAGACACAGCGTAGCTGGTTTTTAATGCTATGGTCTCATAGACATAAAGAGGAATTATACATCCTTAAAAAGCAGGCAGGTTGTTGGGAACGTCATTAAATCACATCTTGATAAGGGATCATCTGGCCCAACAAAGACTTCCACGGTATGAGTTAGTAATCTTCCCTCCCTTCAGGGACAACAGCAATAAAAATGGCATTTCCAAGGTGCAGCCTGAAAATTCCAGCCCAGAAGGTGCTCCCCTCTTTCTCTCACTGCCTTTCTGTCCTAATGACACAGAACAGACAGCTAACTCAAATGTAGATGTCTGTATTATCCATGCTTAAAGTAAGGCAAGATGAGTCTCACACAGTGAAAAATACTGAGGTGATGGTGAATGAGTTATGAACAATGCAGAGAACAATAATGAGCTGCTGGCCATGGAAATAAAACTCTGGTTTACTACATGAGAGCTAGGAGACTGGGGGGGAGGGGGGTTATGTATTAATTAAAAGAGCTCCAATTCACATGGGCAGAGGGCATAAAGCTGCTCAGGAGCAAAGATCTGAAGTTCTGCTCTGTTTCAGAATAGGACCCAATAGTTCAGCTGGTGTTGGTAAGGACAATATACTACATAGTCATAAGCAGAGAGTAATTTGGGTCTCTCACTGCAAGATTCCTCCTAATATATTCAGAAAGGAGTCACAAAGACTGTCTCTGTGTTTGCGCCTTCCCATGGGTCTTACAATATTTGCTTTTAGCATCTGCAAACTCTTTTCACTGAATTCAAGTTAGGTGATTTATCAACTGCTTGATTTTATTTTATGCACATGTACAGTTTGAAATTTGTCCCTTTATTTCACCTAAACATCCAATTTTGCTGCCTAAATCTCTGCTTTCTCATAACACAGAAGAAAGTAGCAGATGTGGTATGCCTCAGACTGCTTGGCATTTCTGCCTGTTATTGGCCTTATGGGTTACTAATTCTCTTGCAAATTTTATCCTGGAACATTCTTTCATTTTTATCAACTCTGTGTTTACTTTTGAGGCTGTACTGCTGTCTCCATCGCACTTTTAATTGCAAGACATAAAATTAATTCATGAATCTCTATTAGCTTGTCCTACACTCTAATAAGTGCAAATACAAAGATGTTAAAATAGCAGGAGTTAATTTTAAACAGCAGGCCAGTAACGAAGGGACATGTGGAGAAAACTGTGGTCCATCAGGAAATCACCTTCTCTCTCCCTTCACTGATTTTTTTTTTAATTTATTTCACATTAGGCGGTTTTAAAGGTTTCAGTTGTGACCAGGCACTGGCACTGTGAGCTGACTGATGACAGACCTCTTCATGGGAAATGCTTGAAATGTGACATTATTGGAATACTTCAGATAATGGATGTTTTGTGTTGGCCTATGTCCCTAGACCACAAGGCAGAAGCACATAGCTGGAACAAGGAGTTCTCCCTATAACTTGTTTCAGGAAATATTCTGAGTCTGTGGGTAAAACCACCATGGGAGATGGTGTACATGGAGCCCAGCAGCTCAGTCCAGCAGCCTTAGTTTAAATGGTTCCAGAACATAATATTTAAGAGGAGAGGAACAGGCACAGCGGTTACTGCTCAGGCTTTAATTTCTTCCTCACCTGGTTTGGGTTGAAATATACTCACAAGTCCTTATCTGTCATCAGAGCAACAATGTAAAGAAACTCAACATCAAGAATCAGGCCCTTCACATGTGTGTGTCTGCGTGTGAAAGGGATGGTAGGAGACACCACTGAAGTGAAACAGCATCCACGTGGGGAGCTGTGCAGTTCTGCCCACCCTGCAGGGCACTGCTACCTCTTCACACAGAGACGGATCCCACCAAGGTCCTGCTGCAGCCATTACACTCACAGTGTCATAGAATGGTCTGGGTTGGAAGGGACCCTAAAGAACACCCAGTTCCAAACCCTCTGCCAGGGGCAGGGACACCTTCCACTAAACCAGGCTGCTCAAAGCTCCATCCAGCCTGGTTTTGAACGCTTTCAGGGATGAGGCATTCACAGCTTCTCTGGGCAACCTGTTCCCAGACTAACTAGTGTGATCAACTAGTCACAAATAAGTTTTCATTGGACAACTGAAAAAAATAAACAAACCAACCAACCTTTGGACCATCAAGCCCAGGTGGGCCTGCAGGACCTCTGGGACCAGCAACCCCCTGCAATGCAGAAGAGGTAGAGATAAACACTAGTCTAGTCCACGAACATCTAAAAAAGATTCAGTAGGGTGTTAGCCAAAAAAAAAAAAAAAGAACCACTTTATAAGAAACCACCAGCCATATTATCAGAAAAACAAGGTTATACCAGATCCAAGGCTTGGTCACTTCCCCAGCTCTCTTACCATTTTCCCATCCTGGCCATCTCTACCTGGTGGTCCTCGGAGACCTTTATCACCTTTGAAACCTGGGATGCCTGGCAGTCCTGGTGGGCCAGGAGGACATTCACTGCACACATCCTTGGGGAGAACATGGAGAAACACATCAGCAATAGACTGCAGGCACTTAGCAGACCCTACAGATACCCAGTATGAACACAGCCCTGTGGTGCTGGTATATGCAAACCTTTGCAGTTTTAGCTCACTGATAGGATTGGGGTGAATTTACCTCACAGAACTGCAAGGGGGGCAGTGTGGAGCAGAGTGAGGGTCAGCAGCTGAGCTCACACATGCTCCCATGGGGAGTTTCCTATCACTTCTATGTCCTAACAGATCATCCAGGATCAAGAAACCAAGGAAAAACCCCTTCCTGATGTGGAGGTCAGAGAGTCACAAAGCAAAGCTACCAAGAACAACATCATATTGAAGCTTCAGGACTACTACAAAACTGTGTCTGCACCACTCTGAAAGAGCTGGGTTACTGCTCAGAGGGCAGAGTTCTAGGGAAAAACAGGTGCAGCACAATGTCAGACAGGGTGTTCTGCAGGGGAAACTGTATTCAGCAGCTAGCATGGCCAAGGAGAACTCATCCAATGGAGTTTATGAAGACTAAGTGAATGTCACAGTGTCCTGGCCAAATTTTATCATGGAGAATCACTACTTCCCTCCTTCCAAAACTCTTTGAAGCATCATCTTAGTAGTCTTTATGCTCAGGAAATTAAATACAATGCTATGACATTTCCGTTTCAGAGGCAGATTCCCTTCAGCTAAAGGGGAGGGATTCCTGCCCATAGGAGACAGCAGAGCACAACAGACAGATCATCAGGCTGGCAGTCAGGAGGCCTTGCTCCAACAGCCACCTCTGTCAATGACCTGTTGCAAAACTGTGGGGTAAACTGTCTTTCTGAGTCTTAGTCCCTACATACACCTTTATCTACTTAAAATGTCAGTGCTTGAGAAACACCCAGAACAGCAGAGCCCTAGTTTCACCTGGAATTTCAAGGTGCTGCTTTAGACAGATCTGTACCAATCATGGAGTAAAAAAATACCAAGCAGAAAGAATGCACAAGTGTGTTTAACCATAATATGAGCAAAGGAAAATATTGACAGAACACCAAAATTACGTCCTTTGCCCAAGAATGACCGTCTTGCTCTTGTCCAGATTAGAAATCCCAAACAATGCCTCGCAGTGAAACCTCCAGCATCATACTGGGCTCCACGAAACAAAGACAGCTCTTCAAAGTCATTTCACAGTAGCAATCTTAAAAGGGCCCTTCTGTTAATGTGGTTGGCAAAAGAAGGCAACTGTTTAGTTTGTTTTAATCAATAGGAAAGGATTTCTTGCCATGTTTCAAGACAGCTTAAAAGACTCCCAATTCAGACCATAGAAATCTGTAAGGATTTTGCAGTCAATGCCTACCAAAGACTGACTTGTTTCCCAGACAACTCTCTACATGGAGAGTAAAAGCAGATAGATCATCATTTTTGATATATGGGTATTTTTGGAGTTAATTATCTGCATCCTTTTACATCCACAAACTAACTTTACACAAGCAGTTCAAAACTACTCTGGTCACTGTTAAAGGCATATGTGAAAAAATCAGATATTTTATTAATTTGGTTTCCATTTTCTGGCTTAGATAATACAGCTTGAGAATGTTTATTTCTCCTTGGGAATGCATGCCTCAGAAAGAACTGAAAAAGCCTCAAAGTTTTTATAGGGACCTTTGTAGGTCATTTCACTGCTGGGGATGGCATTTTGATCTCCAGTGTGAGGTCTAATGTCCCAATACCGGTGCAAGTCAGAGACTTACAAGTTTCAAGCTTTGACAAAGTATTTAAAGACACCTTTTGCACTTGTAGCTCAGACACTTTACTGTCACAGAGTGATAGTCAGGTCTGAATCAAACACACAGATAAACTCTCACCCTCATCAAAGCCTGATTACCTTTACTAGGAGATTTATGTCCTCCGGAGACAGCAGGGGTGGGGAACCCTGTGGAATAAGAAATTCATTATCTCAGGCAACTTTAAAAGGCAACAAGACATTAGATTTTTCTCATGCTTATGGATTTTTATCTATTTCCCTTTCCTTGCCTAGGACTCACACACACGTACTTCATCACATCTGAGATGAGTTCTTGCTAAGGGCACTGCACAGTGGTGCTAAAAAAGTGCCTTTAAAATTTTGGCTTTTTACACGCAGAATATCCAGTTATTTTCATACCATTCCAAAGCCATCACAGTTATTTTTATCATAACCCCTTAGTGGGTCTTAGTGCTTTTCCTTCGCTCTGCTGGGAAAAGCAGCAGTGGAAAAGCACTGGATGCTCTTCTGAATTTAGGTGTACAGGTGCAAACTGAGTTAATAGGAAGAAGTTAACACAAAAATGAAGTTACGTACAGGTTTTCCAGGAGGTCCTCTTTCCCCTGGATTTCCAGGTAGACCCTACAGATCAAGAGAAAGAAATAAAAATGTGAAAATTATCATATAATAACCCCCTGGTTGCTCCTACACTCTGCTGACTGCTCTGGACTAGCACACATTTTACTGTCTGCTGCTGAGCAGCACTGCTCCTTGCACGTGACAAACAGTAAACTCAATGCCTGCAACTTTAACATCCTCTGACCTCCTCCTAAACCTCATTTACCTACCGTGTGACCTCGCCAAATTCATTTCAGTCACACAGAGATTGAAATTGCTTTAGTTTGTCTCCTGGTCACTAGGAAACACTATGAACTGCAATAGTGTGAAGGATGAAGCTTTAAATCTCTGATGACATCTCTAACAGGCAAAATTGAGACTTTGCAAACAGGTTTCTTTGTTTGTTTGTTTGGAGAGCTGTAGTGGTTTCAGTTTTTATGAAATGAAGGCATAGAAATTACCAGTATCCTTAGAATTTTAGACCCAGAAAGTCATGGTTTGGAAAAGGGACAACCCCCACCCCTCAATGGGTTTCTCTTATCTGTCATTAGCAAGTCATTAGTTTGTTAAAAACAAAACAAACAAAAAAAACATGTCTAGAGATTATTGTAATATCTTTGCATAAACTAATGCTTGCATGGGAAACCAAATCTTTTGAACAGGACAGTTGGACACTGTCCAGATGGTGACAGAAATCTGCATTGAAACCTTGCAGTGGTGTTTTAAGATAGACTTGGTGAGATTCCCCCAAACCACGTTTTGCTAAATTCCTGTATCCACCTGGTCCATCATCCATCACTCAAACAGATGCAATTCTATCCATATTGAAAACCTTAAAGAGCATACAAAATATCTTCCATCTATCTTAACCGAATACAAAAGCTGTCCTACCTGACCAGTTTTGCTTCTAAGGGAACAGTTTCTACTGATCATCTGAAAGTACCTTATCTGTGCTCAGTTTTGTTGATTCTGCAGCAGATTCTCCAGATTTGCCACCCAGGGTGTTCACAGAATAGATTTGTTTGGAAGGGACTTTAAAGAATATTTCGTTTCAATCCCCTGACAGGGGCAGGGCCACCTTCCACTAGACCAGGTTGCTCAAAGCCCCATCCAGCCTGGCCTTGGACACTTCCAGAGATGGGTCATCCTCAACTTCTCTGGGCAACCTGTTCCAGTGCCTCACTACCCACAGAGTAAAGAACTTCTTCCTAATATCTAATTTAAACCTACTATCAGTCTGAAATTATTCCCCCTTGTCCTGTCACTACAGGCCCTTGTAAATAGTCTCTCTCCATCTTTCTCGTAGGTTCATTTCAAGTACTGGAAGGCTGCAATTAGGTCACCCCAAAGCCTTCTCTTCTCCAGGCTGCACAATCCCAGTTCTCTCAGCCTTTCCTCATAAGAGAGGTTCTCTATCCCTCTGATCACCTTGGTGGCCTCCTCTGGACTCACTCCTACAGTTTGATGTCCATCCTGTGCTGGGGACCCCAGAGCTGGATGCAGCACTGCAGGTGGGGCCTCACTAGAGAGGACCCGAGGGGGGACAATCACCTGCCTCAACCTGCTGCCCACATTGCTCTGGATACAGCCCAGGACTCATCTGGCTTTCTGGGCTGCATTAAAATCTGGATGATGACCAATACGATGAAGATAGAACTAGTGGCTCTCAATCAGTCTCAGTTCATCAGGGGCTACCTGGGTGAATCTGAGACTATCCAAGATTTTCACCTGGAAACCTCCATTAAAAATTGATTAAATGCTTTGCTATTCTGTCAGTCACCTTGTCTCAGGTTAGTCCATTGTCTCCAACCAGTTTGTTGTATTATTTCCGAAGACAACCAGATGGTTGGTACGTGGCCACGTGGGGATTTATGACTGAAGTACACTGTGTGTGCTACACCACAAGCAGAGCTATTGGGAAAACTTGAATTTCATCCTTGTGTCTCACTTAGTACTTAAATCCTGTATGCCTTTCTAGAGGAGAGACAAAAAGAGGAAAATATACTGATTGCTGCCTTCTATTCCACATTAAACGCTTCTGGGTGAGCAACAACCCTGCAGCTACCTTGACTTTCTAAGAGAGAAATATTAAACACAAACTGAAGTGGGTCTAGAGTGGACCTGAAGTTGTACTGAAGCCCATGGATGAATGCTTGTTTCCCAAGGAACTAAACCTTCTGCAGGGGAGGATAAAGAGAAGAAAAGGTCCAAAGGAGGTTAGCTTATAATTAAACCACAAATGCCTTTCTGGGGAATTGAGTAAAAATAAGCAAACGTTATAGCCATTTATAGTTTTGCCTCTCCCACTGAGCATCAAAGAGAATCCAGAGGACTGTGGGATGTTTGCAAAGTCCCCTCTCCTTCACAGGTGCTAATTGTTAGGTCATGCTTTTGGCATCCTCTTCACTGTGGTTCTCAGCCACTTCTGCAAGCGGGAAGAGGGCTGACTAAATAGCAGTTACACAGATCTTATATTCCCAGACCTACTTTGTTCAGGAAGACTCACACAGCACTTTCTTTAGAAAGTGTGATGCAAAGCAGAGACTTGAACCATGAGAATAATCCTGTATCAGAAAGCAAAGACAGAAAAGACAGTTCAGAAATGTCTTTCATGCTCACTAGTAGCATAGCTATAAATAAACTCTTTCTGCCATAGAGATCACTGACAGCCTTTTACTTTGGGATCTGAAACATGAACAAGGCACTGGTGGTGTAATTTGAGTATTTAAAGATTTTTATAAAGAAGAATATAGGAAAAGACTTCTTAGTTATGTGAAAAGACACACGAGAAGAGAGAGAATAAAAGTGAAATCCTTGGGAAGATTTAAGCACAGCTATGATATTCACATGGTATCAGACTACCTTGAGACAAAAAGGGATGGACCTGTTTTCTTGCACGCTGTATGATGTGGAGCTGTGGTGTCTTTAACAGTGTGTAAATGAGACAGGAAAAGAGATCAAGTTCTGTGCCATGGTTGACAAACTTGAAAACCACTGAATTCCCAGGAAAAGTCAAACAATTGAGAGCTACAAGACTGCAAACAGAGAATGCCCTCTGAAGAATTCTTCTTTGAACCAAAAAGAAAAAAAAGAACAGATGTAGGATGATGGCACTTCAGCACAATGCAGTATCAGAGAACAGGTAAATGGAAGCAGAATCCAAAGTAAAGGAAATAGTGTTGGTCTACAGAGGCCTGGAGTTAGAAAAGGCTGACAAAAAAGAGTCAAGCTGCAAGCATAGATTCATGGAATCAGAATATCCTGAGTTGGAAGGGACCCACAAAGATTCGGTCCAACTCCTGGCCCTGCACAGGACGATTCCAAGATCACATCGTGCCTGAGACCATTTTCCCAACGTATCTTGAGCTCTGTCAGGCTTGGTGACCACTTCCCTGAGAAGCCTGTTCCAGTGTCTGGCCACCATCTGGATGAAGAATCTTTTCCTAATGTCAACCTAAACCTTCCCTGGAATGCCTTCAAATTGCTCAGAGCAGAATCAAAATGCTAGAATGATGACATGGAGGGTATAACTGCATCTGACAAGCTAATAGGGGAGGACAATGAAAAAGAGAGATCCAGAAAAATAAAAATAAAATAAAATAAAATAAAAAAAATCAGTCTGAGCAAAAAATTATCTGGCACTGAAAAGAAATGATGCTAACATGATGTGGGAAAATGTGCAGGCCCAAACAACAACTA
>JAWMRA010000078.1:145474612-145662455 GCA_035584735.1 Pseudotriccus pelzelni
CAAGGCAGGCCAAGCCTGCCTTGGACACCTCCAGGGCTGGGGACTCCAAACCTCCCTGGGGCAGCCCCTGCCAAGGCCTGACCACCCTTTCCAGGCAGAAATTCCTCCTGATGTGATGGAATGACACCTTCAGGACCAAGTCTCGGAAGGCAGGAATGTCCCACACACCCCCAGCAATCCCGGCATCGTGGAATGCCTTGGGTTGGGAGGGACAGTCAAAGATCCTCCAACTCCAACCCCCTGCCATGGGATCAGCACATTCCACTGGAATTCCACTCCTCGTACTGCTTTCATCCTCCTAATCTCCAGGTAAGGAGCAGGAAACTTAAGGGAATAGATCTCCTTCCCCTGCAGCGTTCTGTGTCCAATTTTCCCTAATTTCCTTTACTTCCGTATCTTCCACTATCCAATTTTCACTGGCATTATCCCACACACCCCAATTCCATCCGTTTCCCTTCTTCCACGAGATTCCCACAGCTGACCACCCCATTGCAGCAACTGATCCAAGGAACACCAGGAGCAACAACAGGTGGAGGAATCACATCCATTTGTAACTTCCCAAGTTAGGAACTCTCTGTCAGACCAATCTTCTCCCTGAATCCCAAACCAAAGCTTTCCTTCCCATCAGTGGTACATCCCACCCCTTGTTCCCCTCAGGAATTTGGAGGCAGTTCCTTCCTTTCCCTCCTCTTTAGTCCATCTGGGAAGTTCCTGTGCAGGAAGACATCCACAATTCCCTGGTGGAGGCCAGAGGTTCCCACCACACCAAGCCCACGGAAACGCCCTCTCCATACCAACCAAGCCACCTGGGAAGTTCTCCTGGAGAGCTTTTGGCCACCACTGCACCGATATCCGTCTTTCCCAGGCGGATCCACCTCTCCACACCCCCCCCACACAAACCGCCTCTAACTCCGACCCCACAGACGTGGGTTCTTCACACCCATTTCCCACCCTCTGAGGCTCAAACAAGGCCAGGTACAAGCTGAGCCTCGCACAGCTCCAGCTCCAAAGGCCCCAGACGCCACCTCCGCCCCAGGATTCCCGGGAGAAGGCAGGAATTCCTCCGTGCAGGCCACTCACCTTCTTTGCCACGTGGCACATCTGCTCGGCCGGCAGGTAATCGAAGGGGAAGACGAACCTCCAGTTGAAGTTGCCCTCCCCGCCCATGGACCTGTAGTGCACGTCTGTCCTCTGCTTGTTCTCCTCGTGCCCCACCAGCCACCTGCGTAGCGCAGACAGAGCCCGTGGAAAACCGGGAACACGGCCAGGATTCGGGAGCTCCCGGCGCAAAGGACGTGAGATGTTCCTCATCCCTGCTGGGATTCCTTTTTTCCCCACGGGAGTTCGGCAGCTGCTGGAGTTTTTACTTCCCTTCCCAGGAATTCCCAGGTGCTCCCCACTCTTAGGTCTCTACATGTCCATGTTGTCATGGGAGCATCCAAGAGATCCCAAGAAAAATGGTGTCCTTAGGCAGTTCTGAGCCAAGTGGAGACCTGCCTTCCCAAAAAATGGATCTATCCATGGAGAGGTTTGGATTAATCCAGGAAAAGGATGGATCCATGTCTGGAGACAGCTGGATCCATCCATGGAGAGAATGGATCCAACCATGGAGAGGTGTGATGGTTCACCCCAGCAGGATCCATGCCCACCCAGAAGGATCCATGCCCATCCCAGCAGGATCCATGCCCATCCAGAGGATCCATGCCCATCCCAGCAGGATCCATGCCCATCCAGAGGATCCATGCCCATCCAGAGGATCCATGCCCATCCAGCAGGATCCATGCCCACTCCAGCAAGATCCATGCCCATCCAGAGGATCCATGCCCATCTAGCAGGATCCATGCCCACCCCAGCAGGATCCATGCCCACCCAGCAGGATCCACGCCCATCCCAGCAGGATCTACACCCATTCCAGCAGGATCTGTGTTCACCCAGCAGGATCCATGCCCATCCCAGCAGGATCCGTGTTCACCCAGAAGGATCCATGCCCACCCAGAAGGATCCATGCCCACTCCAGTAGGATCCATGCCTATCCAGAGGATCCATGCCCACCCAGCAGGATCCATGCCCACCCTGGCCCCGTTGCTCCAGGACCGTTTTCCCCCTTTCCCCGCCGTTCCAGCTCCGGAATGCGGGCTCCCCGGCTGGGAGGACTGACCCTTTGACGTAGATGTCGCTCATCCTGTCCCCGGTGACGCTCAGGTCGTCCAGGATCACGTCCCTGGCGTTCCAGACGATGCAGCGCAGGTAGAACCTGCGGGCCCGGAACGGGGCGGCTGAGCTGGGGGAACCTCCGGCCCGTCCCAGCCGGGAGCTGCCCCTGCCCCAGCACCGTTCCCTGGGGATGATCCCTCGGGAATGTGAATCCCCCCCACCTGACACCCCCCAGCCCTCCCGGCTGCCCAAAAGAAGGGGCTGGACCGTGTCCCCCCCCCACCCCGCAGTGAGCCGTTGTCACCTCTTGGCCTTGCGGGGGCTGATGTTGAAAGGGGGCCCGGGATGTCCCAGGGATTTTGGGAACAGATCCACCCACATCTGCAGCTTTCCCTGCGTGGAAAGAACAGCCCGTGAAGCCTGAGGAGCCTCCAAGCTGGGCCACCAATCCTGGGTGGCAGCCAGAGGGGGGACAGAGGATGCCACGGAATGCCCTCCATGAAAGGGGAGGAGTCCCTCATGGAAATATAACGGAGAATAAGATAAAGAGTAAATAATATAAAATAAAATAGGACAGAATAACATAAAAGAGAGTAAAATAAAATAAAATAAAAGATAAAATAAAGAGAAAATAAAATAAAGACAAAATAAAATAAAATAAAATAAAACAAAATGAAACAAAATAAAATAAAATAAAATAAAATAAAATAAAATAAAATAAAATAAAATAAAATAAAATAAAACAAAATAAAATAAAATAAAATAAAATATAAAATAAAATAAAATAAAATAAAATAAAATAAAATAAAATAAAATAAAATAAAATAAAATAAAATAAAATTAAAAAAAATCAGTCTGAGCAAAAAACTATCTGGCACTGAAAAGAAATGATGCTAACATGATGTGGGAAAATGTGCAGGCCCAAACAACAACTAGTGTTGAAAAGCTCGTAAAGTTTGAACACTTCTAGTAACTTGCAGCCAACAGTGTCTGGCACAAAGGGGAATATCCAATGGGTGGTACAGCACACCAATATAGGGGAAAAAATGTCAGCAATGAGGAGCTGTGATGCACAAGAGGATCAGTCTGCAAAATCTGACACACAGGAATGATCATTAACTGGGAACTGAGGAAAACTGTCACGATGCTATGCTGAAAAATGATGCTTAGGTAAGTGGTGCATGTGAAAATATATGACTTAAAGAAAGTCTATAGCGAAACATAAAAGTGTATAGGGAAAGTGTGTAAGTTGCATAGGCTTATGGTGGGATAGTTCTATTGCAAGACTGAAAATTAAACTTGAAATGCAATAACTTAAATAGGTTACAAGTTACAGCAATAAAGAGACAAGAGGAGGTTTAATAAATGTACTCTGGTTTGGGGTGTAACTACCCTAAAAAAACCCAGAAAAGCTCCTTGGAACTGCCCATCTAACTGCAGGGGAAAATCAACCCCAGAAAAGAAAACTCTGCTTTTCAAGTCCAATGGCAGTAATATATGCATCCACAAAGGTTTTGTAATTATGAAAGTAAACTCAGGGGAAGATTAACTTCCCAGTAATGCTGGAACTTAGTTACCATGAATAATTAACCCAATTAAAAAGTGATTAATTCAATGTTTATGTTAATTAAAATTATCATAATCAAAATACAGAAAGGGCCTATTAAACAGGTGCCCTCTCTGCTAATAGTAGGATAAGAGAATGTCTCATTCAGATTGTTTCCTAATCTGAGGGCACTAAGTAGGTGTGTTGAACAGAAACGTTTTATCTCTCAGCAGACAGTCAGAGGATGATTCCCAAAACATGCAGTGTAAGGATATTTGGCCAGAGAGTGTCTGCTCCTTTGGAAGTATCTGATCAAAGACCTTTTTTCAATGCAACAAGGGAAAATAAGGAAAAAGGCATAAATTAGAACATCCAGGACACAAACCTGACCAAAAAGTAAGGATGGCAGTGATGGGAACCAAACCTGGAAATTCACACTGATTGACGAAGGCATGTGGAAGTGTGAGGAGGCTTATTCCAGCAAGATTATCTGATCCAGGACCTTGTCAATTGGGAAATTAAGGGAAAAGCAGGAAATCAGAAACTAAATATGCCAAGACACAGACCTAACAAGAAACAAATCTTGTCACTCACACCAATTGATGGGGTACCAGGAAACCACAGGCTGCACTTCCAGGGAGACTAGTCTGAATTTTGCAAGTGATAAATTTGTAAACCAGGGTGACCCTGAACTGGAGGGTGCGGGAACTGACAGAGCTGGGGAGATGCATGAGGGGCTGTGCAGGGGAATGGACAGCTGACAGTAACAGACAGGTAGGCAGAAAAGTGTAACAGGGGCTGGTCATGCACAAAACAGGGCTGGTGGATGCATTTGTTGGGCTGAGCTCTGCACCTCATCACCATGGTTTGTGTAAGCATCTTATATCTTTTCACATAATCATAGAATGGTTGGATTGGGAGGGACCTTAAAGCTCCTCCCATGGCCCTAACTAGACCATGTTGCTCAAAGCCCCATCCAACCTGGTCTTGAACAATTTCAGGGATGGGGCACTCACAGCTTCTCTGGGCATCCTGTGTCGGTGCCTGACTATATGCATAGTAAGGAATTTCTTCCTAAAATCGAATTTAAATCTATCTATCAGTCAGAAGGGACCTGGTCTGCAGCAGCTGGAGGAGACAGACATGCATATAACATCATTTAACATGTAGAAATATTTTTTTAATAATTCTCAGACTAGGAGTTTGGCCAATTTCTCTGATAGAAGGTACTTAAGGCTACAGTATTTTAATACTCAGTTCAGGGATACTGCAGATTGAAATCTGATTTGGGTTATTTTTCTCCAAAAGCACGAGCAAGTAATTTTTTTAAGTAACTGAGGGCATTAAAGCAGGCACAGTATCCAGTATCTGTGTTATGAAAGAAATTAGTTGTATTATCAGGAAAAACAAAGACCTAAAAAACCCTCACTTTTTGGGCTTTAATAATCAGAGCTTTAGTTAATCAGACAAAAAAAAAAGGAAATTAAAGATAAGAAAATAATGTATATGGGAGAAGACAATATCTCCCATCTTTGTCCCTGAAGAGAGAATTTTTAGGGCTTTATGGACATAATGGACTCCACAGGACAAATAAATATCAAACCTTTTGCAAAGAGGAACAGAACAAGACCAAAACAGCAAAACTATACTGTACACTTAGGCAAGCATTTTCAAAATCTAAATTTTAATAAAACAAGATACTGTCCTGAGGACTCTTGATATTTGATTGAGTTGCCAACAGACATTTCAAAAGGTGAACCTGAGCAGTGCTATCAGAAGAAAAAAAAAAGGCACAGGCTTTTAGGGCAGTAGAAAAAAGTTAGAACGTAGTCATGTAAAAAACCTGAATTTATTCACCTATGAAAGATAATTCTGGTCAAAACTATTGGAAAAGAAGTACTGACTCTTTCACCTTCCCAAATACAATTGTAAATCTGACTTGCAGTGTCAGAGAGTACAATAACTTATAGCAGACACTTCCACAAGCATCTGATGAGTTTGCAACTGGAAAAAACAATAAAAAGAATAATTTAATGTATGTAAATGTGATGTAAAAGATTTTTCCTGCCTCAGAAAAAAACATGGAACACATTTCCAAAGGCCACAGCAAAATACCAGACTCTGAGGCAAGTCATTAAGGCAATTGACACTGAATGGCTTGGAAGTTGCATGGTAAATTCATATTAGCAATTCAAATTGAAGCTTTCCTAACTGATGCCATACTGTTTGAACACAGCAGAGTACAAAAATGGGCACACTTCGGAGAATACAGGAACATTTCACTGATATCTAAGAGGGCAAAAACAGAACAAAAAATCCTCTGTACTAGTTAAAGGAAAATGGATATCAAGAAACTGTGAATGCATGATCTTGTCGAAGCAGGTTATCCTTGCTGTAACACCAGAAATGCTGGAATGTGCAGTGAGTGTAACAGAGAATGTGTTTTACAAATACCATGAGGAATGGTTCTGTTTGAGTTAATCTTCTGCAGGGCAAAAAAATAAGATGTAAAGACTGCAGTGCTGCCTCTCCAAGAGGTGACCAGTCAACACTGATCTGAGAAGAGCCAGGAAGAGCCAGAAACTCTGAAAAGCTGCCTCTGGCACTTGCCTGACACAACACAGTTGTAATAAACTCATCTATCGTATCTCCTGTTTAAAACCTCTTGATTAAAAATCTCAGCCATCCGAGGCAAGGTGAGGAGATCTAGGGACAGTCAGCAGGACACAAGCAATCCCACATCCATGGCTGCTCAGGGACACAGGGTGGTGTAGGAAAAGGACCATTTCTACTGTTGTGGGATGTGGAAGAATATCCTGACATTATCATTTGTCTGGTGACCAAGTATAGAATCACAGAATCATGGAATGGTTTGGGTTGGAAGGGACCTTAAAGATCATCTCGTTCCAAACCCCTGTCACTTGCAGGAACACCTTCCACTAGACCAGGTTGCTCAGAGCCCCAGGGCCTTGAACACTTCCAGGAATGGGGGCATCCACAACTCCTCTGGGCAACAAGTAGGCAACAAGAAAACTTTTAGGCCACCTGATGTATGTCAATAAAGCCACACTAGAGTTGAACACTGCTTGTTGTGGAGTGAGTGGAAAATGGTACCCATTTCAGACATGATAGCATCATGAAACAGTGCTGAGAAGGAGAGTTACAGAAGGTCACTGCCCCGTCCCCACAGTGTTCCCTCAACAGGCTCAGATCCAAAGATCAAGCCTTTCAAAATCTTCAGAGCCTCCTTCAGAGGACTGGTTTCCACATCACAGAGAAAAAAAATGCTCCTCTTTCTGATTCAGCACTGCAAGAGAACCAGGCAGTGAGAGGGGACAGTCTTCCAGCTGGGACTCTGCCACAGTCCTCTCTGTTCCTCAGTTCCATGACTCACCCACTGAGACAGCAGGAGAGAGGACAACGCATCAAGAGGTTAAAATGTCATCAAACACGGACAATAGCAGCAGTAAAATGAACTCATAAAGAACTTCTTTCAACAGCTGTGGCCCTGTTTTCACAGAAACACTACAGGGTACTTATCTCAGAGGCTTCTAAGAAGTTCCTAGAGAGCTTAACAACCATCCTTTTCCAGTGTGGGATCATTCCCCAGTGTATGCTGCCATTCTCCAATGCCATTTTAAAATGGTTCTGTGGTGCAGTCCATCACTTTCCTTGAGGCAATCCTTACCCCAACTGTTTTCCCATCTGACATCCTAACTTGTGAGCACTCCACTTCTGTGAATCATCTCCCTTAGACCATCCTAGTAACATTCAGTGACCGCAGTGGACTGCAAGCATACATTTTCAGGGATATTAGATTAGAGCATTGACAAATTTATTGAGCACTTACACTTTTATTCTACTTACATCCTGCCCAGGAGGCCCCTGTGGTCCAGGGATACCAGGAACACCACGGGGACCCTGGTGGGGAGAGAACAGACAAACCCAATTAACATGAGTAGTATGTATAAGGCACCTCTTAGTGGAAGAAAATAAATCCTCAACCTAATAGTTATTGAAGTAAAATTAACTAGCAGTTAAACAAGTATGAGAGAGTTTAAGGAAAAATATAATTAAATCTCATAGTGCACTATTCCAGTATCTGTCATTTCTGTGTCATTTCCCCATTTCATGGGACTTCATGAGCATCACTCAAGGCAAGCTTCACATACATTGACTGGAAAGGTGATAATGACTCTTTATAGGAGGCAAGTTTTTGAACAGGGAGAAAATATGACTGAGTACAGGAAGGTAGAGGAGAAAAGAAGGTCCAGCTCCTCAATGCCAAGCTCTCACACTGGCTAGGACTGGCTGTTGTGCTGGAAATTCACGACAGGCGTTTGTGAGAATGTGGTCCAGTTATTTGTTTCACAACAATGGAACGTTGAGGAACTAAGTGTGTTTGGTGAATACCAAGATCTGTAAGATTTCAGCAAGAAAAATGCTTAAAAATGGTTTATTTAAAACCTTATGAGGCCGTGGATATAAGGCAGAGGAGCATGTTCTGAATTATGTGCCTTGATATAATTTTTTGAACAAAGGGTGAAAAAGTAACTGATTCTTTCTCTTGACACATAAGGAAAAGTTGTCCCCAGGCCAAGACTCTCAATCAACTTTCTCACAACTCAGTATAGGAGACAAGTACCTGGTAATGCACAAGACAAGTCCCCTTTGGAGGATCAGCCACCCTGTGACCAACCCTCAGGCAAAACCAAATTAATTACATGTGCCTTCATGAAATCACTGGTAGAAACACAATTAATGTGGTTATCCCCTCTACCCCCATAAAATTTGGGTATAGCTAGAAAGACATACTGTACCAGTGACCCTTTGTCTCCTGGGGGTCCTGCAGGGCCCTGCAAACAGAAAAGACACAGCAATAAACCCACTTAAAATTAACATCCCCCTTTGGCTGAGCAGGGAAGGTTCTGAAGCATTAAGGGATTATTTTCTGCATTGGTCTGCGTGGCTGCACACAGGACTGTGTGTGTGTGCACTGAACGTGCCCTTTGACAATCCATGCTCAGCCTCACTCCTGGCTGGATCTGGGGACACAGAACCACACAGAAACACAGCATCTGTTGGGCTGGGACATCCCACAGGACCTCTGAGCTCTTTAAGTTAGGTCAAAGCAAGAAGTCTAGTGGGCTTGTGCAAGCCATTTGTTTGGGAGCAGCTGAGTAGAGTGAGGTACTAGAAGGCACCCACTTCTGTAGGAACACCACTGAAGTGTTGCAGTACCCATATCCAGCATGGATGAATCAACCTGGTATTCCAAACACACACAAAATAAGGCTTATCCTCACATCCTTGGGGCTGTGTTTGAATAAATTGGCTCACACTATAACTCCACTCTTTCTTCTTTCTCTTTCAGTAACTCACTAATCTTCATCCAGTCCTCCATGCAAGATACCTTAATGATATGCTCAAGCAACGGCTAAATGCATAATTCTGAACCCATGGTAATATCAACAGGGAAAAGCAGGGCAAGATGGAAACTTTTCTACTTATTCAGCACTGGAAACCCTTCTACTTATTCAGCACCTATACCCATTGGGCAACTTCGGCATGAACATGTGAATTCCCCCCAGTTCTCCAAGCAGTCCCTTCTTCTGTTGGGAAGAACACACTCTGCTAATGCTCAAGTTTATGGCTCAGAATTATGTAAATTGTAACTCAATACTTCAGCAGATAGGGTAAAAAAAAATCCTCATCTATATATACTTTTTGTGCAGGGAGCAAAGCCTGAGAGAGGTTAAGGGCACAGGAGGAAACAGGGTGAGTATTTCAATTAAAAAGAGTTGCTGGCTTGAAGCTCTGAAGCTGAAGTATTATAAACACAATTTTGTTACATTGCTAAAAGGGGTAGAGACTGACACTTTTAATTTAATGTGTAATATGCACTGAAGCAGCTCCACTGATTTTATTCTGGTTTGTTGCTTGATTTTTTTTTTTCCTGTAGGATTCAGTCTGATAGATTTGGGGTTATACAGTGGTTTTTATGGAACTGAGGTTATGATGGGAAAAACTGTGGGGAAAAAAATCATAGTAGTTATTTGGTTTTGTGGGTTTTTTTAAAGTATTTAGTGAAGCAGATTAATTAAAACTTACATTAGAATAGTATGGTGTGCAGGTGGCTACACATCCTGACAGTGGGCAAATAACAATGACACAGAGAAAAAAGCAATCTTCTGGTGTGAGACAAGGGATGTCTGCATTTGGAGTCAAGTTCTTAGTCATTTGTTTTCATGGATACGAGGATGTTAAAGCCCCAGTGAAGAACAACTTTGTCATCTTGTGTACATCAGGATGCAGAAGCGAACTCATCTAACCCTGCACTGAATCTAAAAATCTGTAATTAAGAACCACGCGCAAGCTAGTGACTTGCAAAAAAGCCAGATATTCATTTGCTAATTTAGTTTTAGTTTTAATATTAATGACTGAACACTAAGAAATGCAGAAACACCACTGCTACTTAGATAAATCTTCACAAATGACACCCAGCTAATCTTCAGTCATTGGTAACCCTGTGATGCCCATGAAGGCCATGACAGAGCCACAGTGTGAAACATGACTGATCCAATCTGCTTTAACTTTAGATAGAGTTCAGCATGGTAAAAGCAAATACTGTCAGTATTACCCAGCAATATGACTTGTCATTTCAAGGCAATTTCCTGTACTAATTGGGAAATCTATATCTAGATAAACAGAGCATTGATAGCCAAACACTTACGGATTGGTACAGGATCATGGCACGTACAAGGTATTGCAAAAAAATAAAAGAATGCAAGGTTTCAGATGTCTTCTAGTAATTACAGCTAGAAAAAGAGACTGCTTTCTCCTAAACAGCAAATTCAGTGAAAATCTGGAGGTCTCTGAGCAGGGCTACAGCCAGAACACTCCCAAATCTCCTTCATCTCAAGAGGAGTTTCACATGAAAAGTACTGGAATGATAAAACCCCAGAAATAGGACAACACAAATTTTCCCGAGCAGGCTCTCAGATACACCTTGTGACCTACTAATATGCAGGAGGTGAAGGCAGAGCCAGATGAGGTCCAACTAACTAAATGTTTGTGGGAAATTATGGGGATGATGGCCCTTTTGGAACACAGCAATTTAAGCAATTTGATTTTGTATTTTGCTATCAGAGTGTCACCATGTCACTGATATGGGCATGTGCGTCACACTCATCCCTTCAAACAGGGTAACAGCAAGGTTATACCTGTCCTGTACACCAGAGCTGCTGGCTCAGCACAGATATCCACTCACACCCACAGCTAGTGTGTCAGGATGATGCAGAAGATTCAGGAGTGACAGCCAGTGACACCAATAATTCCAACAGCACTTTTTCTGCCTCTCTGTTTCAGCTAAAACTCAATGCATCAGGAGCCCTCAACAACAGATGTGTGATATCTGAGCCACGAACAGCAGCCTCTGGATTGGTCTGAAATTTGCACCTTTAGGAGGTAAAATGTCCCACAGGCACAGTTGAGCACAGGCAACACATTCCCTAGGTGGGAATGGGTAGTTTTCAACCTTGATACAGGTTGCAGCAGGATCTGCTACTTACAGGGGGTCCAGCCAGGCCGATTCCTGGCACACCTCTGTCTCCTGGCTGTCCAGGGAGGCCAGGAGCTCCCCTTTCACCCTGAAACAAAGGAAGAAGTTAAAGGCTTTGTGCACTGATGAGAAAATGTGCTGAAATTCAATCAGAGTGTACAAAAGAACATCGCACTTGATACATCCTGACCCAATTCTGCCCACAGAGGAACAACATCAGGCTGTGGTAGCATGGGGACATGACAGAGTTAAATTCTCATCATCCCAAGAAAACTGTCCTCTTCCATCACAGGAGCCCCAGCCCACCTCTGAGAGCACTCACACAACATCAGCGTGTGCCACATCACATGAGTGGCAACACAACCTCTGCAACTATTTTTCATGTGTTTTAGTGCACAGCATCCAGCTCCCGCATTTCACAGGATCATCAAGGTTGGAAGAGACCTTTAAGATCATCTAGCCCAACCATGAACCCAGCACCACCTTAATCACCCCTAAGCTATATTCCCAAGAGCCACATCCAGATGCTTCCTGAACACTTCCAGTGACAGTGACTTCATTGGGATACCAGGAACTCTCCTTGGCTTGGAGAAGCACTAAGCACTATAATACACTTTTGACTCTGTATTTTTATGGTAGATGGCTAAGCCACAAAAATTGCTAAGTACAGATTACTTATCTGTGGAAGACAGAATTAGGGGTGTTTTATAACATCTTAATTTACTCCTTTCCTTTACCAGCATAGGCCTACTCACAGTAGTGTATCAAATTCTTCAGGTGAAAAATAAATCAACACTTCTACCACACTCTCTTGAGCACTTTACTACAAAAGGAGAGTCCTCTCCTCTAGAAAACAGGATTTTCAAACCAAAATCTGATTAACAGAGAAAACAACTTGACTCTGGTCAGTGGACACTGCAGTCAGAAGGCTAAGAAACTATTCAGCTACTTTAACATCTGTCTTCTGTTTATAGGGAGAATCAATAAGAATTTTATGGATTGCATTGTAAGTGTAAGAGTTGGTCTCATGTCAGCAGTAAATTTACAACAATGAATCTTATTTATGTTATTTATTATGTCATTATTTCTAGCTATATAGGAGCATGATACAAAAATTGTTACCTGTGGATTCTGCCTACCCAAATTTCAATCTGCAATATCTCCTATTTTTTCCCTTTCTGTCTTCTTAAACTAATCTTATACCACCAAGCAACAATACTGTAAGGACGGTGAGAAAAATTATATTCTGATTAGTTCAAACACTCCTGCAGATCCCTTCTCTGTTATTTTATTCAAGAAGATAACTTTAATACGATAGTATTTTCCATGCACATGTAAGATTCTTACCTTCTTCTGTGGACACTGAATAGAATATTCTGTGAGATTTCTTTTAGTGTTTTTTTCTGAGTTTTATATTATTCTTTGTCTGTTTGTGTGTGTCTTTGTGGGTGTAGTGTGTGGTCTGAACCATCAAAGATATATACAACAGGCTACAATGCATTTATACAAAATTCAGCAAAATAGTAAGAAATATTCATAGCAGTTTGGTTATTTCAAACATATGGGACCAGGTTGGATTGAGTCTCATAATGTTATAATCCTCCTTAGATATAATTTACAGAATCTCTTTGAACTTCCTATTCTTCTTCCAATCCTGATCAGGTCATGGTCAATTTGAAGAGGGGAATTTCCAATGTGTTTTATTGAAGATTCAAGCACAATCCTGATCCTCCCAGAAGCAAAGGTTTTTGCTGGTTTGTTCCTTTCTCTATTTGCTGTGTACTTATAAGAGAATATATAATACTTTCAGCAGAAGAAATTAGTGTCATTAACCTCATCAAGTAGTTAGTTTTTGTCTGAACTACTATATACGAGGGCAAACTGGGACTAACTGGTCCCGTGGAAAATAATTCACACCTCCCTGGAGAGGCGAAGGGAAGGAGTGCTATGGAAGTGTGCTCTTTGAGTGGCTGACAAGTGCTCTCAAGAGTAGATCATCCTTGAGCCGTGCAGTGTCTCTCTAGCTGTATGGATTAAAGAGCCACAATCACAGTTTCCCTGAAAAAATGTGCATTTAGCCCTTAGTCTGTGTTGAATTCACGTAATGCTGAAAGAAATTTTAAATGTGCAAAGTGTACGCAGTTAATTCACATCTGAGTATCTCCATCGACAGACATACTGGAATAACAGAGAAAGGAAGCTCCTATAAGTCTAGGACTGCATTTTTGAGTGAAAGCTTCACAAACTCTATGTTCCAGGGGAAAAAAAGACCATGTTTTCACCATAATTTTTTTTCCAGTTCAAATGATTGAGAGTAGCACTCCACAATGAAGTCCATGATCACCTTATGTCCGAAGGGTCCTGGCAAGCCTGGTGGTCCTCTTTCCCCCTAAAGTGGCAGAGGCAAAACAAGAAAACAGTCACCATCCATCCAAACAGGAGCCTGGACTTTGATATAGTCCCTGCAGCAAGTACCCCCCCACACACACCCTCCTGACCTCACAACCATCCTGGCAATATATTACTGACAACACGCAAGCAAATTAAATCATCTGCCAACTTGGATGGAATCAAATGCTGCCAGGAGCCTTCCACCAAGCTAACAATTTTTTCCACTTGCCACAAGGTCAGTGGCTACTCCTTGTGGAGGTCTCCATTTTCAGTGGCCACCACAGCCCACCATGAGGGGTTCAGTGTTCAGAAACACAGCTTCCCTTCTCCCCGCCGTTTTGGACGATCTGGGGCGTTTTGCACAGCCAGGCCTTTCACGGATTCTGGTAAACCCACTGCTCTCCTGCAGAAGTCCTGCCTGTCCATCTCATATTGAGCTGCTCGAGCACAAAGTTTACCAGCTGTACTTACCGGTGCTCCATCTTTACCCTTCCCAGGCAAACCTGGCTCTCCTGCAGGCCCTGGTGCACCAGGTGGCCCAGGAAAGCCCACTTTTCCTTCTTTTCCAGGATCACCCTGTAGAAGACAATCCATCAGAACTCCCAGTAGACTAATAAAGATCATTCCTGTCTCATGTATTTCACTGGGGATGAAGGATACGTATTTTTTCTAGCTTTCTCATCTGGATTCCTTTTGGTATCATAGGAAACACTCTTTTATGAAAAGTATTTTCCTTCAGTAATCTCAAGGCACTTGTAATTTCCCTTAAGGAAAGTAAAAGGAGACTTCAAATAGGCCTCAAATTGCCATGTTAGCACATCAGACACTCAGTAAGTGAATTGGGAATAAGCATGTTGAAACTTCGAAACCTTAGATAAATGATATAAAGGATTGGCTGAACACATATAATCCTTTACACCAAAAGCTGACCAAGTTTGTGACTAAGTCTAGATCCAGCCACACCTAAATTCCCCTCTGAGAAGGAGTTTAAATTTAATATGACCCTGAGGTGGAGCTTGGTAATTTGGAAGAAGATTTGACAGGAGGGGCTGGGATTCATCCCTTTTTAAGCCCCAAATATATGCATATATGGGGCCATGTTTCTGATTAATCATTCCCACTCCAGCAAACAAAGACCAGAACTCCAGCCTTCTGGGCAGGGTGCAAAGTATGACCAAATCACCAACCCCTGACCTCAGAAAACCTGTGGGATGGGACGTAAGAGTGAGGGAAGGCAGGCAAAGGGTAAGCGAGAATGCACTGGAAAGCTGAACTAATGGTACAGCTATAACAGCTTATCAGGAAAGCAGAACTCTGTTTTCTAATCACTAAAGACACTTTTCTTTCTAGCTTTGGATTCACAGTGATGAATAGGAGTTTCTTAAAATACCAAATGCCAGCTCTTGACAGGCAATGAGGACGGCAGAAGGTCATCATTTCAAAATGTGGTGGCTTCACTCTATTCAGTCGTATCTCTGTGATTTATTGGGTAAATTATAAAGCTGCAACAGGGTGAAAACCTTATAGCACACGTCATAGAGTTCAGACAAGATGATCTGATGAGCCCATGTGTCTTAACTGTACATTAACCTGTGAAATAATTTCCTCATTCAGACTGCTTCTGTCCCAGTTACTTAAAATGCCCAAGAAAAAAAGAATCAAATCCATCAAAGAACAAACTCACCCTTTCTCCCTTTTCTCCTGCCTTCCCTGGTAGTCCAGGGCCTCCAGGCACACCCTGGACAGAAAAGAACTTTAAAGCTTAAAAGTTTCTTTGTAGGCAGTATTTGATCCTAAAGCAAAGGGGTAGACCTGTGGGTTCAGTACAGTCTATCTCAAGGATTAGTATCAGCTTTACATTTCCCAGTACAGACAACCTGTAATCCAGAGAACACCACAGAAGAGCTGTGTACCAGGTCCTTAAAGGAGGATTTTTTTTCAATACAACGGGGAGCTGAACAGCAAAAGCAGAAATAGAGCTAATCCTAGATTTGTGCATTCTGCTTCTACTACTAACTTTTTATTTCATTTTGTGAAACCCTCAGCAGTTCCTGATCCATTACAAACAACCCTCCAATCATCAGAGGAGCCAAAATCCTCCCAATATTTTTTTTTTTTTTTTTATGGCTACTGCTCTCCAAAGCCAAACACTGGGAAACACAGCTATGTTCATTTTATCCTCTATTTCAGTTTTCAATCCTTTTCACATCTTGGCAGATCTCAAAGGATTCCATGTCAAAATATAGATGATTTAGCACTCTAAATTAAATACTGTAACTTCCTAACTCACCAAAACACATTTTGGAGTGGTACTCCATTTGAAGATGTGAAATCATATCTTGGCACCATTAAGATTGGATTGACCTCAGAATGGATGTGATAATTATTTTCCTTTCTGCACCACTAAAAATTGTTTCCTCCTATATTAGCTTTTATAGGTAATATATTGGTATTATTGGTATAGAAATTTGCTTAATGGAATATGAAATCGAAAAAGGTCTTCATTTTCAACATCACTTTTCAGTTTGAAATTAAATCACTAAATTGATACAATTAAATCAAATGTATCTCAACAATTAGTAGAAAGGTAATTTAGGTTGTCTTCGGATTTCTCAGGTAATAAACTCCGGCTCAAAGAGTCCTCTGTGCTAAACCACTGTGCCCACATACATTATATCATGAGGTCTAAATGCTGTTTTTCATCTACTCCAGGCTAAATCCAGAGAACCCCGGGAACTAGAAAGAAAATCACACTAGTGGAGCTGGGATTGGAGTTAGTCCAAAGATTTTTTAGCAAACATGAAAAGTTTTATCATGCACAACTTGATAATGGTGATGAGCATCTAACAAGGTAAGGGGGACACCACTTTGATTTCAAGGCTCTGACTGCAGGATCAAATGCCTTCAAGCTTTCGTAACAAAAAGGGGAATTTATCATGCTATTTTTGTATCAAGAAGTCATGTTTACAATAGCAAAGGACAAAAGAAAACAAGGCAAAGAGAACAAAACCAGAGAGACAATAAACATTGAAATTCTTCTCTTGAAGAGCTGGCAGCAAAAATCGCTTTTGACATTTTGGTGAGGAATGAAGCAGCTCCATGCCTCCTTCCTGCTAAAAATGTGTATGAGATGTTTCAGGGATACACCATTCTCAGGTGCCTCTAGATCTTTCAGTTCAACCATAAGAAACTAGTGTAATGAAACACAGCCTTTTAACCTGACAGTAATCCTCATGGAATGGAAAACTAAACACATTAAATAAAGAAATCAGGACACAGATGGGAAAACAAATACACTGGTGCATACATACCACATTTCCTGGCAAGCCTCTTGGGCCTGGGGGCCCTGCTGGTCCACTCACACCCTGTTTTGAGAAAATGAAGTATGTGTGTACATGTGTAAGTCACAACTTGTATCACCATAGGCACAAGATGTTCTAAGAGAGACTGGATTTCATGTCAGACAAGGTGTTGTACAAGCAGAGAGCAAAAAATAGCATCTTTGTGAGAAACTTTCTAGTGTAAAGAAGAATGAAACAATACAAAATGGTTAAAGGCTGTCTTTGGGAGCTGAAAGCTACCTTCCACCAAAATAAATCCTAAATCTAGCTGGAATGCAGGAAGAAAAGTCTGGGCCAGAAACATCAAAAGAACAGAGGAAATGATGTTGATTTATCATAGAAAAAAATCTAGGTCAACAAAATATGCTTTGTTGACAATTCCACCTTTCTCTGCTCCGGGCAACAAAACCTGAAAACAAGCATTTACACTAAACAGATGAACATCCCAAACCATTGAGAGCGTATAGTTCTGAATTACAGGTCTTTTCCATTTGCAGATGAAAGCTTTGTAGGGTGAGAAAGCCCATATGTGTCCCTAAAAGTCCATGGGGGACATTAGAGGACATATATTTGGTGATTTATGTCTCCATAGAGATTATATTTGGGATTACCAGGCTATATTTAGATATTTCATAAAATCATAGATTTGGGTTAAAAGGAATCTTAAACACTATCTTGTTCCAACCCCCTGCCAGGGGCAGGACACCTTCCACTAGACCAGGTTGATCAAAGTCTCACCCAACCTCAGCACTTCCAGGAATGAGGCATCCACAGCTTCTCTGAGCAACCTGTGCCAGGGCCTCACTATTCTCATAGTGAAGAATTTCTTCCTTAAACCTACTCTCATGTTAAAGTCATTCTAGATGATTTAAAGTCACTTGTCCTATCACTCCATTGTCCTATCACTCCATGCCCTTGTCAAAAGTCCCTCTCCAGACTCTTGCAGTTCCCCTTTCGGTGCTGGAAGGGGTTCTAATGTCTCCCCAGAGTCTTCTCTTCCCCAGACTGAACAAGCCCAGTTCTCTCAGCCTTTCCTCATAGCAGAGGTTTAAAGGTTTCCTCATTTCTGTCTTATTTTCAGTTGCTGGTCTGTGAGCTGGTAGAAACACTTGGAGCAGGGGCGGTCTGTGAAAGGATGGCAAAAGAAGAAGGTGCCTGTATATACCTGCATTTCCATGTCATTAACATCCTCCTTGTCAGGAGGATGTACAAAGAAGGAAAACCAATGGGTATGTTTGGTGGAAGGGGGATGTTTTTTGCCCTTTTTTGTTTTATATTCCTCCCCAAAAGTACTAAGGGGTTCTTCAGCCAAGAGTGAAAGAGAGCTGGGAATAGGCAGTTCAGAGTTTAGGGTCAAAGCACTGCTTAGGGACAATATCACAAAATATTCTGTGTTGGAAGGGACCCACAAGGTTCATCAAGCCCAGCTCTTAAGTGAATGGCCCATACAGGGATCAAACCTACAAGCCTGGTGTTATTCACACCCTGCTCTAATGTTTGAGCATCAGCCCAGGGAGGAAAACCATGAACACAAAGGTGCAATAAGAAATTTCAGTGCTCTGAGATGCATAATTTGGAGCTCCTATTACCTCCTTCTAATCACAAGCATCCTCCATCTCAATCATTATTTCAAAAAGTTCCTCAGTTTTTCTTCCTTCTCTGCTTGCAAAGAAAGTCTGTGGCCTCTTATTCAGCCACAAAGGTCTTATGTGGTCTCACAATAATAAAAAGGGACTGGAATCCTTTACTGTTCTTTAGCACAAAGCCAGGCAACAGCAGTGCTCCCTACAACACGTCTCAAAAAGGGCTGTGGGATGAGTCCTCTGGATGAGCTGGTATTAAAAAAATCAGAATTGACGAGGAAGCTTAAAAACAGCCGTGATCAAAAAGCAATTCAGGCTGCTGATGAGCAGCTCATGCTCCAGCTGCCCGCCCGGGCTGGGCTGATAGCTCAGTGCAGTCACCAGCTCCAGCAGCACCTCACCCAGAAAAGGGAGTTTTGTTATGCAGTGAGAGATTTCACCAATAAGAGATGCACAGTTTCAAGCTGGGCTGACTGAGGCATTGATCTGTTTGCTGCAGATGGGCCTGCTTGCCCAAAAGCAATGACTCTTCCAGCCATGGATTAGGATGTGCCCTGAGTCCAAGCAGCCTGGGACTCCAGAGCTGGAAGGCATTGACTTCAGTGTCCCTTCAGGAGTGTTACTGCCAGGAAAAAATGCTGCAAGTGAAGCAGTTACTCACAGTCTGTCCAGGGGCTCCAGCCTCTCCTCGGGCTCCTTTTTCCCCCTTCGCACCCTGTGCAAAAAGAAGAGAGAGATACCAGCTGATTAGACATGGGAGGGGACTGCCTGCCAACAAAAAGACTTCAAGATGTCTGAATGTGCACTAGGCAATGGTTTTTATTAACCAACTCACAGAGGAGTTAAAGGCTGAGGAAATAGCTCCCGGTTCTCTATGCAGCAAGAATAAAACCCTGAGACTTAAAGAAGAATTACTAATGGCTGATCAGCTCAGAGGCTGTTTCTCAGCACAGGATGCTGAAACTTGCAGGTATTTATTTGGGTGAAACTCCTTCCTATCCTCAGGCCTACCAGCTATTTTGTTTCCAGCTGAACTCTGATAGTCTCCCTTCACAGAGGAAGATTTGCCAGCAGTTCTCAAATATAAACATCAGTAATTTAGAAATGGTCAAAATAGATCCCTGTCCAGAGCTTTGTCCTAGTCCTACCTATCACGGGGCCCTTTCTGAAGAATTTTGGCAGGACAAATTCTACTCACTGAAATGTCCCCCATTTAGCATATGTTAGTTAAAAGTTACATGGTACTACAGTTTTGTTCAAGTTTGGGTTTTTTTTCAGAATTCTAAGACTGCTGTTAACCTGTTCAAGCTCTTGAAGCCCAAATATTGCTGATTTTATGACTGGGGCCCAGCACACATGAAGGCAGAGCGAGCACCTCCCCATGTTGACATGTAAATACCTTAGTGATGACTGGAAATAACATGTGTGAGCCAAGAAATATTCAGATGATTGAGACTATATAACCGTTTCACATTAGCCACAGTTCATTCAAGGTCAAATAGCCTGGGCTTGAATCTGATTGCTCTGCAATGTTTTGATAATGTACTGCAGAGACTTATCTGTGAGACCTGTGGCATCAGTACAAGGTGCCCTCTTGAAAGATCGTGAAGTTGGAAGAAGTCTCTCAGACAAAACTGATCATGCTACAGAAGTACCATATTCCTGAGCTGATTTTCCTCCTGATGCCTGGCATAAGTAAGTACCTCTACAGAAGTCCCTGAACTTTTAGCAACAACAAAGAACAAATGGGCTGCAGGTGCATAGCGGAAGAATTGTTTACAGTGATACAGACTTTGAGGACACTCCTCTTTGGTCACATCAAAGATTTTCTTCCAGGCTGGGCCCTCTTACCTGGACTCCTGCAGCTCCTGGGGCACCTTGTTTACCTGGGACCCCGGGTAATCCCTGCAAAAACAGAGGGACAGGTGAAGGAGCTGACGGAAACTGCTCCTTTTTTCTCAGGAGCAAAAGGAGATGATTTTCCCTCCTTCCACTGGGAGAGGAAAGAGTGCTTTTTACAGAAGCTGTGACTACACAGGGCTCCGTCTCTCCTGGGGACTCCAGAACAAGAGCAGCCCAGAACGAAAATACAGTAGCCAAACACACAGTTTAGCTGGGCTATAGCAGAGTACAAAGACAAGAACCACTGGGGCTATTTCTGATGATGAAAGAGGCATCCCAACATGGAATAAACATATCCCACCCTCTCCCTCCAAAACAAGCAGCTCTCATGTCCTCTCATTGCTAAGGTTCAAAACCAACTGAAGAATCACTTGGCTATACTTACAGGTTCTCCACTGGTTCCTCGATCTCCTTTCTCCCCTTTTGGTCCAGGTTCACCCTGATATAAAACAATAAGACAAAGAGATAAAGAAAGGCTGTTTCCATGCCTGTTTGGTAAGAGGCCTCTTTCAATCAGTTATCCATTTATCATAAATAGCTTCTGCAAAGGACTTTGAGGTTGATGAATCAAAACTGGCATCCCACACTAAGACTTGGAGACCTCTGTCCAACTTCTTGTTCTGTTATGATAATAATTGAAAAAATGTTTAGTTTAAAAGGAGAATTTTTTTCCCTCATAGAAAACATGTCACCCACTTTCAGAGGTGTGCACTGTACAACTATTCCTGATCTCTGGTTCTATTAACATCTCCATACATTCGTGCAGCTTCCACTCCCTCCTGCAATGTCAGTACATTATTTCATGCACCACCATCACTGGCTAATAGGATTAATTTATTCCTGTTCTTCCTCCTTACAGTAAACTGAAGATGCTTTCAGACAGAAGTTCATCAGCTTTGTCCTGAGCTCTAGTACAATAATCAATAAATCCATATTTCTGCTTTTTGTAAATTGAAAAGGAAAGCACACAATTATGGAACTAGTTGGAATAAACCAGGCTCTACACGAATACTCGCATTTATATATTGATATGAGCAGATGTATTCAGGCAACAGCAATCATTACTTATTCATTATTTATCATACAAAGTGTTTCAATTATGCAATCAAGGAAGAGTAGGAACATCAGTGATTTTAGCTACATATACAGGCAAGGAATAGTGATCAGTCAAAATGCAGAGCCAGACAAATCAGCTTGAATTTTATTCACATCAGCTATTTGCCAATCATTTCTACAACACCTGGGAATTCACAGTCCATTTTCAAATGATTCTCTAACAGACAAAATAAATGTATCTGCATAAATATTACTTATGCTTGTATTTATTATGCATTATGAATAAATATTATCATCTGTGATAAATAATGGGAGGAATTTTACTCGTCAAGTAGCATCCTGTTAGAACAACTTTTAACCAGGCAGTCCCTGATGCCATCTAGTGTCCTTCAGAAAGACAACAGGGCCACCTAAAGTGGTTCAAGCAAAGGGTCCAAAGTTGGGAATCTGTACAGTTGTGCCTGGAAGCTGTTTTGTGATGACCTTTCATGTTCCAAAACTCTTTTGAGAGAGCAGAACAACAAAGCACAGATACATATCAGTATAATTGTAGGCAGGGATGGTGTTACTGAGTTGGAATAAGGACACATATTACCAGGGAAAACAAGACTGCAAAGGGAAAAAGTAATTCAACAGGTAAAGTGAGGAAGTGTTTTAAATATTCTCCTTTCTCCCAGTTTTTCTTTGATACAGGAGCTGCACAGTAGTGCAAAATCTAACAGCCACAGACATGGGTAGAGGAACCATCTCTTTGTAGAATCATAGAATGGTTTGGATAGGAAGGGACTTTAAAGATCATCTAATTCCAACCCCTTGCCATAGGCAGGGATGTCATCCACTAGATCAGGTTGCTCAAAGCCCCATTCAACCTGCCCTTGAACGCTTCTGGCACGGGGCATCCACAGCTTCTCTGGGCAACCTGTGCCAATGCCTCAACACTCACAGTGAAGAACTACTTCCAAATACCTACTCTGTCAGTTTAAAGCCATTTTTCCTTGTCCTGTCATGACATGCCCATGTCAAAAGTCCCTCTGCAGCTCTCTTGTAGCCCTTTTAGGTACTGGAAGGCAATACAAGGTCTCCCCGGAGCCTTCTCTTCTCCAGGCTGAACAGCCACAATTGTCTCAGCCTTTCCTCACAGGAGAGGTGCTCCAGCCCTCTAATCATCTTTGTGGCCTCCCCTGGATTTTCTCCAAAAGGTCCATGTCCTTCTTATGTTGGGGGTCCCAGAGCTGGATGCAGCACTCCAGGAAGGGTCTCACCAGGTAAGGTAGGTAGAATCACCTCCCTTGACCTGATGGTCATGCTGTTTTTGGTGTAGACCAGGACACAATTGGCTTTCATCAACCCAACCCACCAGTAAATCTGCTTGTGAGTCCTTCCAAGTTTGCCAGTACTTTCTGCTGGGGCTGTTCACACTATCTGTTAGTGCTGCCCACTGGCAGCTGGTCTGAATCCACTGCCACCCACTTCTTACCCACAGATCACTGCACAGAAATGTTACAGTGACAGGTAACAGCTGCCATCAACCTGGGCCAGATGAGGGCTTACAGCTTCCATGACTGCTCTTAGCAGTGCCCCCTTCAGTCTCAATTATGCCTTAGTAATTTCTGTGCCACTTAAAGGACAGAAAATGCAGTGGGGGCTCAGCTGTACCCATCTACAGTGGGAGACAGAAGGCAAAGTGAGGAGCTCTTACTGCTTTTGCCTCTTTTCAGGCAGCACACCTGTGGTTCTCTCACCCCATCCCCAAGGATATTTAGTGATTCTAACTGAGTAGCCTAAATAAATATGAAAAAGTTCCCTGGTATTATGCACCACACACTCAGCGGGAAGCAATGGCGAGAATTGGTTTCTGGAGAGTGCATGACAACATTCAGTCCCCTGCTGGTCCTGCCACCTCTATAACCCAACCCAAGACACTCTCCTAAGTCTTATCACCACCTTCTGACTCTTTATTTGTCGACCTGTAAGTCAAAGGTAACTACCCTTACCTGCCCTTCTTCTCCCACAGCTCTCAGTGCTAAGTGCAGACCTGTGCCACCACATTTGTTTTGCACGTGGAGAAACCCCAGCAAACTGACCAGCTGACCCACTTCAAGCCTTTTATTCCTCATGCCTTGCAGCTCGTTTACAAGAGCAGTGCACTCAAAGCAAAAGAAACAAGTCCTTCTGTGATTGTAGCACTACAAAGACCACATAGTGACATTATTCTGCACATTTCCTTAGTGCATATCATATATTTATTTATTTATTTATATATTTAAGTGTAAACTATGTAAACTATTAGCCAAGGGAAAAAGGGAACCAAAGAAATCTTGTCTCTATTTCCAGCACTACCTCACATCCTTATTTCCTCCTTCAGCCTCTGAAGAACCTGGCAGATATGCCTTCGCTTCTAGTGGCACTCTTAGAGCCCATCCCTGCCATCCCTAAAACGTCCTGATCCGTAATGACCTTATTCACAGACCATGTGAGGTCATTTATCTCCCACTATGTGCTGCAAGTGGGAAATGAAACTTCATTTTAAGCTTGGCTTAAGAGGCTGGGATAGCATACAGCTCTGTTCCAGGCACCACTGCTTTAAATGCTGCTCTTACCAGAACACCTCTGGACTTCTCATCATGGCTGGTCACTATGGTGAAGATGCCCAGAACCAGACACAAGCTGAGTTCTTTACTGAAAGCATTTAAATAACTCAGAAAACACTAAAGTGCTGTGTGTCTATCAAATACAAGAGGTGATAACCAAAGGCCATGTTTACTAGAGATGTTACTTACAGGAATCCTGGGGTGTGGGGTGAAGAAGGCTGTCTGAAACAGAATCCAGAATGTTAAGGATTGCCTCTTTTTCTTGAAATGCAATAGCTCATATTCTCCTTGTCATTACAGATTACACATTCCATACATCCACCAGTAGGCTTATAAATGAGCAACTCATTGTAACATCTGGCTGTTTGGAAACAAGCCCACAAATATCAGACATTGCCTAGACTGTTTGAAATACAAGCATAAACTCAGAAACATGCTGTAGGTCCCATTGCTATGAACAAAAAAAGAAATCTTTGACCTTTTTATCAAGTTTACTGTTAGTAATCTCCAGCACACTTTTCCACTTGGACCCATCTTCTACATTATTAAATTTCCTGACACCGAGGTTGAGCTTGGTGTGTTGTCTCTCTGCTTTGTACAGTGTACATGGCACCTCAACGTCATTTTCTGAGGGAATACATAGTCATTCTGAAGGACTAGACACAAATTAATGATAGAGTTTTGTAGAAAGAGCATCTTTTTTCAAAGCTGATAAAATTAGAAAGAAAAAAATGGTCTTTGAAGAACTGAAGATATGTCAAAATCATCACCTGCTTTTAACAGCTGAAATAGAAATTATTTCTCTTTACAAACACAGGAACTTCAGAAGTCTGGCATGTCTTCTCTATGTCTAGCCATGTTATGCTGTGTTTGTGAGTTGCCAGAATTCTCCACCTTTACTATGATTTATCCTTGGTGTTGTGACTGAGTCATTCCTGTGTGATACATGTGGAGTTTTCCTACACGAAGCATACTTTGCCACAGACAGAAGAGGCCCAACCAATGTCAGGGAATAAATTCTAACACCTCCTCCATTGCTGCTTGAAGGCCTCAAGGCACTTGATTTTCACCAGCAGACCCTGATTTAAATTTTCTCCATAATTTGTGGCAGCTGTATCCAGCTGTGACGAGCAGAGATAATGAGCAGATATCTGCCATATTTTTGGTGGATCTGTGACTGGGATCAGTCCTCTGGTTTTAATGATGGTGCTTATTCCAAGCTGTTTACTCAGATTTTGCTGGAGGGAACTGTGAGGTTTGCGTATTTACATTCAGTGATTGCTGGTTCAATCACCAGTGAACATCGCTGTAATTATACTCAGGCTCCCAAAAGTAATTTTTCAGGCTCATATTTAAAACAATAAATTTATGTCTTCATGGCCTGGTTTTTGGTGGGTTTTTTTCTTTTCTCATTAGCAGAAAGGGTATGTACAGTCAGATGGGACTGGTTTGTGTGTTGGATCCAGTGCTGAATCCAGAACAATCTGGGCCGAGAGAATCTTTCTGGAGTTAACAGCACAATGTGGCATCCTATGCCAGGGAGGCTCTGGGGGGCTGCAGCATCTCTGGAGCTCAATGCTCCACCCCAAGAGTTCATGTCAGTGAGAAGTGGAACCTTTTGCTCTTCCTGGAAAAAGATGAATTGTTCCCCAGGAAGACAAGCTGTTGTTCAGTGGTTGGTTGAGTGAACCAGTCTTATCCTGAAATCCCAGTGGGAAAAAATCTAGCTCACCCTGGAAAACCTGCAGGAATGTACTCCCTGTTTTCAGCTGTGATCTTCTTCTGACAGCTCCTACAGCTCCTAAACAAATCAATTTAAGTGCTATCACAAGGCAAGGGTATAAAAAAATTTGCTGTTTGAAAACAGGCACAACCTCCCCTAAAAATCAAAAGACCAAATGCACCCTGATATTGCAAAGGGAGACAGAGCAAACAAGTCCTAAAGTTCCTGCAGAGAAGTAAGGAACTTGAAAAGATTTGTTTCTGAGGAATTTGTGCAGAGGAAATGTGATGATGCCTTCAATTACTGTTACAGCACTGAACACAATCTCACTTACTGTTCCAGGTAAGCCTGGTGGTCCAGGGGAGCCCGTGTCACCCTGCAGAGAGGAGAAAAATGTAACTAATGATATAAAAAGCTGCCCAAATAAAACTCAACATTACTTGTTAGAAGATGCAGCATTACCAGATGAGATGTAACCCAACCCTCCATCTCAGTGACACTGAAAATCCCAACGCACTTCTCTCATGGGTGGAATGTGCCCCAGTGTTCTGGTCAGAAGTTCTGCTGTCCTTGTTTTGTTTCATGCAGGGTTCTCACTCTGTTGACTTTATCACTTTATGACCCTATCATTGACCTGACTTCATAGTTCATTTCTAAACTTACCCCATCCAGTGTATGATATGGAGCTTAATTTGTTTTTAAAATTAAATTTGATCAAAAATCTTGATTGAAAACTTACTTTTTAGCTAAACTTCTTTCATTGATGGGGAAAAAAAATCCTGTTTTTCATCAAATATTTAAGTTTCTAAACCCAGTTGTTCCCCTAATTTTTGAGTCAAAAAACTATACTGTTGCTAGATTATCTCAAGAGCATTATAGTCCGGGTGTCGGGGCTGGCACTGACCTTCCTGTGGGTTGTGCTCCACAAACATCAGTCCCCTGACACTTCACAGCCAAGAGCTACAAACAATATTAGTTAACCTCCCAGACACAGGAGATTCTGGGGCTTCACTGATGTCAACTGACCACCCATGAAAGAATTGCCACCTCCACAGGTGGTGAAAGTCACTGATAAACTGAGGACTGATGTATTCTAGGAAGAAGAAGTGGTACCCACATCCTAGATGCTATTGCCACTACAATGAGGGCACTTTTTTTGCCATACATCCACAAACATCTGCAAGGTCAGTGCTTCTTCTCCACCTTCATGTTCACAGGGTTTTAATGTAAATTTTGGTGGACCTTACCTTTGTCTAGTTCTCTCATTTTCACTACAAATAATGTTATTTTAATGACAGAAGCCCAGACTGTTCCTTAAATTATTGTTCTATCGCACTTCAGGCAGGCACAGAAAACTTCTTTAGACTTTATTTCCAGGCTCATGTGTATCAGCCAATTATAAAATAAAGCTTCCTTGAATTAAAGAATTTGTCCTTAATTTCATCAGCTTGCATTGCTCAATAAATGATTGTCTCCATCCCACACATAGCTATTTTTGCTGCTTCTTTGTAAAGCTCACTTAAAAGCCTTCCAATGTTTCTGATCTTTCTCAGATACTCTCCTCTATGACTTTTCTCTGTCCCCTCATCTCTTTTCCTTCTTGTCTAAGGAATATCACAGTCATTTAATGACTTACCTTTTCTCCCCTTTCACCTTTCATTCCTGGGAAACCATCTCTTCCTTTTTCTCCCTAAAAGCCAGGAAATGAAAGCAGGAAATATGCATATTTTGATTTGATTGCATCAGAAAATTGCACCAAGAAATTTTACACTTTCAGTTATCTTACCTGTCTTTCAAGAGGTAAAGCAATCAATTAAACATGTGAAATTTTGAAGATGACTTCATAAAATCACATTATTTTCAAAACCAATGAAAATAAATTAAGTTCACGGAAAGGAAAGTACCAAACCTAAAATAACATGCTTGTAGAAGATCCTAGTGCCTAATGCAGTTAAAAAAAAAACCAAACAAACAAAACAAAAAACAAAACAAAACAAAACAAACAAAAAAACCCCAAACAGATATTTTTCCCAGCTGTACAAGAAAGGCAGCAGAATAGGAGTTAAGACCCAAGTGGATATTCATATTACTATTTTATTTATATAAGAGTTTTCTGAATCATCCATTCCCTGGTGCCTACCTCTCTATTTTGCCCAGGTAACCTGGCCTTCTGAACATGAGCTGCTTAACAAGAATGATGTGATACTCCTCAAAGTTCATATACCAAGTGCATTTATCCTGCATTTAAATTGGAGCTATCTGACCTGCATTCTATAGGATTTATGTAGAATGAATCATAGAATGGTTTGGGTTGGAAGGGACCTCAAAGATCTGTAGTTTCAACCCCTGCCATGGGCCAGGACACCTTCCTCTATACCAGGTTGCTCCAAACTCCATCCAATCTGGCCTTCCAAAGGAATATATTCTATGTCCTATGCTCAATAATGCACAAAATGGACCAAACTAAATGGAAAGACCTCAGCTGATTTTTGATCCTTCTTGATCACATTCAAGCGTGTGGTCACCCCTCAGGAGTGCAGACCTCATTTACATGGCTGAATTTACTGTCTGGCCCCTGATACAAATATTTCCTGATATGTAGATGCATCCAGAGGTCTGGAGCAAGCCAGGGGAATCAGTAGATACCAGGACGTGCGTGGAATTTAGACCATCAGAAAGCAATCAAGCCACCTGTAGCTTTCTCCAAGGCTCAGTGAGGAGGGGAATTGTGATTTTTTGTTGCTATCAAAAATCATTACTGTTTTTAAATAGGGCAGGTATTTCTGAAAGGGAGTCCTAAGGAACAGGGTACTTCTTGTACTGCCTAACAGTCAGCATGGCATCACTCACAACCTTCTGAATTTAGGATAAACACTGTTCATCAGCACCTCTGCTGCAACAGGAACAGTCACTAGGCAGGAAATACCTTTTTGGAAGGGGTACTTGGTGACCTCTGTGGGTACCAGTCAGCTGCTCACCACAGCAACCTCATCAAGAGAGAATATCTTCCAGGGACACTCATGACAAGTCATCCTGATGCCAAACAGCCCAAAAAAAGATGAAGCTGTGCCTCAAAGTCTCACCTGGTCTCCTTTTTCTCCTCTCAGTCCAGGTAAGCCCTGACGACCTGGAAAACCTGCTTCTCCCTGGAAATAAGAAAAAGAAGACTGTGGAACCTAGAATGCTGTAGGGCAGACCCTGCCCCAGTTTTCTCAAGGGATTGATTACAGATACAGTTTTCTGATAGATAATGGGATTAGTTTGATTATCAAATAATTTCCTTATTTTGAAAATCATTGGATAAAACAGCAGTTAACTGATTAACTCCTTTTTGCCTGTTAACTGATACCATGGAATTTGGGACATATTTCCTTTGTGCTGCTCTGCAGCAGGACCAATGAAGCAAATAAAAGCAGCTAAAGAAATCAACTCTAACTTTTATTTTCCATCTTTAATGATCTGGTGTAGTCTGGAAATGTAAAAACTGTACTGTATTAATATGAACAGTAAATGTGTCACCTGAAGAACAGATCTAAAATTTTCTGGATGCACTTTCACACATTTGGATTTATTTCTGTTTGAACCTTACTTTTGATTTTCTGCTTTGTAAAACTTGCTGTTGGAGTAATTACTATCTCTGTGTCATGTGGTTTCTCCTAAATATATCAAGTATTCTCAAATTTAGCTCCCAGTTGACCCAGTTTATCATTTGAAAACAGTCATGTGGTTTTCTATTTATAATTATTCTGCTCTCTGCATTTGTAGTGTGATATCACAAAGGATCTCTGTCATGGCCAAGACCCAAATTCATTGAATCTTGTACAAAAACTGAACTAAGAAAAGATGATCCCTGCTTTAAAAACAACTATCTCAGGTACGGGAAGGCCCAAAAGATTATCATGATATAGGTGAAATAAGTCTGTAGACAAAATCAAGTGAGAAACAAGGTGCTGTGGTGACTGAGGATGGGTAGGAACATCAGAGTGATAATGGGAGAATTTTAAAGAAAGTGACATTTGGTGACAGAGGGAGTGGAGCTTTCTCAGAGCCCCTTCAGAATCCTGGCTGCTCATGGAATCACAGAATCACAGAAAGGGTTTGTTTGGAAGGGACCATCAAGACCATCTAATTCCAACCCCTCTGCCTTGGGCAGGGATACCTTCCTCTATACCAGGTTGCTCAGAACCCCATCCAACCTGGCCTTGCGCGCTTCCAGGGATGGGAATGATGTTGAGATGCCAGAGATCAGGACAACAATCAGAGGGTCTAACATTAAACAAGGAGAAAAGGAGAATTTGGAGGGAAAATAAAAACATGTGGTGTAAATTTGGCCTCTGAAAAGGCCCTGAGGCAAACCATCAGTGAGTCTATATGAGTTCAAGGACAGATAATACAAAACAGCCAACACGGATTTCTTAAAAACTAATCATATCAAACCCATCCTGTTCCCTCCCTTGACAAGATAACCACATAGATAAGAAAGAAGAATTTGTATGATGTATCTTGACTTTAGTAAGACACCTGACACAGGCCAACATGATGTTCTCATTACTAAACCACAGAAACATAGTGTAGAAGGTTCTCTGGAGGATGGGGTACAACTGATTGAAGAAACAACATTCACGCACCTTCTATGAGCTGTTTCCTGTCAAAATTCAGAAGATATGCAAAGTGAAGTCCTCTAAGGGTCTGCACTACTCGGCATCTAATTTATGACCGAGGTGACAGAAAAGAGAACACGTATGAAATGTGTGGAGAACACCATGATATGGAGAGAGCGGCAAGTGTTTTGGAAGGTGGTGTTAGAATTCAAAACAGCCTCATGTGGAGAGACAATTTTGACCAAGGGGCAGTGCTTTGGTCGGGGTCTGACCCTTTGCTGCACTGGAACCAAGCCTGCCTGGAAACTGCCAGCCAGGAGTAAGATGATTTCATTTTTCCAGGATATAATGAAAAGTTGGGTTTTACACATTTTTGTTCTGATATTTTTGCTTTACTCATTTTAACCATGAGTCTCATTCCCCCCCATCTGTCGCACCTTCAATTGCAGATGCAAATGACATGCACAGGTCTTGTCACTGGCAAATGGCTTTGTTATTGCATGTGGTCACTTTACATTGCTCTGACAGGTAGGCCTTCCTCTTAGGACTATTTTTCCTGCTCACCTGCTCACCAGGCTGGCCACGGCTCCCTGGTTCACCCTGGGAAAACAAAAGCAAAACTTTAGCACTGTAAGGACCTGACCTTTTGGTAGGAACACTTTCTCATTACTAAAAATATGCCCCCTACTGTCCTGGCCCATGTTGTTCTACCAACATCTCATAAGGCACTGAAATTGCCTTTTATGATGGCTTAGGAATGCAGAACACAGGGAGCCAGCAAGGTCCAGGTCAGATCTCCCCACACACCTAGGCCTGAGAGAGTAGCATAAATTAGGGATTTGTATTTCAGAACACCACAAACTCTGAAAGGCAATGAGCCTCATCTGCTCATCCAGTTATGTCTACAACTTTAGGAGAGTAAGATTCCTCTGACTTCAGTATAAGACCTTCCGAAATCCCACAGTGATTGACTAAGGGATACAGCAGACTATGAAATAAAATCCCTTACCTTAGGACCAGCTTTTCCAGGAAAGCCTTCCTCACCTTTTTCCCCTTGTTCTCCCTGCAGGGAACACACAAAGTCAATACTCAAACTCCTCTGGTAGTGCAGCATGTTTGTACACAATGGTAAGGAATATTTTAACTCAACTCCTCAATATCAGCCTGAGTTTGTAAATGGAGCTGTGTGAGAATATACTTCCTGGAATGTATTTCCTTTCCAGAACAATCACATCTGCAGCACCTACTGGAAAACTTTTGGAATAACACAAAATGAACCACTGTTATATTAAAGATGTCCATAGTGAATTATCTGAAAAACAACATCTCCATTCAGTTTCTTCAAGTAATATGTGGTTAGAAAGTTAGAAAATGTTTTGAAAAAAAAATATATAATTCTAGGAGTGGGACTTTGGCCACTGAATCCATTAGGTAAATACTTTGAAACTTATCTTCCAATGCCAGTGGTGTCAGCATGGACAGCAGAGGCTGCAGTGGCTGAAATGTGTATCACAAAGGGCTGTGGATAAAATGCATAGTTTATTTAACATTAGAAGTATGTTGTGAGCTCCAAATTCATCACCTTTACTCGTCAATAAATGGGAGCTGGGGACTCTGCTGGACCTGGGCTCAAGTATCAGAAGCAAGAACACTGCTGCCAGTGCAGTGTAAGGCAACAGATGGTTAAGAGCTGTTGCTCCTAATCCAATACAGCATCATCATCCCCAAGCCTAGTTTGGACTTTGTAATCATCATATGGCACATTTCTTTGACACTTGTGTAGGGAGAGCAGGCAAACCAGAGTGTATCCTATCTCTAAATCTCCCCTCTCCAAATCTCCTATCTCCCTTCTCCCACTGCAGAGACAACAGAGGAGACAACTCATCCCAATCTGTCACTTAGAAAAGCTTTCATATGGGGCATATGAAGTAGAACATAATAAAGAACCATCTTTCTGCTACGAGGAGCCAGAGACGGCTTAGGGGGGTGGCACCTCTTCTTTCAGGGAGGAAAGAAATTAACATCTTTGGAGCCTGTCACATTTCTTTGTTCTTCTTCTCTGTGCCTTGGATACATGTCTTGACTTGCCAGAGTCACTGGAATTCTGGAATGACAGTAGAAGCTTCTCTGCTTGCAATGCTGAGCTGTGTTGGCCAAATAGGATACAGCAGTTGAAGACTGGAAGAGGATGTCTCTTCCCTGCTGTGTTTACAACCAGCTCCATCTTCATCAGGACTCAGGGCAGTGCAGTCACACCAGCTGACTTTGCCCTGGAGCTTCACTGGTGGCTCAGCAGTGTGGGATGGGTGAGGGGGGTGTTTGACTCTGGAGATGTGCCCACCTTCCTGCCTGCCCTTGGTAGCTCACCCCGGTGATCTGCCCGGGTGAGCAGCTTAATCCCAGTGCACGTGGTGTCACTTGCCTTTTGGCCTGGAAGCCCAGGAAACCCACTGAGTCCATCTTTGCCAGGCAACCCCTAAATAGGAGGAAATCATAACCTGTAAGTGCTGGTTCTTCAAATTGTTAACAGCAAACTCAGCATAATATTTCTCAGTTCATCCCTCCTGTCCCTCACCTAAGTTTAAGAAAAGAAGAACCACCTCATGCATTTTGTTTTGCTTCTTTTCCCTACTGTGACTCAAAACACACAAAAATACTCACATTGCACAAATTTGCTTGGCTCTTTTTCCAGTACCCCAGTTTTAGTGAATGACCACTGGATGTCAGTGTTGTTACAGAGAAACATCAGTAAAGCACTTTTATGCGCTGTGGATTGTTAAATAAATTTTTACTTATCTTACTTACATTTTAACTTATTCTCTGTAAGTCTCTATCATCCATAGCCATTAAAGACTTTTTTACATCTAATTCTCCTTTTAAATATTGGTAATTTCTTATACAGCACATAGACTCCTAAAATTAAATTACACGACACACAGTGACTGAATGGTTTAACAGGATAAGAAATAAAATTGCTTCCTGTAATTTATTTGAAATAGTGAGAAAAAGCTTATTCCCTTTCTGAGTGTCAGTCTATCCCCAAAAATTGCAGGCTGTAGGTGGCAGTTCTGCATTAAGTATTGAATAATTTATCTTTCTTGATTTAAGGCCCAACAGAAATGTCTATATTCTGCTAAATCTGAGATTTTAATTGCAAGTTATTTGGCATGATTCAGGAAATTCCAGATTTGGAAAAACAGTATTGTGTCAAATGCACAAAGACTTCTGAAAGGAAAATATCATGGTCCCATTGTGTAGGAATAGTGGGGCTGTACCTGGTAAAATTCTTATTCACAAAAGGAGCCAGAGACTAATGTCTGCATTAAAGGTAGAATTGTTGGAGCCTGTGTTAAAACCTGGTGTGCAGACAGGGTATGGGAAAGGAAGCAGACTTGAGATTTAAACAATCTGAAGTAATGGAGAGCTTGGTAATGGTGAGCTAAACAGTTCCTCAACACTTACAGGTGGTCCCGGTGGTCCCGTTTTGCCAGAAACTCCAATCTCTCCTGGCAGTCCCTGGAAAGATAAAATCAGAATTAAAAAAAAAAAAAAAAAGTCAGTATTTCTGTCCTTTGCAGGAACCTCACTGGAGATGGCTGCTTTCAATCAAAGTGCAGCTTTGCCTTTGATGCCAGTCAGGTTTCTGCTGTGGGGAGTCCTGCAGACATTGACTTATCCCCAGGGAGCACCAACGTGTCTCCAAGGCTCAGCACAGAGAAACTGTCCTCTAGGACAGGCTGTGGCTTCGCAGTGAGAAAATATAAGAGAAAACACACATTGCCAGAGGCCTTAACTCTGTTCCCTCTGAAAACCATGACCTAAAATTCTCCCCAGCTGTTTTTTCTTCTCCTTGATGTGAAACAAAAAAACCCCCAAGCTTTCTTACCGGTGCTCCAGGAGGTCCAGGGGGTCCAGCACTGCCTGGGGGCCCTGGAGGTCCCTGCAAGACAGGAAGCAAAGCCAATTTATCAAACTCTCTAGTAGTGGCTGAAAGCCTCAGGTCCTTCCCTGTGTAGTAAGGGACCTGTAGGAAATGGGCAAAAGCCCTGAGCTTTAGTTCATTAACTTCTACCCAAAAAATGCAAGATGCCAAACCGAGCTCCAAGGGATCCATGATCACAAGCAGAATAGGATCTTCTGCTTCAGCCACTGGGCTACAAAGTGAGCTCCATCCTCCACTCCAGTACAAGAGACAGAGGAACTGAAAGCCATGAATGGTACCTACAACACAAAGCCTGACCAGTGGGATCCCTTGGAGCATCCAGTCTAAATTAACCTTGATGCATCTTACTCCAAAGTGAACGATTCACCTCTGCAAAAAGATTGCTGAAAATAACTAATGAATGGAACAGGCTTGTGGTTTGAGCTTGGTTTCTTTTGCAGAGTGGGGGTAAAAATATGAATCCAACTGTCCGGAGAAACACTATTGTGATTGAAGTGTTTTAAAACAAATGCACCACCATTTTGTTGCTCTACATCAACCTGGTTGGTAGTAAAAGGTCCTCACAAACTCATACTTCAATGGACACATTCAGTTGGAAATATCTTAACATTCTTACTCATCTTCCTGCAACAGATGTTTCTCTTAGGAAAAATATTCTCCCAATAGCCATCTGATGTACAGAGAGATTTATTTTTGTATATTGAGCAACTTGTTAAATTTGGCTTCCTCGTTGAAAAATTTGTTTCCAGACTAGACAGACCTTAATATGTTGCCTGAGATGCAGAGGTGTTTGCTACTGCCAGCTTCCCCTGTAGACAATTCAAGATTTCTCCTGTGCTCAGAACAAAGCATGTGTTCACATATTTTTTGGACTAGGACCTGAGCAAACAGCACGAGAATCGATGTGAGAAATGGATATATGACTGAGTTGAAATTTTACCCTGGCTCACTCACTCTGGTAAGTAAGGAAACAGTTGTGTTAGAAAGACAGTCTTCAACATAGGGAAGTTCTGGTCTGATTTTACTTAAAGCCCAACAAACAACTCCCCCATCCTACCCAAGCCCACTGAAAAGATTTGAAACTGAGCAATTGATATGAGATAGAAAATGGCCACACAGTATTTTCCCTGTCAGCATTCAATATTAAGGTATTACTAGTCAGGATCAATATTAGCATTTACATTTAAGGAGAAATGTAGCTGAAAACAAGAAGAAAATGGTGTAAAAAAAGTGAAGACAAGGAGCTATTTGTCGCATGGTTTGGTAGAGATTGTGGCAGGTAAATGATCTTTATAGAATACACTGGCAAAATTCAGCCAGAAGCTAAGACAGCTTCTCACCAATAGATGGGGCAAAGCGACCAAAAAAGGGTCCTGTAATACACTTGCCTCCCATGATCTGCATCAATTGCAACTCAGAACAGACAAGGAGTTATCCTGTTAAAATTATTTGTAGAGTGCCTCAGACGTGAACACAGCTAAATCATCCCCAGAAAGAAGTGCCTTTGGATGCACTGATGCTGATGATATAATTCCTGGTGAATCCTGCTGGTGGGTCCTGCTCTTAAAGATTCTAGACACATCAGGAGGCATTTGGTCAAGACCATCCTCACCATTCAAAATAATATTCAACAGTCCAAATTAGGCCAGCAGAGGAGAGAAGACCACATCCAGACACAACTCTTTATAGGCACAACTGGATGAACTGACCTCAAACCCCAGGGACATGGAAATTATGCTTGGCCCTGCTCCACCTCTACATGAGAGGCCCTACAGAAGGTATGGACTCCAAGAAGGGGTTTTCATGAAGAATGGGTGGAATAGAAGGCAGCAAAGATTTATAAAAACAACCAACTGATTCATCTTGGATTTTGAGTAAGTGCAGGAAATAAATTGTGAAATTTACCTTTGCAGGCTTTCCTTGACAATTCCAGTGGTTCCTTCCTAATAATTTAGTTTTGTTCTTGTTCTCTCTGTCAGAGTGAACCATCTCCCACCATGAAACACTTGTCCTCTGTGGCCCTACAACAGGGAACTCCTATCAAGAGGTGAAAAACCTCAGGGTCCAGCCTTGACCCAAGGCACTCCAAGTATGACGTGACTTATCCCACACAGTGACAGACTGAGAGGTGTCAATCTGACCTAAACGCAAAGTCTTACTCAAGCATCTGTCAGCAAGCAGTGTAATCCCTAAAATATTAGGCTCTGCATTCTCCTCATCCCAACTATTTCTTTGTAACCCTTGGTATTCTCACTATCCAAGACAATTTCTAATTTTCTCTAAGACTTTCCATATTCTAGACCACAATAACCTTACACAACCATAAGTCCTGAAATGGAAGCCCACTATTGTTTTTCCTAAAATGGCTCTAATAATTCCATTCCATTGGTCTCCAAGAGATAATTAGCCAGGATATAAGTCCAAAGTGGTTTACAGTCTCACCACGTGTTACACCAACAACTGGTATATTCACTAATGGGAAGCTCTTCTGATAAAATCTCTGAGGTGGGCATAGAAAGAACAGCTTTGTGCAATGACCAGCAGTATCCCTTGGAGATGCCCAGGGTGCTGCCAGCCTGCTCCAGCTGACTGATGTACAGCCCTACCTGGGCTACAGCAAGTGATGCTACAAAGATACATAAAATGGTACAAAGAGACATAAAATGGCAGAAATACATCATAAATATCCTTTATGGAGCCCTCTCTTTTGCTACTGTGCAGAGCAATTCTGTTTCACTTCTATATAAATATCTATTATTGCAGCCCTTCTCCTGACTTCAGAGTATAATTCAGAGCAAGAAATATATTTTTTTAAAGTATTAGAATGGACAAAACTGACAGTATTTATTTGTGTTTAAAAATCTTCAACACTGTAAAACTACAGCAGCAGGACTGTGTGCAATATGCACCTCATAAATCTCACACCATCAGTATTCCTGGCTTCCATTTTTAAGTGAATCCAGATTAAAGTACCTGATTAATACAATCACCTTTTACAGTGATCATTTGATGAATTATACAGATGAGAGCCCCTGTCCCAAATCCAGACTCCTGTGTTGCCCTATTTAAACTGATCTTGAAGGAAATAACCACAGACGGTATTATTTTCTGGCTGGTAACTCTGATGTGTGCTTTGTACATGTTGAAATAAAAACTGAGACATGAAAACTCGATTGTAAAACAGGACTGCACAAATTCAGTTTGAAAAAAAACACGAAACCTGGATACTTTATCAAAATGTTCAAACCAAAATATTTTAGAACTGTTGCTTTGAAACAAAAAATGTTTCGAATGTCCAAATAGTGTGTAGAGGGGTGTGCGTGTGCCATGGGGTGGGACATCTTCAAAAACAATGTAGGGGGTGGATTTCTTCAGGCCTGTGTTTCATGCAGCTCCATTCCTTAGATGATACAATACAAGGACAGTGCTCAGGAAAGAAATCTGACACTGTTCATATTGGAGGAACAGCTGTGCCCATGTTCCAGGATCCACTGTTATCCAGTGCATACCTTGCTGAAAGACAGGCTGGGAAAGGCAGAGCTATTAAGACTTAGGTTCTGCACTCCCTAAGGAATCTCTGAGAAGGAACAGAAACTTTGGTCTGTGACTCCATCAGTAGGCTTAAATCTCTTTCCCATGAAAGAAGGGATGACTAAACCTTAGAGGGAGGTGAACAAATGCCATTCCACAGTGAAAAGTGAAGTCTGATGGCTTTCCCAGATATCTGTCTCTGGAGGCAAAGCCTGCACAGACATATTTTCTGTATATTGTTCCATGCTGATGACTGGATTCTCTTACACCATGAGAAAGGCTTAGATAAGCCCTTAACCCATATTAAAACAGACTGTGGTCTGAGCTTTTTAAGCACTGTAGCAGGGTTAGAAGGGACATGCAGAAGCATCCTGTCTGCTGCCACAATTAGAGCAAAATGAGAAACTAAGGAGCTTGAACACCCTTTCAGTGAAGAAATTTTTTCTAATATCCAATCTAAAACTGAAATTATCACTGAACTATTTTCAGCAATGCTGCATTAGAGCACCAAGTTGCTCTTTATTAAATCCTGCCTTACAAATCAAGACAAGAGAATACAGAAAAAAGCTGTTGCTGATGACACTGAAAGACTAAAGAGCCAACAGATCTGAAGGTTTACTCACAATACATGTCCTATAGTCAGTGTTAGTTCCTTAATTCATAAGTGGATGGGCTCTCCAGTCCTTGCAACAGATGGGGTACCAACAGGAATTGGAGTACCAACGTTAAATTTAAAATAAAAATGTTTTCAACAAAAAATTCTCTAAACTGTTTTTGCAGCTCTGTAAAAGTACTGATTAAAGTTGACTTTGTAGATAGTAGTTCAGGAGAGTTTTCTGCTTCCAATGAAAGGCAGCATTTGTTTCATTTCATCACTTAGTGTAAGGTGTGGACATGAACCCTTTTGTCTACAGAGGAAGATTTATTTTCCTATGTGTTTGCTTGGAGTTGGTTTACTGAATCAGAGCAGCAAATGAGAAAAACAACAAAAAAACCCTCCTTTAAGGTCTTTTGTTTCAACTTTATTACTAATGTGCACAGGTGAACAATTTTTTTAACTTTTTTTTTAAAAGGTACAGCTCTTATGAAGGATAGCTCTGAGCAATATCTTCCAATTTCAAGCAGCACTGGAAAAGTTTGAATTCAATCTGAGTTTGCAGATGGGGCCTGTATCCTTTTCTTACATTTTGTAGTATTAACTTGCATTATAAAAAGGACATTAAGGACACCATGCATTTCAGAGAAGACCATTTATTTCCTGAATTACTTAAGAAAAGCTGGGGTGGAGCTCAGACCCTACAGACAAGTCTATCCTAATTAAATCATGCCAGCCATGACTATAATAGGTACAGCTTGTACAGGTCTTCCTCTCAAGTCTTGTTTACACCATCAGGTTATCTAGCATAAGGCAAAACTCAATAAAAGCCCAGAGTTATTGCAAGGGTGAGGAATGACATTTTTGTTTAAATCTCAAAGAGTTCTGGCTTATTTTGCTGTCTCACAAGGGGCCAGAATGTACCTGCTCAGCTCGGGGAATTGAGATTGGCTCAGTGGACCATTTGTAGGTCCCAGTTTTAGGAGAGTTTCAGGCTCCATTGATGGTATTAATTGGATCTTCATCAGCAGCCACCTGCATTGCCATCCTTAACCCAACAAGGGCCTGCATTTGGAGCTGAACCCCAGCCCTGGGAATTCCATGATACAGCTTGGAGTGTCTGAGCCCTTGGTTTGCACTGGAGAGTCATCTCCCCTCCCTGCTGAGCCCTCATGGCTCACTCAGTGAGCCTGCTTGCCTGCAGGTCTCCTTCCTCCTCAGGATACCCCTCATGCCTAGAAAAGTGTTTGCAAAAGTATCTGATCAACCCCCTCCAGCACTTCCCAGAGCTCTTCCCGTCACCAGATGAAGGGACAGACAAGGTGTGTGGAGATCTCAGGTGGCCATGCAGAAATGCACAGCCTGTTTTCCCCTGCCTGGTACCCATCCATCTATTTCAGCTGAGAGCTCTCTACAGAAACGCTCATTTTTCAGTCTGCATTTGAACAGCCTACTGCAATAGAAGTTTGGCCCGTGATTAAGGTTCCTGGACACTAAAATAGTACAAATAAATAATAACAACAAAAACACAGTATGAGTTCAGATGTCTGTGTCCTTGCTGCCAGGAAATCATTCATATCCAGAGGCGGAAAAATACCCAAGGTGTCTATTCCATGGCTTAATGATGTTTCAAGGTGCATCACTTCTAAAGGTCTCTGTAAAATAAGTGCATATTTTTGGGGGTGCTGACTAGACAATATGGAGCAAATAAGCAAAGGGACAAGTTCACCACCACAGCTGATTTGGAAGGAAAATTAAATATTTTAAACTATTTTTTTGCGTCAAATTTAGTTTGAGTTGGTGTGTGAAAGGAGAGAGACAAAGCTAGGGCTGCTCTATTGTCACATAACAACCCCCAACATCAGGCTAGTTGAGAAGTTGCCTCCTGGATGCTGCTTCGGGGTTTGACACTTAAATTAGCTCTCAAGTGGTCCTTCAGAGTTGGACTGACTCATCTCAACTCTGGATCATCACTGGATCACAGAATCTTAGAATAACCTGAGCTGGAAGGGACTCACAAGAGTAGCCCTCAGGGCAGTTCTCTTGCACAGCTCCCTGATCTTGTGGAGCTTCTCAGTTGGACTGAGCATGACTGCAGCTATTTTTCGTGATAACTTCTTGATAATAACTTCAGATGATCTTTTCAACCTCCTTCAGCAACAAGGTGCCTTCTAAAGCTCCTATATCCACTCCTTCCTTTCGCCCAGACAGATATCAGTGAGGGTAATCAGGTCAGAAAACAAAAGTATATCGACATTTAAAACAGGAGAGGAAAGGGAGACTATTTTCATGTCTTAAACTAATTTATATACAGCCAATTCAAATCTTTTGTCCCTCAATGTCATGGAGACAGCACAGGAACAGCTGACATAGGCTTCCATACATAACTTGAATAAATAGCCACGTAACCACAGTATAAGGAAAACCACTTTTCTTCCTGGGTATTTTTGGGGCATAGTCTAATTAAGAAAAAAACCAACAACAAACAAACAAACAGAAAAATGCTGATAGAATGCTGTAAAAATCTAATGTCACAAAAAGTGCCATTAAGCTGAAAAGTAGTTCTGTAATAAACTGAATGTAAGCATTTTCTCTACAGAAAAATATGGAAATCTGCAGTAATATGTCCACAACAGAGTGCCAGTGCAGGAATATGAATAACATTTTTCCTTTCTTGCAGTTAGCTTGGAGGAAGAGTCAATTTAAGTATCCCTCAATGGGGTTAGCATTCTATGCAGTTTTAATTAACCTAAAATTTGCTATCTTTATTTAGGTTGTGCAGAGAATTGCCTAATGCTGTGTCAGCAATTTTCTCAGATACGTTTATAAAATTGCCAACACATGAATATATATATTTAACTGCAGGGAGCCTGAACTGTGTGACATTATTTGGATGAATACTGTCAGGTATCTTAGAAACAATGCATGGAGAAAAATCTTCCTCCAAAATGAAGGAAAACACCTTTACAGTGTGTCAAAAGGCTTGGGGTGACCTTTCAATGCTATCCAATGGGAAGGGAAAAATAAAAGAGAAAAAAAACAACCAACCAAAGAAAACAAAACCAAAACCAACAAAAGCAGGGCATTGGACTCAATGATTCAAGAGTTCACGACATCTGACAGAGTTCATGAAGAATTTGGACAATGCTCTCAGGCACATGGTGTGATTCTCAGGGATGTCCTGTGCAGGGCTAAGAGCTGGACTCAAAGACCCTGATGGGTTCCTTCCAACTCAGAATATTCAGTGATTCTAAAATCTTTTAAATCCATTAGAAGCACTTTATTCCTCTTGAAGGCTGCTGCTGATATACATGCAAACTAGACACTGTACCAAAGGAAAAAAAAAACCCTAAAGTATGTAAACCAGTATCAAGTGGTGTTTTGCAGGGCAAAGTTCCCAGCTGGACACAAGGGACTTCACCTGCACAAGGACACAAGCCCTTGGATTGCCTCTCTGACATCCTCCACAGACGTGTGAAAACAGCTCATTACAAAACGTCTGCCACACAAACCACTTCGAGATTGTTTCTCCTGGTTACAAGGGCAGAGCTTGCCAGAGGAAATAAATGAGCAATCAGTATCTGCTGTCCAGCACTGTGCTGCTTGTTGCAATACATCACCAACAGCTGTAGAAGTGGAGGCTTGTCATTCTTGCCCAAAACTTTACTAATTATCAAAATAGAGTGTTAAAGCCAAAGCCCAGTTTGTTAATTTGTCCCTGAGAAGCGAATGAATGACATGCCAAGTCTTATCCTGAGTGCTCAGCTCCATGTGAGGTTCTGTCTTTTCTGCTTAAGGACATTCCCACAGATATTTTTCTTGTTGCAGGGGTGACCCTACAAAGTGACTTGGGTCAGCTGAATTTGTCTACAAAGTTAACAAGAAACCAAGCCAGAGGCAAATGTCAGTGTTATTATAACATAAGGCAGGTCTAAGGTGAAGCCAAATCCTCTTCAGTGTTTCTTAACACACACAGTACTATTTTACCCTTATGATGTTATGATGTTGCACAAATGGTGTAATTTGAAGCACTAACTTGTCAAAAGCTTTAAAACAAAGGAGCTAAGGAGTCATCAACTCAAGACATCCCCCTTCCTCACAGGGAGAATAAACATTAATTGTAGGCCCCTGTCTGTACCTTCCTCAAAAAGCCAACACTTATTCCTCCGTAACAAGTAGAAATGGGAGTGTCAAAAGCCACAAAACCAGTCCTGTGCTCAAAGTGTAACTTTCTGAATAGTAAATACATTTAAACTGTTTCTTCCCTCAAGACTGCAGCACGGGAGGTCTGTCTGCAATTACCAATTCACACACCAACAATTAGCTGAGACACTGTCCGAAAAATTACAAACCACAAATCAGTGCTTTCCCTCTGGAATGATGCTGCCCTAGGCACAAGCAATGGGGAAATCACATGCAAAAACACCTCCTTAGATCCCTGTTCAAAGATGCTGAAAAACTGTGGGAGGTAAAAGTAACTGCTGCCAGAGAGACATTCTCTCAATCACAACAGGATAAATTATTTGGGTCTTAAAGGAGAAACACCAGCTTCAAATACGGTACTGAGGAGAAGATCATACATCCGGCATTTTGGTTCCAAGTCACCAGTTTCCACAAAATCTGTTTTTCCATATATTACATGAAAATGAAGAAATCATTGCTTACCTGAGGGCCGATCAGACCATTGATTCCTGGGAATCCTGGTTCTCCCTTTTTACCCTGCGTGTTCAACAGAGGAGCAAATATTAGGCAACAGACCAAAGACTGCTATTTAATCTCCAAAGTCTTTCACCCCCAAACTGGTAATTCACCGTGATGTGGGTACACAAATCATAAAAACTAGAAATTAAGGCAATAGACACCATTTGAAAGTAAAAATCCAGTTGTATTTGACCGTTCTGTATCTCCCAGATCGCGGCAATAGTCTTGAAGTTGAGGGTTGTTCTCATGCACATCATGGCATCCCCCACACCCTGCAGTTCCACCTGGGTGCTCCCTACAGAGGATCAGGGAATAAGATGCAGCCAAGGGAGGTACCAAGTGTAGACACTTTCCTTGCTGCAGTCAAGCTCTTCACCCATCCCCAAGAAAACCAAGCAGTTTCCCTTCAGTTCCTTTCACTGCTTCATGCACGAAGAAAGAAAATAATTAAGAACTCTTTTGCATAGATGAATATAAAAGATTCACAATCTCTAAGCTGGGAAACAGGAGTCCATGAGTTATTTCTAACTAGAGTTGGCATTAGCACCAGGCAGAGCTTGCTGACTCCTCTGCATACAAAAAAAAGAACCCTCCAGAGGAACCAGAGAATTTTGCTGGTGCAAAGAAAGAATAAACCAGAACCTGGAGTATACCCTTGAGATGAGTTCAACCATATAGATGCAGCAGCACCTGTGTTCCCATGGGTTTGACTTCAAATAGTTCAAAGGGAAAAAATCCTACATGAATAAAATGAGAAAGAAAGGATGGAGTAGCACTGAAGTTAAGGCAGAGGTTGGGTTTGTTTCTCAGCCCAACAGTGGACTTGTTACATTACTTCAGGCAAGTCACATATTTTATAAAAATTATCTATTCTTCCTTCATATGTAATAGACACTGAATAATTAATACTTCTGAGGTTATTAGTAATATTCTAGGAGGGTACAAGAGGAGTCAAATAAATGTCTGAGAGACAGAGAAAAGGAATTGTCCCTCATTTCTACTTCTCATGAAGACTGATTTTCTTCTTGGAAGCTAAAACACCACAAGCAGAAAATGTTTTTGTCATATTTTCGTTGTTATTGACTGAGATTCATCAGCTGGTGTGTCAGAATCTGATCACCTAACTATTTTTATCATTAAAAAAACACACCAAAAAACCCCCAAAAAACCCAACAACAACAACAACCAAATAACAAAACAAAGCAAAAAAAACAAATAGAAGTCATATGCAGAAGAATATAAGAAGAAAACTGAAGGAGTGATTATAGGGTCCTCGGGTATCAGAAGGATTTTGTAATCATTTCCAGAACTCTAATACCAATAAAAACTCGCATTATATACTCAAGCACATCCACTATTCATGAATGTTTCATCTACTTTTCCCAACATCCATGGTTCCTTTTCTTGTCAAAGCCGAAAAGATCCCATTTTTAACCCGGAGGACTCACGACACCGCATGGTTCAACGTCAGTTTTCTAATTAAAGATGCTCATTTTGCCAACTGCCAAGGTGACCATGCAAAGGACACCCTTAAAAAACTCATTTAAATAAATAAATAAGTTTTTGAATAGAGCATGCAGGGTGTGGTGTGTGGAGCCAGACATGGGAGATGAGCATCCCTGCACACCACCTCCATCTTCCAGTCAATACGGGAGCTACAGGTCAAGGTGGTTGGTTCCACAGTTACAACACAGGCCAGCTCACAACACGGTGTAACCAAATCCTTCATGTCCCCCAGCCCACTGTTCTGTTTCCATACTGTTCCATGGGCACACTAATCCGTGGCAGCAACGAGAGATGCAAAAAGAGACTTTTCTCCTTTCCTTGGCTATAATGCTAGGAAACTTTGGTGCTTTCCAAACACTGAGAGATCCCTCAAAGCAACATACAATTATACTGCCAGAGAGACTGAGAGTGGTTTCCCATTGTGAAGAGGACTTTTGGCCACTCAGAGGTTGGCCAAAATCAAACTACATGTCATTACAGTCTGTCTATGAAGGACAGAAATATTTGCTGGGAGAAATTATACCTATGGGAGCAAAGCTCAGTGAAATGTCACATTTCCTAATAACATAACAGAGTAACTGAGCAATTATGCTCTGTTACCCATAGTTAGAATCTGCTAAGTGTGTAAGAATGTGCATCCTTCAACTACATGATACATGCTATTTGCCTTCATCAGCAATTTGAATAACAGAACAGTTAAAAATATGTTTTATTGGAAATAGCATCACTCTGGATTTAATCTACACCATCAATCCATTTTTCTTTCATTTTATTAATTTGCTTACATTTGGAATTCTGCACGGCTGAACTTTGTCAGGGCAAGTAATGTCACCTGAACATTTTAAACACCCACAAATAAATATAAACACAAGCACTAAGCAGAAAGGTATCTACTATACAGAAGACAGGAAACCAAGGAAAAATGTTATCTCCACTCTGCTACAGGGGAAATTTTGAAAGGTATCATAGCCCAAGACTGTCTCCCACCTTTCTGTCCCAATAGCCAGAATGGCCATTTATTTTCTTAGCATGTTTTTCTCTGATGTTTGGCCCCAGGAACAGAAGTGGATTTGGAGCCAAGTACATGGGACACATCCTTAATTGTGAACAAATATGACTGCTAGCATAAAGGCTGTTTCCTCTGTAACCCAGTGGGATTCTAGGATTATCCATTTCAGCCCTGTCTTTTTATCTCTACATTACTAGAGAAGCCAGAAGATGTCCAGCAGTGTTAATCAATGTTTGATCTCCCTGAAGGCACCAGCCTTTTGCAGTTTCTGTATGCATTAGATAACAACAGCAAATTTTCAAGTGAGACCATCTCTGTAGTTTGAGGATGGAAATACCATCAGGGTTGGCCAGATTATGGGTGATTATTTGGGCTGTTGCGGCAAAGTAAAGGGTTATAAGGACTTCTGGACATGACCAACTCTTGGGACTGGCTCCTTCAAAACAGTTTACCTAATTTGCTGGGCAAACTTATTCTCCTCTCTCTCCTGGATTATTTACACTTTTCCCCTTGGAGTTACCAATGAACTATCTCCTTCCCTTGGACCCTGCAAGTCTAATCAAGGGGAGTTCATACACAGAGAAATAAGAGTTGAAAGTGTTGACTGCAAAATTCAAGTTGTGACTGGCCTGAACAGGAACATCATATGCCACACCCCACTTAGGAGAGAGATGGGTCAAGAATGGAAACTCGAATATGTATATTTCTGTCCACCATCAAACACATGAAGAGCTCAGCAGCCCTCCGGAGATCTGTTAACTTTATCTGTCCCATGACAGCTATCAGGGACAACCTTTCCTGTATTGACAAGTGCTCTTAACACTCCTCCTCTGGGTGGAGGGTGTGCCCTGAACCCAGCATTCCCCAGTTTTAACAGAATCCTGTAGGTTCCACCCTAAAACAAATATGTGGCGCTTACTGAGACTCAAAGCCTTGTAATCTACTTGTAAAGAGACAAGAAAAACCTGTTAAGCTTTTTTGTGGTGTTCTGACTTCAGGAATAAACATTCAGGGCATGTGGACACACGTACATGAAAACCTGCTGAAACATGACAGCTGAATTAAAGATGCAGAGGCCCCTGCTTTGGAACTTCCTCCTGGAGCTGTGCTCGTCCTTCTTGCCTCCAAACTGACAGACCGTGACATCAAACTTTGCAATTAGCTCACAAAAAAAAAAAAAAAAAAGGTCTTGCAATATCATTTTCTAAGTTTCTTCTGATTTTACACCCAACTCGCTCTCATTCTGTGCTCTGCATGAATTATTTTCAGCATGAAGTGACTTGATGAAAGGGGAATAAATATTACTACTTACCTGCCTGATTCATGTACATCGGAGTCTTAAACATGGAGAAGGACATTCATTAAAGGTTACTGTTTTATAAAGATATTTCCCATTAATTTTCTTTTCATAAGGCTATTCTTACAATCCTATGAGACTCCTCTATTTTTTTATTTTGTGATGATTGTACCTTGAGCTTGGAAAAATTTTGACAATGCAAAAACTAAGATGCAGTCCAGCACATCAAACTCAAAATGGTCTAGCTCCTACCTCATGCCTGTGTGGGAATTACTGCTACGGGATAAATGTTTTCTCTTAGTTTCGTTCTGAAATTTCAATCACTTGAATGAAATTTTACCATTTAAAAGAGAAGTAAATTCTTGAAATCCAAGTCACTGACTACAGTTCAAAAGAACGTTGTGTTTAAGCTGGGTTGCCCAAAGATCTGCATGCTTTCCAGGAACATGTTGTACATCTGCACCTTTTGTGTCCATCAAGAAAAGGAGTTGGTTTATTTCCAACAAATATTTCAGTAGATCGGGTGTCAAATACTTAAGAGTGGAATCAAAGTACTTCAATTCTCTTCAATTTCACAGAATAAAGAGAACGAAAGGAAGAGGGGGGAAAAAAAACCAAAACACAAAACGCTCTCAAGAGTTTTACTTCTTTTTCAGTCAATTTTAATAAAATCAGTCCAGTAGTGTCTATCACTCATAGGTCTTACAGGACACATGAGAACATCAAAGCATCTTTCTTCCTCCAGAGTTTGCTCTTGAGGATATTGTTGTCAAAACGCAGACATCAAGTGCCAGGCACTTGGAAGAAGCTGACTAATAAAACGAACAGAGCCCATTTGCTTGGTTCAGTTTGGAAGTCTTACCTGCTTCCAAAAAAGACCTGTGTAGATCCACCAAACCCAGGACTTGGTTTCATTTCATGTTTTAAGTCACTGAATAATGGCCTTTAATTTAAAAAATATATCCATTCACCTAAGATGCCTGGTGACTAATAAACACCCTTAGGAGAAGTCTAACTAGCCAGACACAACAGAGTCTAGGGAAAAAGTCAAAGACAGTATGGATCAAATGACATCTCTAATCAAATGATCATTAGCAGCAGCATTTTCTGTTCTGTTGCAGATGCTGACAGATCGCTGTCCTTTACTCAGCTAATATGCTCTATTAATCTTATTCAAGAAACAGCAGGCTTTAAAACCAGGACAATTCTGAATTTACCAACTCATGAGTAAAGCACTGCACAGTTACCTGCTAAAGTGATATTTTCTAAGGACTGGAAAAGTAAAGGAAAGCAAACAAATGCCCTTTTCCACTGAGGTGCTGACACAAGACTGCACATAGCGCTTCCCAATGAGAAGATTCCTAAAAGTCATGCTTAGAGCTCCATTTAATAGCATGCAATCCAGTGAAAAGTCTGTAGAATACCACTTTCCCAGGTGTTTATTCTTTCCCTGTACTGTCCTTTGCCCATCACCCTCCTGTGCTCACAGGCAGTGCTCTCACACTCAGTCTGTTGACAGCACTGGTGCTGACTCAAGTGCAAAGCAGTGCAGGCAACCCCCACGACCTCCTTTAAGGAATGAGCTATGATCAAGTCTCTGTGACTACTTAAAAAAATGACCCATCAACCAGCAGTACTGAGACCCAAGGGACTGACTCCACAAAGGCTAAGCAGGTGTCTCGCTTCCACTCTTACCTGTTGTGAGATATTCTTCATATTAATAAAGCTGAAGCAAGGAGAGGCAGGTTCAGAGCAGGAATGTATTAACATCAGGCCCATCAAGAAATTTATATTTTAGCAGTGCTTAAATATTTGAAGACATAATTCTGCGTCAGAGAAAAACCAATATTTTTTCATACACAGGAAAAACTAAGCTCCTGATGGAGGATGGTTCACCAGCTGCCATTTCGTGGGACCTTCTCTTTGAGTACAGACCAAACAAAATAAAAAAAAAATCAAGTATTGCCAGTGTATTTGCACTTATTTCATTTCCAGGACAACAAAAAGTTCTCTGAACTTCCAACCTGACCGCATTACTAGTTGCCCTACACACTCAGAGCTGTATCAAGAATCCACTTGGCAGTATGGAGAAGATGTAAATCACATGGAAGCACATAGAAGGAAAGAAACAACCTGTGGACTCCAAGAGATACTGAAAGCTGCTGGACCATAAGGAAGGAAGATAGGAAAGGATCTGGGCCTCCAGGATCCTTAAATAAGTAGAAAAGTATATGTGAAGTGGGTGAAAGCACCAAACCTCATTGAACAAAGGTACCCCCATCCTCTTGAGACTCAAATTAAATAAAAAAAGAAACTCACCCTTTGACCTGGTAAACCAGGAACCCCAGGCTTGCCTTCCAGACCAGGCTCTCCCTTTAAAAGTAAAAAGTTTTAGAAAGTTAACAGAATAAGAGAAACTAATGGACTGTGTAACAATTTCCTAGCTGTTTTGTGCTACCATTACTGGGTGGCTACTTGGGCAACTCTTACCTGATATTCATCCTGTCCTTTGAGCAGAAGAGAATGAGAAAACAAGACAGGGAAAAGTGACAATGCCCTGATTAATTACAGAGCACACAACTATATTTAAATTACATAATTCAAACCAGGTTTTCCTAAGTAACCCATCTTCAAAATGTCACCGATTTTACAAAAGCCAATCAACAGTGAAACACAACAAACAATTCAAAAGAAAGGAAACTGTTTGTAAATGAGGCAGCAGTGACAATCTGAAATGAGATATCCCGCAGAGCTGGGTCATAAAATAAAACTCAAATAAGCTTCAACTTAAGTTGAAATTAAGAATGCTAGCATGTGTTAATTGTTGAAAAATTTTGTGGATACATAAACACAACATACCCAATTCTTAGTTTTCACCCACAAAATCTTTTAGCCGGGACCTTGTGACATAACACCAATGCCTTTGACAGCAGCTGCTCCCTGACCTTCATGATGTGACAGGTCACAAGTTATCAGTGAGTGCCTCTCTGAGATGTGCTGAACGCCTGTACAGCTCTACAGGACATTAGAAATAGAAAAATAATGAGGTTGTGCATGACAACAGCCCTGAGGCAAAGTCTGCCCGTGTCCTGGGTGCCACCTCCCTGTGTTAAAGAGCGGCTGTCCACAGCAGGACACCTTCTCTCAGCAAGGAAGAAAACTGGGGCCTGTGGGCACTGTTTAAATGTCTTAGCGTCTGAATAACATAAGAAGTTTTGCAGTCTGAATTTCAGCTTCTGGAATTGCAAACAGTGAGAGAAACAACTTACTGGAGGTCCAGGAAGTCCAGGTTGGCCTTGTGGTCCTCGTGGCCCAGGCTTTCCCTACAGAAATGTTTTTTTAAAAGAGAGAGTTAAAATACCTTTATGGAAAAAGTGCATGGGCACATGAGTCATGTTATCTGTCTTTACAGGACCTATACCACCCCCTGCCCCATAGGTCCCCCAAAAAAATAGTGCAGAGACCAGCTGGTTTTCTCCTTAAACCTCTGGCTACTTGAATTAGCAGCACTCATTAGACTGGCCACAGACTGATCCACCCACTCTCAGCAGGCACTTATCCATAACTGGCTCTGTGTTTCTTAAAGGTAGTAACTCTACCAAAGACACTGGGTTATCCTGGGTATTCCAATAAAACACTGTGGGTTGAGGTTTGGTGGTGTAAAAGAGCAATTCTTGCATGAACAGCTTCAACAGGCATTTCCCCCAAGCCATCACAGCTCTGAACAGCTTTTAAGTATCAATTATATGATGCATATCATTACATAAATAAATTATGCAAATTAGGCATCTACCAACACAAAAGTAATATTTTTTTTTTAATATATAGGGTTAACAGACTGAAGCAGCGGGTATGCCCTCCAGTTTGAGTGCCCAAGTTCAGAGACAAACTAGACATAAAATTCAAATACATTTTAACTTTACTGTTAACCCTTCCCTGTTCTTAAATAATTGCATAGCTGGCACTAAAATTCATACTTCTCATTCATGTTAGATTCACTGCATCTGAAAAGAACATGGCCCTTTTTCCTTTCTTGTTTATTTTCTCCACTGTAAATAGGAAAACTTATTCCTTGATTTCCTGATAATGCTTCCATTCACCTTCCTCTTACAGTATGATTTTAAAGAAAAATCTAACTGAACTGAAAACAGAATTACGCTAAAATATCCTTGCAATGAAAGAATAGATATTGAATCTCCCTTACTTCCTCTCCTTTTAGGCCTTCAATGTGTACCTGCAATAGAAATGCAAAGTCATAAAGGATGAAAAAAGTAAAGACAAGGTGTTAAATGTATGATGGTCCCCCCCAGGGTATTTTTCTCCCCTTGCTATTCCTTTGAGTTGCACAGCAACTCCTACAGCTCCTCGAATCCTGTCGCAGGCTGGGGGATGTTTTCTATGTAAACAGCTCAGGCTGACACAAGTTACCTATTGACACAGTTACCTATGAAGTGATTTATGTGGCTGTATAAACAGCAAGAAGTTAATTCATTATCTCATCATATAAACAGGTCAGTCAATTCCCCAGCTCTTGTTTTACTCTAAGTTACAAAGATCAGTTAAACGCAGAAAGCATCACATAACCAGCAGACTGGCTTGAGATATGCCCTGCCTGTTTTGCACCCACCTTCTGGAGCTTTAGGCTCATTTTCAGCTTTTATACACATCTTTCAGAATTTCTTGGCAACTCCTGTCACATCATTAATATCACATTTGAGCAGGTCAGTAAAAGGTTCTTACCCAAACAGGAGTTGTTTTTCATAGTTTGTTTTTTTTTTCATTCTGTAACTTTCTACCACCTTCTGGGTAAAGCCTGCTGCCTTTCCCATGATTACCAGGGAGCTTCTCATTTTTGTCTTTAGCATGCACAGTCAAAGAATGCTGTTTCTTAATATTAATCCTATTTTCTTGGCAAGTAAAAGGGATACTGCCTAACTGCTTTATTACCAGCCCATGCAGAACTCAGTTCTGGACCTCTCCTCTGCATATTTCGTGATAAATCTTTTTCCATTCCCTTAGAGATGATCTCTTCATACACACAATATTAGTCTCTGCACATCCTTATATCCCTGCCAGTGATGTCCCTGGCATCAGTGAAGGCATTGCTGAAGGCAGAGGCAGGGATGCACGAAGGATGTTAAATCTAGTGCCACAGAAAAGGTAAACCCCATTCTCCTGTTTTCTCAGTTTTCTTTTTTCATCCCTGCTTCCAGCACATCAGATCCTGGCTGTCTTATAACCACCAGGACTTTTTCACACATAAGCCAAGGAAAGATCATTCACCTTCATCAAAAATTGCCTTTTTGTTCTCCCGCCCCAACTCTCACACTGAGTCCATGTCAAGGCACTCAGTTCTGAAATTTCATTTGTTTTTATGACTTTCACAGGCTCTATGTACCAAAGGCCACTTGGAATCAACAACTGTCGGAAACCACACAGTCCTGTCATAGTATTGCTCTGTCTGATGCACCTAAGGAGTGCTTTCATGGACTCTTCAAGTCCTGAAGAGACACTCACAATCTCCCAAAATTGTGGCAGTGCTTCTCTTTGTTGAAACCTATCACTTCCCTTCTTCAAAAATCTTCAATGCCTAGAGTTTCACTTTTTTTTTGAAAAAAACCCACAGAAATATTTAAGAACATCTTTCAGTAAGATCCCCACATCCCCCACTTCCACCTTCTCTTCTCATGCAATAATGCCTACAAAGTATGAGAAAGCTAAAAAAAAATTCATTCTTACTGAAGTGCCAGGCAATCCTGGAAGTCCTGGTTCACCCTGCAGGGCAACACATAAGAAATGAAAAAACATAACACAGACCACAACAATACAAACAATACATAAAATACTGCAAAACAAAAACAAACCTCTGAGCATATTTTCCAGCTGCTGTTGTACATGCTTATTTTCAATACCAATCTCAATTAATACTGTTTCCTCCGCTCTGCAGAGGAACACATCCAAGAACTGCTTGCAGGCTGTATTACCATGATGTTTTACATGGGTTTAATGACATTTAATTACTTAAAATGAATGATGCACTAGATGCACCATTGCAGTAGATTTGTGCTTCAAAAATCTTATATTTGATGCCCACACAAATAAACCTCTTTGATGCTTATATCCCCAACAGACCTGCAAGAGGATGGGATGTTTAGGGGGTCAAAAATGCTATTGTCTGTTAATGACCAAAATAACTTTTCATAGAAAGTGAGACCTTTCGCCAAGTCATTTTATAGAGCAAATCATACACATACAGTATAGGACACTGAGATGCTACACCCTTTTCCCATGATTTATTGTCACACAGGCCATCAATTTCTTTCAGTCCATTTTTCTCCAGCAATGTCCACCATGTATTACGTTTCAAGACCATGAATCCAGAAGGTATATCCTTTACTTTAGGTACAGACAGATGCTAAATTGATCACATAGCTTCCTTCCACACTCTATTTATTCATTACTCATGTAGGTCTCTGAATAATCCAGCATATTTTTTATATTCTTTTCTCTTAAGACAAGCTCAATTAGTATTTGTTATTTATTCTTGGAGTCATAGAATGGTTTGGGTTGGAAGGGACCCTAATTACTTAATCATTAAGGTTGGAAAAGACCTCCAAGGTTGAGTCCAACCTTTGACTGAACACCACGTCAACTAAACCACAAGCATTAAGTGTAAGGTCCAGTCATTTCCTGAACACCTCCAGGAATGCTGACTTCATCACCTCCAGGGCAGCCCATTCTGATGCTTATCCACCCTTTTACTGAACAAATTCTTCCTGATGTCCAATCTGAACCTCCCCTGGTGCAGCTTGAGGCTAGTTCTTCTTGTCCTGTCACTAGTTACCTGTGAGAAGAGACTGACCTCCACCTGCCTACAACCTCTTGCCAGGCAGTTGTAGAGAGTGATAAGGTCCCTCCTGAGTCTCCTTTTTCCAGACTAAACAATCCCAGCTCCTTCAGCTGCTCCTCATATGACTTACTCTCTAGGCCCTTCCCCAGCTCCATTACCCTTCTCTGGACATGCTCCAGCACCTCAATATCTTTCTTGTCACAGGACACAGGATTTGAGGTGTGGCCTCGCCAGTGCCCAACACAGAGACACACAATCACTGTCTGGTCCTGCTGCCACACTATTGCTGATACAGCCCTTCTTGCCCACCTGGGCACACACTGGCTCATGTTCAGCCACTGTTGACCAGCACTCCCAGGTCCTTTCCCACCAGGCAGCTTTCCAGCCACTCTGCCCCAGCCTGTGGTACTGCAGGGGGTGGTTGTGACCAAGTGCAGGACCTGTCACTTTGCCTCATTGAACCTCATACCATTGGCCTTGGCTGTCTATCCAGACTGTCCAGAATGTCCAGTTCCAGCCCTCTTGCCTTGGACAGGGATGCCACCCACTAGATCAAGTTGCCCAGGGCCCCATCCAAACTGGCCTATTCTACATAGAGCCCATTCTGAAGAAGTACTGAAGAGACACCCAGCAGCTGCTCTGAAAGTATTGGACCAAAGAGCAAAACAACTTCTGGAAGCACCAAACACAGCTGCCTCAGAGACGTGGATGAAGTGTTATGAACTCAAGACTGATCACTACTGCAGAGAAAGAACAGAGAGAATTGCTTCCAATCTCTGCATTCTTGGATAAGCTCACTGCCTTATCTGGAGGAGAAAGAGAGAAAGAAATCCAGAACTGACCATGCCTTTCCACTCATGCCAAAGACCTGTTTCGGAAATATTAAAAGTACAACATCATCTCTAACAGAGAGGGAAATATCAGGCTGCCCTGAAAACTTTAACAACTGTAAAAATAACAAGGTCAAAAGTGCTGCTGAGTGCAGTGAATAATTATTTTGCAGGTAAGAGGCTCAGAGTCATTTTATTGACACTTTTTAAGTCAATTCCACATTTCCTGGGTCAGAAAACCAGCTTCTACACAAACATATTGACATTTCTCAGGTGAGAAAGATTTTCTGACCCAAACTGCGTTCTATTTCCTTCTACTCCCACTATGAGGGCTTAACTAAGAGCAGTGGAACTGTAACCAAACACACTTTAACACTTGCTTGTACCCATTTCAGAAGCAATGCTGGGAAAGTTAACATTTAAATTAATATAAACTTCAGTAATATACAAATGAGATAAACTATTAGACCAACAGCCCCAACATTTCCAGCACTGGGGGCCCGAGGAAGAATTAACAAATGTGTTTCCAAACCTCTCCTGTGTACCCTATCCCACCTTACCTTTTCTCCTTTGATCCCACTAGAACCTGGAGGGCCAGGGCTGCCAGCAGGGCCCTACAAACAGGTAAAATGGAGAGAGAACTCTTTGGTTTTAAAGTACAGGAAAAACATGAGGTTGCAGATATTGGCAGCACAAAGGGTGATGTCTCACTGCACTGGGATAGGAACTAATAGAACACACAAGGCTGCTTTGGCTCTGCTGCATTGAAAGGAGAGAGAACAATGATGGAGATGCCACAGCAGCCACGATAACACCAACCCAAATTCAGCTGGTTCAAAAGAATTGCCGTTCAGTGGCTATATTAGTGTCAAACACAAAATTCAGTATAAAATTCAGGCATGAAGATCTGCCCACTCCCCTAGACACGAAAAAGGAAAAAAAGCCTCCGAAAACCCGAGTTATGTAACAGGGCTTCACTCAGGGAAACCATTCCTTTGAAACAGTATCAGGATGCATCTTCACATCCCTGTGCAATTTCCCACTTCATCTACATTTGCTGCAAGCAGAAACCAGTTCTGTAAGCAGTGTAATGGGCACAGTGAACACAGCTCCCCGTGATTCCAGGGCTGCCTGTAGCACCAGAAAACATTTCCATCTTATGAGGATAGTGATAAACACTAACTAGACACGCACTGCTCCATACAGGGCAAACTGTGACTGAGGAACAGAGCAGGATGCAGATGCAGCAGCCTGGAGGCTTTCAGGCTCAAGGGTGGCAGTGATTAGCTGTATGCTTTTGGAAATCACTTCTAGCCTCTGCATCTTGCTCTGTCCTTTGCTATTTAGACCAGAAAATCCTTGAGAGGAAAGGATGCCTCTCATTAGGTATCATATCCTGAGTAATGAAAACAGCCTTGTGGGATCTACAGATAGCGGTTTTAGACAAAGCATTGTGTGTCTGCTCAGCAGAAATGCACTGATCTTTTAGACAATTTTCTGGTTTGTTCTTGTCTTAAAAATGTAAATAGTTCCAAGCCTTTTTGATTGAAAACAAACCAAATATATTAAATCCAGTTCTCTTCCTTTCACGTTGCGGGAAGGGAAAAAAAAGTTCATAAAAATCAGGCTAAAACAACTGAATTTTTATGTGTGCTTTCTTAAGTAAGACAAACATTTAACCTATCATTTTGAAAGGACTGGCATTTTCTTTAAGTGTGTATTGTATTATAGTTTAATTCTGAAATGAACTAAACAAAAAACCTCAAACAAACGTACCCACAAAGATCCTTAAAACACGGATGCATGGGGGTCCTGCCATGATTCAGCAGCAACCCAGCATAAGTCTCAGTTTTACAGTCAACTTTCACTCTTTCCAAAGAAATGCTTCCAATCGTTATTTGCCACATACCTGTCTCCCCTCCACACCCGGCTTTCCAGGGAACCCATCCAGGCCTCTCTCTCCCTGGAAAATGAAGACAAAAGAACCACTATACCTCAAATCCATGTTTTTTATCAGATCACTACTCTGCAGGTGATGTCCATGGTATTTGCTCCAAGAGTAAGGAATAGGGAGAGAAATTCCAGAGAGCCCAATAGAGAAAAGAGCTAAAGTTTCCATATCGTGTTCCACAAAAAGTTTCTGTGACCAAAAGCAGCTGAGTAGCTTTCCATGGTGGCATCCTTTCTCTGCCTACTGGGGTGGGTTCACAAAAACTGGGTAACATACACCAGGAGAACCATCAGCCTGGAAGAGCTCTTATGAAAATAATGAATCCACAATCCAGTAAAAGCTCAGTTTTACCCAGTAAATAAAAAACCTTTTGGTTTTCAACTTTCCTTTCTGTAACTTGGGGGAAAAATTAATCTGTCCCTTTATGTCTTCAGAACTGGACAGTCCACAAAGTCCACAGGCAATCAATTTCACTACTTTATTTTTATTACCTGAATATACGTTTTTTTCCCTGTACCTAAACCTGACTTTTTCTCACTACAGTTCCAGACTAGTGTTTCTTTCCCTAACCCCCCACAGAGAAAAAACTGTTTCCTTCATCTTTACAATGACATTTTATGTATTTGAAGACCTACAAAACTCCCCTTTCAAACTTCTCCAGACTAAACAACCATAATACTTTTAACATTTCTTCATGAGCATGTTTTTCAGACTTCTGATCATTTTTGTTGCTCCCCTTTGTGCAGTGTCCAATTTTTCCATGTCTTCAATGTATCTAAGAGCATGAACCTGGACACAGCTGAGGCTTTGAGCAGAAATATTATTTCATGTTTTATAAACTCTTCTCCTGTTTAAATCCCAGGACAATATTTACTTTGCCCCAAAGCCCTTCTCACAGGATAACTCCTCGATCACTTGCTCCCGATTTTTAGCACTATGAATGAAATTTGTTGTCCTACACATATGAATCATCCTGCAGTTTCCCCTTCTCAATCTCACCTTGTGCTTTGGGGGATTGTGTTTTCACGGTAATTTTGAATTCTGACCCTGACCTCTACTGCACTTCCACATTCAAGCTTAAGATATTCTATATTTTATAATCCAGGTTCTTGATAGAGAAGAGGACTGGATCAAAGACATACTTGTGCTGAACTTCACTCTTCTCTTACAGATTGTGGCCTTTGACCATTCCAGCCTCTTTAGTTAAAACCTCTTTGAAACAGGGACTTCCTTTTTCACTGTAAATTCCTTAAACCTCTCTAAAATGGAACACAGATTTTGCTTGGATCCTGCACACACAACTGAATATAAGCTATCAAACACACACACAGTGTCAATGCAAATGTGAATGTGCATATACAAACAAATTCTGTAAGTACAAGTGGTGACAACAGACTATTAGTTTTATTCTACTTTTTTAAAGTTTTAGGTATTTTAATTCCTGTTAGAACTCTTCTATTACCTACAAACCCATACTTATAGGGCAATGGATTTAATTAGGTCCTTTTGTAAACTACATTGATTTAGCACGTCAGAAATGGATTTGCAAATCACTTTATTTTTCCTCCCTAGAAAATCAATCAGCCTTCTAACATAAATATTATTTTAAATTATGTATTCAAGGAATGACATTGGAGAGACCCACATTCTACAAAAAACCAGTGTCAGACACCCAGATCCTCTTGATTTAGGGTGATAGTTTCCACATTAATGGTTTCCTTTGCACTGACTGAACTACGAGCATCCTGAACTTGAGACTTTCAGTAAGCAACAGCCTGGTAGATTGCTGACAAAATGTACACTGTATTCCCAGGAGAATTTTTAACATCAATATACTGCAGCAATGAGTACTTCACACATGCTGGTTTAGCTGCCAAAACAGAAAAGTGTCAATGTTCTTACTGCTAGTAATGGGCGCTGGGAAAAGCAAATGTATTATTTATACAAATGCATAAAATAAAGCTGTTTGGAAACACTCCAAATGATTGTGTTTTCTCTTGTTTCTACAGAAAATCTGTCATTATAAATATTTTTGTGATTTTTTCCATTCTTTAAAGGCAGCTACTTAGTAAAAAGTATTTTTTTCCAACAGAAAGAACAAACACATTAAAGTTTTATTCTAAAATTTCCACTTTAAGACTCCATTTTTTTCTCCTGTGGTCTACCGGTTTTCCTGCTTTTAACCACTGGAAGAAAATGGTGAAGAGTCATAAGGAACTGGGGGGAAAATCCCAATTCCACCGAAACTTCAGTGCTGCTCTCTGACCTCTATCAGTCAGAAAAGGTAATGATTTGTCAGAAAAATTATTCTCCAGGACTCTGGAAAGGCTGAAGGAGAAAAAAACCACTGCAGAGGGATCTGGCAGCGGCAGACCAGCCCTGCTGTCTCCTTACACAAGCTCTTCTCAATAGCAGACAAGAATCTGCAGGATGGGCACGTGCTTATGCAGCAAAAGCAATGCCCCATGTCACCCTGGAATGCTGCACATGCCTAAATTAACAGGCCAAGTATCCCTGACACACAGGGCTCACGTTGGCAGAGAAATGCATCGTGCCTATCCCTGCAGAGCCTGTGCTGGGGACTACAACGAGCCCATTGGGTTCAAAAAACGTGGGATATCCTTCCTATGGTGCTGTGGTTTTCCTAAAGTGCAGGTGTAACCAATACTACTGGATTTGGGAACCTCACTGTAAACCCTCAATATTTACATCTAAGGTCCCAAGATATATGAATAAAGCAGCAAGATGTATTAGGGGATATGTATGCTTTCTTCTTGATGCTAAGGGTGCAGATGTGATAGAACAATACTCAGTGCACACACTGGCACTTTCATCTGATATTATAAACTCTTTTCTCCTCAGGCACAAAGAAACACAGGTTGTGTAGGTGTCAGTATTCAAGTTACAGACTGAAGAGCAGACAAGGAAATATTTGGCCAGTCGAATTTACGCCCACTGCTTTCACAGTAGTATTTACTGGTAGAAGTTAAAGCAATGGCAGTGGGGGCTCTGAGACTATCATTAAAATGCAGAAAAAAATCAAAGTACAATTATTGTAGCAGAGATCTGGCTGCTTCCGGGAAAAAAAATAAATAAAAAATAAAACCAAAACAAAAAAACGGACCTTAATTGTGCATATCCCTCTAATGAAACAAAACCTAATTCATTTCTTCCCCCCTTTAATCTTCCTCTAGCTTAGTCAGCTGTTTGCCCACACATAGCTGCAGCTTCCTCTCCCATCAAGGTGATGTCAGGAAGATGGATTTTCTTCCGGGAGCCAAATATTCCAGCAGATTAAACACTCTTGCCCCTGGAAAAGCAGCAGAGGCACTGGGTAGACCCAGCACACTAAGCCAGTTCTGCAAAGGGCTGAGCAAAAAGCATGAGGAAGATAAGGTATGATCCAGCCTTTTGCTCTGGCTGCATCAACAAGGATAGGTAATACAAAATATTATTGTGGCTACTTAATCATAAACAGCAGAAAGGACACTGGTTAAGCGAAACACAATATCTCACACTAGAGGTCTACTGATAATTTTTCCCAGTAGGCAAAATTTGGTATAAATTGCTGGGTTTCCCCTCCAGAAAATGGAAACAAGAGAGTGAAATGAGAACAAGGCTGTGGTAGCAAGCCAACGACTCCCTCCTTTACAGAGGTATCACTAAAGAGAGTTTGAACACAGGCAAAGTTGCCAGACCATCACTGAGATATCTCAGGACCAGTTTGAGTCACAAGCAAGACAGGGCACTTCTGGGAGCTTTGAGCCCTGTCAGGCAGGTCCACAGCAGAAGTAGGTGCATATCTGATGTCTCTAATCACAGTGATCAAACTGATATAATTAAGACTTTATGCCTGCCCATCTCTCTTTTTAAAAGCTTATTCCAGGCATAATAGGCACTTGGTCTCTTCCTCAAGCCATAAACATAGTTTGAATTCCAGAGTGTCCTGTACTCTGTAAAACAGCTATTCCTGGTCAGGAAGGAACATAGAACTGGGATGCAGCTCCACTTGGGTTAAACATTTAACATAGAAACCAGCTGGTATTTAATGCTCCTGAGTTTACAGTGATGGGAGAAGACAGAAACATAGAAAGTTGGATAATCAGAGAATCTGGAACAAGGTGGATGCAGACATGGTCAGCAGCAGCCAGTGGTCGTTCCCAACGCTCAGGTGGTGCACACAATGTGGACACCCCTCTAGATCTCCCCACTGGCGTACCTTCACTCCACTCCTCTCTGTCCTCCATCCCTGGCTACAGAAAGACAAGAAGTCCTTAAATGTTTGCTTAGTAGACAGCAGAGACCCATAAAGCCCTCCTGCATGCCCAGGGGACATGGCAGAGCACTGGGAAGTGCAGCACAATGAGGACACTCTGTCATCCATCCACTCCAGAGCTGCTGGTCTTGCAGCCCACCTCATCTAATAGTCAGAGGAAAAGAACAGCCTGGCTTTTCCTAGCATGCAGCAGGAATACCTTGTCTCCTCGTGTTCCCTTTTCTCCTCTTTCTCCTTGCAGACCCTAAAAATAAAAAGAAACAGAGATTATAAAGTTCAATCCAAGTAGAGGCATAGTTACCTCCTCTAATTAGTCACCAAGACACTGTGCACATCTGCACAATCTATTCAAATGAACCTCAAGGACATTTTCAATTGCCAAAGTTGGCCTCAGGCATGGTCCAAGCAAACTCACAGAGCAGGGACTACTTGCGGGCCCAAGAACATTTGTAATATTATATTGCCTGCAGACACATGACCCTCCTGCCAACAGCCATGTGGAGGGACAGGGAACACACCACAGCTGCAGATGGTCTGGAAAACAACCAGTGCTCTGCATTTTTCATGTTCCTTGTAAACAGTGAGGACTTTGGTAGAGACCGATGCTGATGGGAAAACCTATCGCATAAACAAGCAAGAATTCCCATTCCTAGTGGGTCTGGATGCGGTAGCTAGGCAGACAGCAGGTAGCTCTGAGAACTGGAAAGTGTTAGATGTACTCTGACCCAGAGGCCCAACACGTTTTTATGCTGTGAAGCCAATGCCAGCGTTCCTTTGGACTGCATAATTCATCAGAAACATTGCTGGAGCTCAGTTTGATGTGGCACTAACATAAGCCATAAATTCAGTGGGCAAGAACCATATTTCACCTTCCCTTGGCACAGCAAGAACCTTGTATTTTACCTTTATTGTGGAAACTGAGCGACCAGCTAATAGCTATGGAGAGACAGATATGCTTCAGTCAGTAGTGACCTCTCTGAAACTGCCAAAGTTTAAAATGCTGCTTACTCTTACAGCATATTTGTATTTAAACTTCAGTTTACTTTACGCTGTAGTGGAGGCTTACCTCCCAGCTAATGAGAGCCACATATCTGAGGATGTTTGGAGGACTTAGGAGGGTTTACATAATCAACCAAATGAGCAGGGATAATTTCAACTACATCATGTTGCTCGCACCCAGTCCCAGCTGGCTTTGAATGTTTTCACGGATGGGCCATCTACCACTTCCCTGGGCAACCTGTTCCAGAGCCTCACCATCCTCATTGTAAAAACTTTCTGCCTTTTAGTTTAAAACCATTATCTCTTGTCCTATCACAACAGCTCCTGCTAAAAGGTTTGTCCCCATCTTTCATATAGGCCTCCCTTCAAGCACCATATAAATGGTGCATCATCACAGACCAAAGTAATTACATTATGGTGGGAGCATCACAAAATCACCAGCTGTTATCTCAGTAATGAAGTCAATTCTGCTGACATCTCTCTACCAGCTACAGGTCTGTTCTCCTTTAAAGAAGTCAGGAGAAATTCAGTGAAGTCAAGAAAATATCACCATTTGGGCATAGTGCTGGTAAGGGGCCAGACATGCCATATACTGCTTAATAATAACAATAAAAAATTATAGCTGGGCAGAATCACTGAAAAAGTAAAGAAAGTTTCAGGATCACTAAAAATTTAACAAGAGCCATGACTTACCGGTGCACCTACGTAGCCTTTAATTCCTGGAGGACCCGGTTTCCCCTCAGATCCCTGGCAAGGAATTGAGATAGAGTAAACCATCAGAAACTCTTTCACATAAGAGAACAAGAATAAAATTAGTTATTCAGAAGTGTAAGTGGTTCTGTCAGGCTCACATTGGACTGTTGAGGCTTCTTGATTCTCTCAGTGTTGATACAGGAGCAGCATCTGACTTTCCAAATACCCACCCAAAGTGACACCCCAGTATTTAATCTGCCTCTGGCACTCAGCCATTAGCAAGTTTTATCCTTCTGTTTTCAGTTTTGCCCTACAGAGGCAAACTGTCACACACAAGTTCTTCTGCAGGTTGTTTCAGAAGGTTTGGTAATGTCAGTTGTTGTGTGCAACAACTGTTTTGTCTCCTGAACAGTGTTGGTGGAACAAATCATGGGTATACTTTGCTGCAAATGTTGCAGTTAAGGCCATATCTCAGCATAAATGAACTACAGACTTCAAAACGTTGTATGTTTTGAAGAGTAAATGAAAAGAAACAGATGAAAACTACATTCTCCAATGTTTATTTTTAGCCTAAATGGGAGAAATGAAAGAGGATCAGGTACCTCTCAGCAGTCCTTCAGCTGTTTGCACACTGACTCTCCCTGGAGAGGGTAGATTGAAATGGAGAGAACTCACTGTGTGCTTTTGTGTGTCTTACAATATCTGAAAATGGTCTGGATCCTCAGCTGAACAGGCTCAGCCCTCAGAGCCTGGGCCTGAAAATTTGACCTAGAGAGCTGATTTGGCACCTTATATCACCTGTTTGACTTGATTATTTTCTTACTTATATCACTTCCCCTTTCCCACCACTCTTTAATCTGTCTAACTCCTGTACTGGGTGGCTGTAATGGGGATAAGGCTTCAAAAGAGAGATTTGATTTCTAAATAATTTTAAAATAATTTCTACATTTCATATGAATAGAAGTTTCATATTAAAAAAAATAAAATTAAATTTCAAGCTGTGTTTTCAATGAATTATCAGCAGAATTGAGGCACTTTTTTCCCTCAGTGTAGGTGCCCAGATTAACAGTGGGGTTCAAGCACAAGCAAAGGTGGCTCTGGGATCTCTACAACATCAGGTACATGAGAACCTCTGCCAGGTCAGGAAGCATTGCAAGTCCTCTAATAGCAGAGGGAGAGCAGCAGGAATGCACCTAAACCTCTCCCTTCAACCTGCAGAAAAATACACCATCAAGTCTAGGCAAAACCCCAAGAGAAACAGAGGTCTGTTCCAAGTTGTCCAAATTGCTAAAGTCCAATTAAGTGCTGCTACGTAAAATGTGGTTCTAATACTGAGCAGAAGTTATAGATGGAGGAACTGGGTTTGTCTGGTTGAGAAGATGTGCTGCACCCACTCAAGGCCTGTGCTGAGATCATGTCTGGTAAACCAGAGAAATGTGAGACTCTCAACAGCTGAAGCAAGCAAGAAGGAAATTTGTCAAAATGAAGCTCTTACCTAGTACTTTATATTTCAAAGGCTTGATTCTTTTTCCCCTCTCTGCCTCTGCTTTTTCTATCAAGTACAGATAACTGTCAGTTCAGATAGGAATGCTATAGCTATGTCCATGGCATAGCAAGGACAACGACAAACAATCCCTTTATCCTTTTATTAAAAAGATACAGAAAAAAAGAAAAGCAAGAAAAGATTGAATATTTGCTGAAAGATATTACAGGCTAAAAGGCCTGATCTCAAAAATCCAAGTTTTGTTTCACTGCTCTAACACCATACCTGAGGGACCTGAGCTATTTCCTTTTTTCGCTCAAACCATTTACTCCATGTAACTTAAGCTGCCACATATTTACCTGGGAATTTTCCAACCAATGGGCATTTCCTGCCATCTCAGACCACCATGACATCATCTATAAGCAGAAGCTCCAACACTTTAGCACCAGCCTGGCTTTGAGAGCACTTCTTTGTATCCATCAGCTTGCAGCCAGCAATATAACACTTGATGATCAATGAAGATTACCCTCCAAGTGTGATGAACAAGAAAAAAAAAAGCATACCAAAACCCAGAGTTTTATGCTAAAGACACTAAGCTAGGAACAATCTTCCCTGGACACATCACTCAGAAACAAAAGCAGTAAAAGCAGAGATGACATACCAAGGCCATTTCATTCCTGTAACTTACATGTGTTCCCTCAGGGGCTCAAATTCATTTTGGTACCTCTGTGGACTGAAATCCTATTACCAGAAGTCTGCAGGACCTTTACCTGTGCTACTGGAAGCTTCACACAATTAATGACATCTGTAAAAACTGCGAGACAACTTCTTGAAAGAAAGTGCTGGCAATTCCCACTGAAGCAAAAGAGTCCTCAGCCAAGGACATAAACAAGGGGCTGAATTTCCCGTGGTGCAGGTATCGTTGCTGAGCTCACACTGCACTGGCCCAGCTCAATACAAATGAAGATGGATTGAGCTGGGAGGGCCCACAACCCAACTGACCAGAGAAACTGCAAGGCAGCTCTCCACAGAGCCTGGGGTAGAAGGCAGAGCTGCCGTATTGATGCTGATGATAAAAAATAAGTGATCTGGCAAAAAACCCAATCATTACATCAATAATGGGAGATGTGACCTCTCTAACTGCAAATTCCACCCAATCCTAATACACCTTGTTCCACACCAGTGAGATGCTCAGACTTTACCCCAAGGAGTAAAGGAGTGTGGATTCCTGTTTTAGATTTTAAAGCCCTGTCAGCAAAGTCAGGGTTGTTTCTTAAAATAACTCAGGCCAGAATCCAGCTGAAGGACACTGCATACAGCCTGTGCATTCACTGAGGTAAGAGAAAGTCACTGTGAAAGCATAGCCATTTTATATTTAGCCACTGTGAGAGGCTGGGGTTAGCCAAGCTCACCTCTTCCCTGGGAGCACTTGGCACTGGCCAGTCAGACGTCTTTAGGTCCTACCCCACCAGCACCTGTCCTGCCCAGCCCACAGGTTTGAATTTCTTCTATTCAGCACTGCTTCTTTACTTGGCTGAACCACATGTGCCTCATGATCCTGGCGGAAAATGTGAAGCAAGATCAAGTCCACCTTGAGGCAGACATAGATGCCTCAGTTTAGCTTGATTTGCAAAAGCTTTGCAAAGCAAGTGTGAGGAACTTCATACAACCAAGAGCATCACGTTGTCTGCTGGTTTGTAATTCCACAACATGAAACATTCAGGACAGAGAGAAAGTGTGTTCACGTGATAGGAGAGATGCAGCTGAAAGGCATTTGTGAGTGATGAATTCAGTTCATTTCATCCAGTCCCAGATCCCACTGAAATACAAAATATTGAGTGCCTCCACTCAGCTCAGCTTTGCAGCTGTCATTTATCCCCTGCTGAAGCCAATATGGGTCCAGGAGAGAACTGTGGGATGGCTGCCAAGCATTCCTGCTAATCCACAAACACACCATTAGTTCTGATGCCCTCCTGATGGGACTGCAGGAAGGGATGAACATTTCCCTTTATGCAAAGACAGAGATATTTTGGAGAAAGAGCCTCTCTGTATCTGAGGAACCCAGAGGATCTATGTGTGACCTGCATCAAGTTCTCTCAGACAAAGCTGAGTGACAATCAAGACTACATCTAGTAAAGTGTTCAGGTGCTCAACTCCTATTTGAGGACAAAGGCAACAGTTTAGGGAGCTTTAGGTGACTAGATAAGGCTCTTCCAGGAAGATGTGATACTCTTTCAGGCGATCAAGCTGTTGTCCTTGCAGCACTTTTTACAGGATGAGCTGAACTTGCTGTGTGTGATACTTCTAAACGTAACCTCGTTACAGTGCACTGTCTATTTTTTGTGTTTTAACATCAAGACTGAGAGGTATCCACCCTCTCAGTAACCAGGGAACAAGGTAAGGAGAGCTGAGATTTTGAAAAGAGGTTAAAAAGTTGCTCATGAGAAGGGCTTCAAAATTCAGGCCCATTTCTGATTCTCAGAACTCTCACCAGATCTCCATTCAAAAGCATCTTGCTTAAAGCAAACACAGTGACATGAGAATTGGCTCAAGTTCTGTATCACTCTGCCACTGTTCACTGGTGCAAAACTGAATCTCCCAAAATGGCAGAAACATCCAGGCTAGGATCTCTACATGATTTTCTTTTTTTTTCAGTTGTAAAGTAGGGATAATAATTCTCATCTGCATCTTTGTGAGAGTTGGGAAGGTTACTGCAGACATGAAACAAGGTTTATGTGCCCAAAAACAAGTTCTTTTCACCCTCTCCAGCTATGCTGTTTATTAAACAAAAGGTAATTCTGTTTTACCTATTTTGCTTAATTGCTAATACCTTATCAGACCCCTGATGAAAATGACCTCTTGGAGTTTCTTCATTCACCAGTGACAATATAAAAAAATCAAACAAGAAGTAATTCTAAAAAGTCAGTGATAAAAACATGCCTGTCCATGTAAAGAAGAAATGGAAAGCTTACCTTTGGACCTGCTGGCCCAGGCAGTCCAAATGCTCCTGGCCTTCCTGGTTCACCCTGCAAGTAACAGCAATATCACTGGTAAATACTAATATTATATATATAAAGGCGAGGATGGCTCAAAACAGTCATTACATGGATTTAGAAACAGAAGCTCTATCCAATATCTACAGTCCTGAGTACCATTCTCCAGAGATCTGAAACTTTACGGTGTACTTTCTTCACAAAAATAGAAGCAGAAAGAAACAAACTCGAAAACTGAAGCATCTCTTCATCTGCTCTGTAAACACAACCAAGTAGTAAGAAATGAGTTCCCTAAGTTGTGAACAGCTTGCACTGGCTACAGTCCACAAACATGGATTCCTTGGAGACAACATAATGCATTTGTTCTTGAACAGCAACCTTGCAGTGTATAAACAGATACCCTAAGCAATTCTGCAAGTATATTGTATGTCACTGTCCAATCCTGGACCATGCCAGGCGTGACGTGATGAAGTTGTATCAGTTCTGGAAGCAATGTGGGAAAATTACCAGTTTTTCCAAAGTAGGGCAAACATGGCATTGAAAAGATATGGGATGCAGGGAAAAGAAAAGAGCTTTTCTGCTGTGTGTACCTTTGTGTATGCCTGACCTTTCAAAAAGTCCTTCCCCAAGTTCCTTTTGTTGACATCAAGTGACTGTCACAAAGGGACAGTGAATAAGATGATGAAGGTCCACCATCAGGATTAAGATAGTTCTAAGGGATGGTGATCAAGTAGGGGGAAGGACATAAAGCTCTAAAACAAACTTGTCTAAGATACTGGGAAATGTGGTTTTGGTTTTATGTTTCAATTGTAATCCTCTTATAGGCAATATTTGGTACACTGCATCCTTCCTTGAGCTAACCCTGCACCTCTTCCCCCTGCCTCTTAACTTCTAGCAATGCACAAGAGGAGTCCAGGTCCTTCTTCTGTGACCAAGACACTAATTTCTCTAAGCCTTGTCTGCAGTGGGAGCACAGGAGGGTCCCCTGCATCCCTGCCATCTCCACTAGGCGAGGACTCCTTGCCAGCCATAAACCAAATGGCCAGGCTCTGCAGCTGCAGCTGAGAGGTCCCAACAGGTCCCAAACCACAGACTGCCAAGACAACTCCCTTTCCCTCCTTAAGAGAGCTGCCCCTGGAGCCTCTCAGGATGGTTAATCCATGTGACACCTGCCTTGGCTGCAAACATGAGGGACAGAGCTGGGGCTATTAACCTCCTGCCACTTGCTTTTGCTGCTCCTAAAATGGCCACACAAATCCCCCAGACACGTTCCACTCAATACGGCTCAATTTCCACTGCCTGCCTTGCACTGAAAGGCAAGATGACATGAGATGAACAAAAGAGGCTTACGGCTTCTCCTTTTGCTCCATCCCTCCCAGGGGGGCCAGGTGAGCCCAGGGAGCCCTGTAAGAGCAACAGAGTTATCATCAGCACAGCATTAACACCCACTGCAAGTGCAGCGACACGAGCGGTGCATCAAGGCGAGATTCGTTTCAACACAAACATTTATTATTCACAGTTTCTGGAGGAGCTGCTGCTGACAGCAACACACTAGGGACAATTGATGAGCTGCTAATGAGGAACTAGGCACTCTTGGCCACTTAAGTTATTTAAGAATAAATTAATACAAAAGCTCTGGAGCTAATTAGACACATAACCATTGAGTCATCTTAATATTATCATATCATCTTCTCTCAGCCTCTCTCTTAACCATTCCATTGTCTCAAAAAACTGCATTTTTTTTTAATTGTTTTTTTTTTTTTTTACTCTTCGCTTGTATGGCATCCATCCCAAAGTTCAGAAGACTCTAGGCACATGTATAATATACATAAGTAGTAAGCCTGAAAGCAAACAGAAAAGAAGCCTTGAAAAACTCAAACGGTCCTCAGGAATGACTCTGCCCACTGGGAAGTGAGTCTCAGAACTGTGAACGTGCAAGGGTGTAGAAAACAAAGAAGCAGAGAGCCAGAAACCACTTAAGTTTGATATGTTAGCCATTTAAAATCTTTCTATGCACTAGGATGAACAGAATTAACATGCTGAAATTAGCAGCTCCACAAGAAATGGGGACTGCAGCAAATGTGGAGAAAAATCAAGTTTGCTGCCTGCAGTTGGCAACTCAAAGAACAAAAAGAGTATGGAAAGACAATAGACAAACAATAGGCAAGTCAACACGCACAGTGAGAAACCGGCTCAGTGTTTGCACTTCAAGGCACCCCAACAGTTTCTTTTTGAGTGTGTCATAAAAAAAGGCTCAGATGGAAAACAGTCATGGGAACTAAAAAGGTGCCACTGTGGGCTGTGATTGTACAGAGCTGGTTGTTGTTGTTGTATATTACTTGGAGGGACATCTTGATTTGCAATCAAGAACATTTGCTATTTTATTTTTAGCGGAAAAGGTTTAAACTCCTAAAATTCCTCCTGCAAATTATGATTAAGGCATTTCTGACAAATATGTCCAAAGTAAATACTAGTCACCAGAGCAAGCTCAGTACAGGATTTTTTTTTTTTTTTGAGATGATGACACAGTAGGCAGCTAAAGGCCACCACAGTCCAAAAGTTATTTATGTTCAGTGCAAGAAAAGACATAATAATCTTTGGCCTTCCATGTCTCACACTGGTGTTTCTGTATGTAGAGGTATAGCACTGAGCTCCTATTCTGCTTCACTTTTATATTTTTGATTTTTACAAAGTTTAGTCAAAGCTGATGCCCTTGAGTTCTCCACACATTTGTCAAATGTGTCTAGGAATCATCAATAGGTTTAAAGACTTAAGATGCACTTTGATGAAAACTAATACAGCAGCATAGTCTCCTTTTTTTAGCACCTTGCTAACACAAAACAAGACACAATACAGACACAAAACAAGACTTAGGGGAGGGTCAGTTTTCATTAGACTTGCACAACAGCTTTATAAACTCTTAAAATTGTTTTCAGAGTATAATTGATAAAGACTTGGACTCACTTTTTCTCCTTTATCCCCTTTCAGCCCAGGAAAGCCCGGGAGCCCTTCTTCACCCTACAACATCAATGGAAAAAAAAAGCTCCTATGAAATGCCGTATCACTGTGTGGTATATTTGTGTATTTCAGACAGCACAGTTGTCACCTCTTGAGAACTGAGTCCGACTTCTCATCCTCACTGTAACAATGTTGTGCTCAGTCACCTGTAAATTGCCCATATTTGAACAGGTTCACTTTTGGTTTTCTGTTCCAGTGCGTTCCTCTGACTGATCCCTCCCACCCCTCCTTTTTGTTATTACCATCCAGAACCAGTAGTTTTCCAAGAACAAGATTAGAGACCTATCCTGGTTAAACAGAAGTATTTGAAGCATAGTAACATTTCCCTGAGACACTTTTCCTATTGCCACATTTTGAAGCACAAAAACTTGAAGTCTGTCATGGCAAACTTACTAAAAAGGAAAATGTCCAATGGTATAGATCTTTTTCTTTTTTTTTTTTTTTTTTAGTTTCCAATGGAGTGGAAATTTTTGGAAAAATTCAAACATAGGATTTTTTTCCCCTTCATTTATCTGCTCCCACTGGGACAAAAGAATAAAGGCTTTTTCCCCATTTGCTTTCCCCAATACAATAGCACAGAAAAATACTTTTGAAAGAGCATTAAAGTGGCTAACAAGTTGATGCATATATTTCCAATTTTCCTGTATAAAAAAAAAACCAAACCAAAACAAAAACAAAAACCAAACATAAGAAGATAAATTCAAGCCAAATTCTGCCACATGCAGTATTATTCATGACTTTTTTTCCCTGTATGACTAGCCCAGCAGACTTAGAGGGATGTATTCCTAAGGTAAGGTTCCAGTCCACAATAGACAGTGACAAAATCCAGCCTTATTTATATATTTATAGGCGTATTTGGAACTTAAAGCCTAATAAAAGATATTATCTGAAAAGTATCTGTACTGTATATGCAAATGAAAGTAATTAGATACGTTTATAATCACATTTCTTCCTAACTGAACCTTCATGAAGCACTCTGTGTAATTAGCAGTGCGGTACCGATAAAAATCAGATCTGCTATATTTGAATGGCTCCCTAATGAGACAGAAAACCTGTCAAATAGCAAGCATGATTTTTAAGGAAATCATTTGCTCTATCGGGTCAATATAACTTGGAGGAACTGCTGTTCCATGGCACGGTATGTCGCACAGGTAGGAGAATGATTTGTGTCTTTTCTGTGCAAAGCAAAGGAATGCAGTTAATTAGCTTCTTCTTTTGCCTTTTATTTATTTTTTCCTCCATGAAGTAGTAACTCCTTGTCACAGCTGAACAAATTAATCCCAGCATCAGTCAATAGGTTTGAGGCACAGTGATCACCCAAATATTCATGCTGGGCAGGTGATTACCCACCAGCTTTTGCAGTTCTTCCCCAAGGAGAAATTGCACAGAAGCGACCTAGTCTCTAGAAACAGGTTTAATGTCCCCCGGGAAACCACCACAGGCTACAGAGTGGGAAGGGCTCCTACTTGATCCCCTTTCACTGATTCCCCATTGAATCATCAAGGTTGTAAAAGACCCCTAAGACCATCAAGTCCAATCATTAACCCAGCAATGCCAAGTCCACCACTAAGCCATGGCCCTCAGCACTACATCTGTACGGTGTTTCGAACACTTCCAGGGACAGTGATTCCATAACTTCCCTGGGCAGTCTGCTCCAATCCTTGACCATCCTCTCAGTGAAGATATTTTTCCTAACATCCAATCTAAACCTCCCCTGCTACGACTTGAGGCCATTTCGTCTCATCCTATCGCTTGTTACCTGAGAGACTGAGAGACTGACCCCCACCTGGCTAAAACCTCCTTCCAGGGAGTTGTAGAGAGTGATAAGGCCTCCCTCAGCCTCCTTTTCTCCAGCTAAATAACCCCAGTTCCCTGGCTAGCTGCGTTGTATCCCTCGGTCAGCAGGAAAACCTGTCAGGATAAGGGCAGGTAGATTCTGCAGATGCTTGAACCGTAATAAAAACACAAAAAGAGATCACGTAGCCTATGCCAAAAAGCTCATGTTCACAAGTAAACTACAGAAGTGAGTGGTGATAGAGAGCAGGAGGCAGAGAGGCATCAGTTCTACTGTGCTGCTTGTTGCCAAAGGAGCTGTGACAGGCAGGGACAGGAGAGCAACCAACAGCTCACACTCTTAACTCCCAGCCAGCTGCCAAAGCCCCGCTCAGGATGCAGCTAACTGAAACAAAGTCATGTTGTCACTCACACAACTGAAGCAATTCACTTCATTAAGCAACTCTTATATTTTCTTTTTTTTTTTAACTGGCCAACTTCATGAACTGTACTGCAGAACAACCACCTTTTCTTTTTGCTTGTCTACCACATTTTTTAAATCAGGTAAAATCCCAGTCATTCTGCTCGGCGCCCTGCTAAGGCCTAGGGAAGTGCTGGTGTATCCAAAAGGGATTTTTCCCCGCCTTTAACCCTTCCAATTAGGTCAGCTGATTCAGAAAAAGAGCTCACCTCTCTCCCCAGAACTCGGGGACTGGGGGGCTCTGCCACCCCATCTATCCTGGAAATTACTTTCCAGGGAAAGTTGCAGTCAGAGAATGACAGAATTGGCCAAGGAAGAAATCATAGGAGCCTGAAATATTGTTCAAGAAGAGTTCTTGCTGGGGAAATTACAGCTCCAGCAATCATTTTCAAGAGGAAGGAAGCAGATTTTCCCAAGAACTTTCCCCTTCCCAGCTCATGAGACTTCTGTCCCTTCCTGACAGACTGCAAAGCCAGTCACTTGTGCTGAGTTCCACCCTCTGAGCTGTACAGCCAGTGGCCTTTAATCAAACGTTTCCACAAAAGTTATCAGGGGAATCAACATGTTCATTAGTTCACAGTTGACAAAATATTTGTCAAAATTTCTCAGATTTGGCAACTGCCATCAGATCCAAAGCAACCAGAGGACTTTTCTTGCACTGTGGCTGTGAAGTGCAGTCACCCAGATGGAAGAAGAGCAGGCAGCACTGAAGTCATGGACTGACATGGGCTGTAAGTATACAGAGGTTATGTAGCACACAGGTAGCAACATAGTTCTACAAATGCCAATTTTTGTTTTTCATTAGTTATTCTGTGTTTATTTGCTTGAATTACAGCAACACCTCATTTGTTCCCTGCTTGGGTCACTCTGTTGGACATGGGATGAACAAATATTAAAGAACAAAGCTTCAAAGCTCCATTTCAAATTGCAAGCAATGTGTAAATATAAGAAAGAAATAGCAGAGGGCTCAGGGCAGTGAAATAGCTGCCAAGCAGACACAGTTGGCAAAGTGCTCTGGGATGAAGGATCCAGGCACCACACTGGGAAAACAGGCAGGCTCTGGCAGCTGGCATTGAGCCCTGGGTACCAAAAGTCCATCACATTCCTTGCACCAAGGACAAACCTGGCTATATCACTGAGAGGGACTAAAATATTCCTGTATTCCCACAGACTGGCTGCACTCCCAGCTTCAACACAATGGGAATCTGGTGGTGACATGTAAACCACACTCAGCTGTTTATGCCATGCAATCCTACTGTCACCCATCTATTTTATGATAATCTGAAATTCAAAGGCTGTCCTTTTCTGGAGAAACATCAGGACCAGAATAGGAAAGTAACAAAGACCAGGGAAATAAAAAGAAACAACAAAAGCAGAAGAGGTTACTGATAAATAGGGGAACAGAATATAGCTTCTAAAGCATCTTCCTTAGAGTTTAGCCTAGATTTTCTGGAGTAGTTTTACACTTTAGATGGGGTAACCTTTTCCTTTCTCAGTCAATAGTTTAGTGGAGAAAACTTGAATGTGTAGGAAGCGGTACCTGTGAGATATTTTGCATTAACAAGTATGGCAGCCTCGCTTAGGAAGTTCTTAAAAATGGAATACTCCAAGCTCTGAGAATGGAGCACCAGACAAGCCACTCTGAAAACTCCATCTTTCATTCCTTAAAGAACAGATAACAATTCTGCAAGAAATTTAAGAAGGTTTTTAGAGCCACACTAAAACAAAAAGTATAAGCAGAACTCCTTAAAAAGGATAGAATTTTTAATTTACTTGTATTTACTTTTAAATGGAAGCATTCAGAGACACATAATGGATTAAAAGCAAGGGGTAACCACTTCTTCTGTTCTTCCAGGAGGGGCTCCCAGAGCAAGGCTCACATAGGCACATGGTTTGTCCATAACCAATGGACAAAAGGGTATGCCACATCATGAGGAATTTCAGAGCACAGGCAACTCTCAGCTGCTGAAGACAGAATATTGGGGTGATAAAGAATAATACTACTCCACTTGGCTTCAGCCATTAAAAATAAACATGTGATCTGGGTGAGGATAGACATACCCAGAGAGGTTCCTTTATTAGTTTGTGTATATCAGAAGAGTTATTCCTTTTCTATATTGGAGCAAGGATGTCTTCCTGACACACCAGCATCTCATGGATTTACCAGATCATGCCAGCTCCAGGTTAGTGATCCTTCCATACTCACCATACACACATGTAGCCTAATTTGTTGTGTATTGTGAAAAGATTCACCTCACTTGGGCTACAGTGAGCCCTACTACCTCACAGATTCACCTGAACACTGTGTATATGGTCTGTGACCAAATTATATCTACATGTGTCATGGTTTAACCCCAGCCATCAACCAAACCCCACACAGCTGCTCACTCACTCCCCCACCAGCAGGACTAGGGAGAGAATCAGAAGGGTAACAGCTGGAAAACTTGTGGGTTGAGATACAGACAGTTTAATCAGGAAAGCATAAACTGTACACACAAACAAAGAAAAACAAGGAATTTGTTCACTGCTTCCCATGGGTGGGCAGGTGTTCAGCCACCTCCAGGAGAGCAGGACCTCATCACATGTAGCTGTTACTCGGGAAGACAAACACCATCACTCTAAATGTCCCTCCCCCCCCTTCCTCATTTTTCCCCCCAGATTATATAGTAAACATGATGCCATATGGCCTGGAATATCCCTTTGGCCAGTGTGGGTCACTTGTCCTGGCCATGCCTCCTCCCAGCCTCCCATGCACCCCCAACTTCCTTGCCAGCGTGGCAGCACAAAAAGGAGAAGAGGCCTTGGCTCTGCGTGAGCCCTGCTCAGTAATAACAAAAATACCTCTATATTAACAACCCTGCGTTCAGCACAAACCCAAAACATATCCCCATACCAGCCACTGTGAAGAAAATTAACTCTACCCCAGCCCAAACCTCCACAACATCCCAGATACATCTTGATATGTCTGAGTGGAGATAACTTTGAAATTTCAAAGAAAATAACCTTAATTGCTAGATAATGCACTTCCTCAGAGGGGGAATAACCCATACAGGGATTCTACCTTATCCAGCCTCATGGCAGTATTTTTCTGAAGAGATCTTAAATGGAGGAGGAAGGAAGTTGCAGTCTATGGAAATATGCAGAGATAGAACAATTCAGTATTACCTGGTCCTAGAGAGACATCAGAAGCACACAAAGGAAAAATACTTCAATGATGATTTTAAGCAATCTACTCAAGTTTAACTGCTTTTCTTCCCCCCACTTGCAGCTCCTCAAGCAGCTGCCAAGTTTACAAATATTTCTCCCAACTTGAGAACAGCTGTGGCCTATAATCACATATTTTATTTGGAACTCTGGGTTGTGGCCTACGTTAATAGAAATGAAAGTAAACTAAACAAGAAAATAATGGGGAAAAATCAGTCCAAAATGTGTGGTTAGATCCTGATTTGTCAAATTCAAGTAAATCACTGGACTTTTTCTTCATTGTCCAGAGCAGACAACATGAGATACATCATTCTAAGGTCAACTCCATACATTTTATTTATTTTATCTTCCAAACAGGTCTACATCTCACACAAAAGTGCCACTTTTCTAATCCTAGTATGAAATTAAAATTTCTAACCCTGTCACAAAATGTCAGTAAAGGTGTCATTGGTAGACCTGCAAAAAAATCTGCCAGGCAGAACCCCATGAATCACAGAGTCAGCACATTGACAGCTGCACAGACTGGGGGATCTATATCCAAGGTAGGAGACAAAATAGCAAGAGCTGAAGAGAAAAGAACAATTGGGCATGATGAAATGGAAACAGAAGCAAAATTGAACCGGACAGTGGTTCCACTTCCCGCCCCTCTCTTCATTGTTAATTAACTTCACAGCATTCCTGTGAAATGAGAAGGAAGGGATAGCAACTGTAATATTGCTGTCACCATATGAGGGTGATGAGTCAGAGGTGCAACTGAGCAGAAGACATTCACAAGGTCCCAGAGTCTGAGACACAGATAGAAACTCACTCCAGATTCCCTCTTCAGTGCCTTAACCATAAGTTTATTCTTTCTCCTGGCTCTTTGCCCTGCCTTTAACTTGGCAGCTTGATGTCCATGAAGAATAAAAGAGAAGACAATGGGTAACGTTGCTGATCCGTGGTTACTGACTAAACTGCTCTCAGTGTATGATGAATAGAGTAAAGCAGGAGAACAGAAGAGGTGTCACAAGTAGAGTGCGGCCTTCAGTTTCAAATGCCTTAGAAAACCTTCAAGAGACCTTATGGTCTGGAAGGACGTAATATCCTTCTTTTCTAGGTTTGTACGCTCAGGAGCTACCAACTTGAGGAAGGTGAAGTGAAAGATTTCAAAACTTTGCCTCCAGCAGCCAGACAAATATTTTATTGAAAAATATTATAAATTTTGGGTTTAAGGTTTCATCAAAAGCCAGGGATGATCTGCAGATCAACTGAGAGGCAGAGCTGCAGTGGATATATGTCACTCAGCTCCCTTTCCAAAAGCTGCTGACCAGACAGGCAGCACAAATGACTGCCACTCTCCAGTGCACAGATGCAGGATTCTATTATCTTAATTATGCTAAAACCATATTAATATCTCGGCAAATTTGACACCAGAGCTGGCGTCATCTTCTGCTTCCACAAGAAATAAGACATTCATCTCAACTTAGACTTTACTTCTGTTCATACTAAGAAATAAAGAAAATCTTCTCTTCTGGGTCTCTCTGTTATATTCTAATTTAATAAACAGAAAGGTTGAGTGGACATGATACACAGAGGTCAGTAGAATTCACAGATTTTCAGGTCTATCAGGAAAATCAGCCCAGTATGAAGGCAGCTGGATAAATGGTAGTTATTGTCATTTTTTGTACTGCAAACATATGAAAGATTTTATTTAACCCGTTGCATAAAAGTCAATTGTCCCCAAAAGGTACTTCCCCAGGAGAAATTCAGGAGACCATGTTTTCAAATGCTCTCTGAACCTTTGAACCTTATCACGAATATCACGGACCCCCACCATGAGACCAGAAGAGTCCTTCTGACTTCTCATCATGCAGTCATTGTCCTTCTGGAGAGAGAAGGTGGGTCATTTTTCAGGGATACCAGCAGATATCTTTCTCTGAAAAAACCTGATACTCCAGCTTTGCATAAAAATAGGTAAAGCGACATCTGGGTTGTAAGTTAATTTGACACATGGTCACCTATAAACTTGGTTCTGCAGGAGAAAAGATGCATCAGAAGTAACTGATGTGGCAAACAGCTACTCCCTAATCAAGGCCGCTGCAGAGATCAGAATAATGCGGAAACATCCTAAAGACTTCAAAGCTGTCATTGGGGCCCAAGATCCTTTCCATCAGCTTCATACTGGCTGCCTCCCTGCCACAACACTCTTTACTCCCTGCACAAGTAATTGCTGGAAGACTGGGGTGGTCAAACACCTTTGAAAACTCCTGAACTGCTGGTGCATCAATAACCCAGACTGACCCAAGTGGAGAACGTGGCTGAAGAAAACATCTCCTTCTGCAGCAGAGAGCACAGGATGGTACCAGGGGGAGCTGCTGCATTTGAAATACTTTTGTTCAACAGCTACAGTTGCTCAATCAATCAATGAAATGTTCACATTAAGAAAAAAAATCAAAGAGTTTGCAGGCCTATTTAAGATTGAACATAGGGAATAGGAGGTATAAGATAACTGGAAATGGTACCATAATCCCCCTATGCAGAGGAATAATCTGAGAAATAAACTGGGCTACCATAAGCAGAATTTGCAGAAACAAGACTAGTAGCTCCTGAAACTCCATTTTGGAATTTTTTTGCATGGTTGGGGCAAGATGTTCTTTAATTAGAGATACACCTGTTAGAAACTTTGAAATGTGAAAAACATAACTCTGCTCTGAAAAACTTCCTTGTCCTGAAGCAAAAGCTGATGCTCCTTGCCAGCATCTGACACTGCTCAGGACCAGACAAACAGCTTGCCAAGTGCAAGAGAAGAAACGTTCATTGAAACAAAAAAAAAAAAAAACCCAGCCATGTATCATGGCACTGATGAATTTAAGTCCTTACATCGATAAATTGCACATGGAAAAGGGTTCTGGTCTTGTGGATGATTTGATACATTCTGGCTGATATTTTTTTCTTGCAAGAATAATCTATAAATTCCATTTGCTCTGCTCTGGGAAGTTTCTTACGTTTCAGATCTCCACACGCCCCTCAAAAACATCAGTAGCTCTGAGAAGTGCACACTAGGGCAGGGGAGTACCATGTCGGAGCACTCCAAACTCCAGTGTCGATCTGCTCTTAACCATCTGCTGCTACTGATACTCCACATTCACCTCTCAGCATTTCTTCTGTCACCTCACTGAAACTCATACAAAGCTCTTGCTCAAGATTAACTGCATCATCTAGTCTGTGATTCCTGCCCTCCTTGCACAGCCCCCTCCTTTAGATCTCTCCCTGCTGGGTGAATTTTCAAAATCACTGACCGTTCTTCTCATTGCTGTTTTCAATGAGCAACATCTCTCCACACCTCTCCTTAGATGTCATGCCCAAACTGAAGAGAACACCCTGCCTTAAGTCTTATCACCACCTACTTATAACTTGCAGTGATACACTGCTGTTCGCTGCCAAACACACCTGAGGCTGCTCAGTCAAGTCTTTGCCAAAGTTATAAATCTCTTTGATCCAGCCAGACATATGGGGTGGAACTATTTGATCCTTAAGGTCCCTTTAAGGCCCCAAATCAGTCTATGATGCTTTGATATTCGTTCATAAAGTGGTGCTGCTCCCTAGATCTTTTTCATCACAGAGGTCATGACAAAGGTCATGATCCTTCTTCCCATTTTACTTGGACTGAGGTACAAGAAGGGGAAAAGCTATGGCCAAGAAATCCTTTGGAGCCAGTGACAGAGAGACAGAAATAAAAACTGTCTCCAGAGACTCAAACCTCCTCACACCACCAAATGCATCAGATATTCTTAAAATAACAACCACTAAGGGTCTACACATCATTTCATCAGAGAAACAAACATTTGCCATGAAAAAACCCCCACATTTTCCTTATCTGGCACTCAGTACAATGTGTACATTCATTACTCAGCAGGGTCTGAGACCCAAATCACCATCTTTCTGTCAATGCCAGAGATAAAAGGCCTTTTGGACTTTGGAAGAAACATAATCTTTAGGTAGTGCTTAAGGAAAAGGATGAGAGACCCAAAAGGGGAAATCAAACATGTACAGAGTTGTACTTGGGCAAGTTAAGAACAGCATAAAATCCAGTGCTGCAATGTCCCATCTGCCCCTCACCTGCACCTTCAGAGAGCCACGAACAAGGCATTTGCACCTTCTCAGCCGTCACCAAGCCAAGAAGAGCCCAGCAACACCTTCGATCAGTGAAAGGGGAAAATCTGCCTGCTTAACTGGATAGATTAACAAGCAGGGAGAGGGGCAGGGAATGCTCAAGATGCCTTTGGTAGATCAGTGATAGCAACTTTTCGTGCAAGGCTTCAGCTCTCTGTGATTCATTAGGCTATGAGCTTCACTTCAGAGGGTGCTCTCCAGACTGCTGGGGAAGCTGTTTTATTTTCCACCTAACAGGCAGATAATCCATACCTATCCCCTTCAATATCGCTCTCAGGAGCATCCTGCATTCCGACAAGATTTGTCAGCGACAGGATCAAGACAAACTGTTTTCCCTCCCCCAAATCTGTTATCAGAAGAAACAAAAAGTCGGCAAATCTCTCTCGCATGGTTCCTTTCCCCACTGCCAGACCCTCTAAAGAAACAAATGCTAGAGACTACAAAATTCTGGCTACCAGTAGATGTCATTGCATACCAGCAATGTACCTGCCAGCCAGGGGCCAATGCTAAAAAGAAATACATGTTTTCTAAGTTTATGTAGAGGCAAAAAAAACCCTCAAGTTACTAGTATTCTTACACTGCTGAGAATTAAGCTGTCATGATGCACAATTAGTATGTGAGCTGACTTCGAGCTGTTTATTGCAATCTGCAGCTGTTATTTTGGGTCATAGAAAACCACAGAATTTGTCTAAAACCCTCTAATTATTGTTAAGAAAAAGAACTCCATCAAACCATAGTTATTTAGCTGTGCAGAATGTGCTTTAACTACACTTGAGGGGACACAAAAATACACAGCATGCAGACCAAAACTGCCTGTATACACAAGAGGATTCAGAACGTACTCGGAGTAGTAAGGCAGATAGTAACATTACTACATTTCACCTTTTAATAAAAAGGTTACAAAAAGAAATCACAGATATGAATGACTCTAGTGAACTGCATGACAGCTTGTGAAGTACATGAGGTGTTATTATACAGATGCTTAAGTGCTGGACTGAGAGGTTAAGTGCTGAGTGACCTTAACCAGATGAAGTCAGCAGCTAAGATTGGTTCCTGAGAGAGATGATTCCCAATACAATAAAAAAAAGAAGAAGAACTAAAAAATCCCTGCAGATACTGCACTTTTGCTTTTCCTTGTCAGGTCAGTTCTAGCTATGCTCACGTAATTTTTTATTCTGCAATAAAATAAAAAGAACTGAGCACTAAGAACGTAACCCTGAGGAGGCAATGTTTCCATAGCCACTGTCTCCAAGGAACATCAGTTATGGGGTACTTGGGGGTTTTTTTTGTCTTCAGATTTCAACCCAATAACATCTCTAAACTTGGAGATGTTTTCTCATTTTGTTACAGTCAAGACGTGCTCATTGAAGGAGCCCTGCCTACTAATACAAATGCCGGTGTGCCAAGGCTCCTGCTGCCTGCTTCTGCCTTGGACTCTCGGGGTCACCCTTTAGCTCACCAATCCTGGGTAAACTGGGTGGCATTTGAGTCTGGGCTCTGGGAACTCGGTGACAGTATCTGAACACCACGGCAGCCCAAACAAGGTGTGTAACCTCCCGGAGCCCCTTCCCTGCACTGAGCTCATGGTTCCAGCAGTGAAAAAGGACACTCACATCACCTCTCGGAGAGATAATTAGTTTTATTCAGAAGTTACGGGAATAAGGGTTATTTCTTCGTTTGTGCAAGCTCAGGCTCCACATCGTTTAAGTGTTCAGATAACACATCCTACTGTGAGAAATTCAGCTGTTTGTTCCCCTTCCTTTCTACTGAAGCTGTTCTTAAGCTCTCAACTTTGGCCCTTGCTTGAACTACACTGCAGCAGCCTGGCAATGTTAATCCTGACACTGGCTTGCAGAACCATTTTTCAGGCTTGGGCTCAGGCTTGGTACATCAGCTGTGGATCAGGCTGGTGATCTGGACTCTCAAGTGACCCTGGCTGCCATGGTTGACCTGTCCTGCTCCTGTGCTGGGATGTAATGGAATAAGCCCTATCTGGCAAGGTCCCAGCTTTGCCAGGGATGGTGTTGCTCCCAGCTCCATCTCCTTTAGGGCAGAGCTGGTTCTTGGGTCTAAAATATCACTGCCAGTCTGAGCTTTACCTGCAATCAGATCACACACACAGCCCTTCTGGTCCCAAAATTCATCCCTTAAAAATACCCAAACAAAACCTCTCCACCACCATCAAACCAGAATGCAGCATCACACTCCAGCTATGCCTGCAGTACTTTTTTTCAGGCAGAACTGCACTCATTTTCTTGTGTCCCAAGTTGCTGGATGCTGGCCAGCCCCAGTCCAAAGGCACAGTGTTCATGCTAATTTGGAAGCCCTGCTGGCAGCACAGCACTGGGGTGAAAAAAACAACATGGCTTTCAGGTCAGGCCTTCCTTATATTCAGCTGCCCTGGGGCAAAGACAGAGAGCACAGGGATCTGTATGGACAGACTGTATCTAACAGGGTACATTTCCACAGCTTTTCCAGAAGCCCTAAAAATGGCAATAACTCCAATTTGGAAGAGAAGAGACAGGGAAGCAAAGCCTTTGTTTTAAGGATGGAGAAGAAAAGATATACAAGCCTGGGGGGAAGAGGTTCTCCAGGTTGATTTTAGAGGAACAAAGACTAGCTGCTTTGCCCGAGGTCAGCAAATTCATTAGAGCCAAGTTTAAAGTCTGGATGTCCTACAGCCTAGCCCAGAGCCTTAACTATCTGCCCTCTTTTCTTTTCTATGCTTGGTCTTGCAGTCACTGCATCTCTAATAAGCCAAGCCACTTCAGAGGTTTTATTCTCCTTAGAAATCCTATAATAATCCTTCTGCATTTTTATCAGATAGAGTCATTACCATCAAAAAAAAATTGCTAGAATATAGACTTAATCTACTGAAGTTATTTCTCATATTCATTGCTGCCTGCATGATTATTAGCATGTAGATAAAGCACAAAGAGAAAGCTTGGATACTTTTGGAAACACTTTAACAAGGGAAGTCCCAGTGCAAACCATAATAAAACCTTCATCCACCACCTCTGCAGAAGATGGGTACTCCTGGTTAGTTTTTTCTTCTGACAGATTGGTCTCCTATGGAGAAATCCCAGTCGTGATCACTTGATCCAATTGTTTCATGACACCTTTCTTGTGTTTCCTACTCCTCTTCAACAGCTATGGAGAATGTTGGCCCAAACCCTGAGTAGACTATGGAAACTTCTGTTCCTTTTGGGGAATGAGGGTGTTAAGAATATTCAAGAGGCATACTAAAGTCTAAGAATAGCTACCAGCAGTAAAGACAAAAGATCTGTCCAGCTCATGTCTAATCTGCCTCAGTGGCCTTACGGGAGGCTTCTCAAACCTACTGTCCTGCTGTCAGCAATCACAGTTTGCAGAGACTCACTGACATCCTGAAGCAGAGATAATGTCTTTGTTCTGACTAGAGGTTTACAGCTGTCTCTCTTTAATTAACTCATATGCACTGTTTTAAACACATGAAATTTTAACCTCCAGAGCAGACTGCAAAGAGGAGTTCCAATCCTGCTGGATGAAAAATAAAATTGGTTTCATTCATTTTAAACTTGCCATCAGCTAGTTTGACTTGCTGCCCCTTAGGTTTTACAACAGAAGAAACAGTGAAAAATAATTTCCCACTGATATCTCCACACCACTCCAAGTTTGACAGATTTTCATCATATTCTCTCCAAAGTCATCACTATTCCAAATACCTTCCTGCCTGCAGAGCCTTCTCCCTGCCGTTGGCCTTTAGGATGCTGGAAGGGTGGCTCAGCACCACTGCATAACACTTTGTGCTTTGCAAGACAAGTTTTTCAAAGCCTCCAAGTTGAACTCTGCATGGAGGCATCAGAAGTGCAGGCTGGCCGGTGATGTGGATTGCTGTGCCCCAGGAAGGCAGACCTCATGCTCTACAGAACCTCCCCTGTCAGACACAGTCTCCCTGGCTTTGATCGAGTCACTGAAACCCTGTCTTGCTTGAATCATCCTCAAAAATGCTCTACAGCTGCTCCTTCTGCCCTCACTCCTCTCCTGTCCCTACTCCCCTTGGGTCAGTAGAGGTTTGAGGATTTGAGTTCTAACACCTGCAGAATCAGGCCACCTGCTTTAGCACATATCCATTTGAATAACCTCTGGAATAAAGCTAAAACATTGTTTTTCATGGTGATAATGTTACAGAGTTGGACATTAATGTATAATAATCATGTATAATAATCAGCTCAATACCAGAAGCACTTGCAAAACAAATGAATGAACACAGAGTAAAGGGACAGAGATTTAGAGCAAAAATGTAACAGAACATGTCTAATGCCAAAGGGATTAATCACTATCAGGGCTTAAAGATGACAGTTACCAATGGAAATTTAAGAGACAATACAAAAGGTGGTAGCTGAATCCCACCTATCCAGCAAATCCACTTGAGAGCAATTTACAAGTGCACCTGTAGATGCATCATGGTGTTTTCTTTTTTATACATATCCATGCATAATAACTTGGCTGCGCATGCATATTTCTGTACACAAAAAGCATCTTCCATGAGTCTGAGTTATTTAGGCATGGCAGAACATGCCAGGCTGCTACTTGAACCGTAATAGTGAATTTCCTGGTTTTAAAAGTCACACAAGTCCTCACGTCAACATGAGTTAGGTTTTTAGCCACAGCTGCTATTTCCTTTTGGTTTGCCACTGATGATGTGCTCGACATGTTATGTATTCTAACACAAGCATCATTTTGGCTTTAACCTAGTGATTCAACCAAGGTAACGTCCTGAAGAAGCAAGGCCAGTGCCTCTGCTCTCCTCCTGGAAAAGCACAGGATTTTCCCTGTAAAAAATGCCTCAGACTTCATATAAATGCCCTACACACAGTGCTTGGCTACAACACAGCCTGACAGGTGTTTGGCACTGGCACAGCTGGAGAGCAAGACTGTAATAAGGGGATGATTTTAGTCTTGTCATCTCAGTCTTTTCCAAGGTGAGACAACTTTGTTCTATCAGCATTTAGGACGTGAGCCTTGTCCTTTTAAATGAGCCCACAGCACATGCACAGCAACGATCACACAGACATCAACTGTTTGAAGTCCAGCAGCTCTGATCCAGCTTCCCAGCACTGGCTCACACCCTTCAAAATCAAGGAAACACGAAGGCTGTAACAGCCAGAGTGAAAAACAAGAATTCATGCTCATGCAGCCACTGCAGAGCATCAGGCAAACAGAAAGGAGACACATGAATCCTCTCCTGTCTGGGAAAGGTTTCATTTCATAGGTTCTTCTACTGTTTTCCAGGAGCATAGATGGCAGCTGTCCTTGCAGACACTTGCATCCCTGCTCCCTGTGGTTCTGGCCACTTCCCTCCCACAGTGACTTCTGACACCAAGAGAGAGACACAGCTCTGTGTCCCTGCATGCAACAGCGATCCCTCGTATGCACACCAGAGCTCACAAACACCACTGCCCTGGTGCAGCAGCAAGGTCTTGGAAGTCTGGAGATGTCCCAGTCGACTGGAAACTGGCAAAGGTTATTCCAGTTTTCAAGAATGGTAAAAAGGAAGCTCCCGGTAGTAACAGACCTGTCAGATTCACTTCAGTGCCTGGTAAAATCATGGACAAGTGTATTCGTGGAGTTATTGAAGAACACTTGGGAGGCAATGCAGTCATTGGTCACAGCCAGCGTGGGTCCACAGGGGCAAGTCCTCCTTAACCTGCTTAATTTCCTTTCATGACAAGATCAAGCTCTTGATGAAGAGAAGACAGTAGATGTGGTTAGTTTGGCATTTTAACAAAGCTTTTCACACTGTCTCTCACAGTATCCTCCTGGACAAGATGTCCAGCATGTAGCTGGATAAATAAATCATGTGATGGATGAGTAATTCCATAATGAATTGGGATCAAAGGGTTACAGGAAATGTGGTTCCATTGGGCTAGTGAGCAGTCATCAGTGGAGTTCCCCAGGGCTCAGTTCTAGGGCCACAGGTCTTCAACGTTTTTTTTTTTAATGATATGTATATAGAGGAATCAAACATACATTAATTAAGTTTACTGATGATACTAAACAAGGAGACACACCTCCCTCAATGACAGAGAGGCCCTGCAGAGGATCTGGACAGACTAGAAAGCTGAGCAATCACCAACTGTGCAAAATTCAGCAAAGAAAGTGCTGCATTTGCCACCTGGGATGGAATAATTCTGGTTACAGGTATAAACTGGGGGATGAATGGCTGGAGAGCAGCTTCATGGAAAGAGATCCATGGTTTTGGATTGATGGCAAGCTGAATAGGAGTCAACAGTGTGTCCTGGCAGGCAAAAGGTCCTGCCTGTGGTCCTGCCTGATGCACCATCCAGGGAGGTAATTGCCCTGCTCTACTCCACGCCATGTGGCCTCACCCTGAGTACTGTGTGCAGTTTTTGGAACCACAATATGAGTAGGATATAAAGCTCTCGGAGTGTATCCAGAGGAGGGTAATGGAGATGGTGAAAGGCCTCAAGGGAAAGGCTTAGTAGGAGTGGCTGAGGTCACTTGGTTTGTTCAGCCAGGAGAAGAGAAGGCTGAGAGAAGACCTCATCACACTCTGCACCTTCCTCAAGGAAGAGGTGTTGATCTCCTGTCTCTGGTGACCAGTGATGGGCCACAAGTGAATAGGATGAAACCACATCAGCGGAAGATCACGTGGGACATTAGGAAAGGGTTCTTCAAGGAGAAGCTGGTGGGGCATTGGAGCAGGTTCTGCAGGAAAGTGATCACAACACCAAGCCTGCCAGAGCTCAAGAAGCATCTGAATTGTGCTCTTAGTCATATAGATTAGTATTAGGTATTCCTGCAAGGAACAGGGAGTTGAACTAGATGGACTGTATTGGTTCCTTCCAACTAGAGATATTCCATGATTTTGTGATTCTATATCCCCAGGCTCCCTTTTTAATCAAACCAGCAAAAAACAGCTGATACATCTTTGCTCAGCAGGGACACTCAGCCACTGGGCACACTGGGCACAAACACATGGGATACCAAGTAACTTCCTCCACAAGCTGCCTCAGCTGGCAGGAATTCCAAATCAACACAACAAGCTGGCCATAAAGTCAGGATTCTCCAAGCCCACACATTTGTTTGGGCAGTCAGTGCTGTTTGGTTGCTCCAGCTGAAGAAGTTCTGCACATACTGTGAGGTTCCTCTATTTTCCCTCTCCAACCCAGACCCATTTTCCTATGCATGGCAATAATACAGATGGAATTAAATTTTTCAGCACTTTTCTGCAGAGTTCAAAACATAAGAAAACAAGAACTTGCTTCAGCTACAGCTCAACTCACATAGTAAACATCATGTTTCCCATCAGACTGCTGACTCTCACCACCTGCCAAACACGAGCTGGTTTCCAAAGGCTGAGTCCTGAGTCTCAGAGGCTAAATAGTGGCTGTCAGTGGGAGGACTGCAGGAAGATGAATGTAGAAATGTGTTCTTTATAGCCCCCATGTCTCTATCCTGTCTCAATAATATTTCCTGCCATGAGCAACCCTCATTTCGATTGTAATTTCACATGATGCATTACCACTGTATACAATCAATACATCATAATCAGAGCAAGAACAAACGTGAAGATGCAATGGCCATAAACACCACGTTCTCACTGGTGCAGCATTCTTCCTTTCAGATCACAAGCCTATAGTATTTTGAATTCCCTGAGCAATTGAGTAGCCACAGATTCGATGGAAAACAGCTCTGTCCTGCCTAATATTTACCCTTCAGTTTATTCATGAAAAAATCCAACTGAAAGAAAGGCTGTGACAAACTCGTGATGACCCAAATTTAATCCTGCTGAAAATTCAATGAACTCAAAATTATACTTTCCCTTTGTTTTTCATCCTTCCAGACAATTTATTTAGTGCATTATCCTCCATGAACTCACTGCGGCTTACACAAAGCAAACATTATGATTTCAATTTGATAACCTTTTCCACGGCCAATGCACAAAGGAAACTGAAAGAACACAAAGGGGGGAAAGCAATGAACACTCCAGAGCTTGTCTGAAGAATGAGGCACAAACACAGCGTAAAAGTTCCCCACAAAGATCCAACTGTATCACGTCTTTTGCATCCTGTGCACTCCAAAACAACCTCTGAGCTACGGAAGGCAATAGCAAGAAACTCATTTGATTAGACCAATGAAAGATTAGATCTTACCTTTTCTCCTTTTTCTCCTATGCCATAGGCTTTGCCCTAGAAGTGAAAGAAGAGGGGACAAAGGTACATTTGAAAACAAGGATATCAAAAAACACTATAAATATATATGTCATGTTTTCCTTGTTATGCATCCAAAATCTATCTCTCTATCCCTATGTATAGACACACAATCCCATGACAGCTACCACAGGGAAAGTAATTTTCTTTGGGCATAATTCCTTGATAATAATTCAGTGACAAATTAAACTAGAAAACCTATCCCCAATTCTCCTACTGCAACCAGGAATACATCTTATTTTTTATTCATGGAAGAGTCTGATATTACATTTCCAAAAATCAAAGATGCCAACAACCCTCATTAGAATGAAATTTACATAGGGTTAAAGATTTTCTTGCTAAAAACTCAGTCTGGCATTTACATCAATTGCAGTTGGGAAAGCTGTATCTTGGCCACCTGAATGTAAAAGAGTTGAGTGAGATTTGCATCTTCTTTGTGTTCAGTTGCTTCACACTGTCCCCATCAGACATGCAGCTGTGCTATAATCAAGTACATCCAAGTTACACATTTAATTAGGAGGACAATACTGAGTCAGTTAACAGGTGTCTTCAGGGACAAAACCATCCATTTCCCCCTCTCCAAGAGATGACGGTGGGTGCCAGAAAGATCAGCTTCCCCCTGGGATTCAGGTCCAGCAGGGGAAACATATTTGACCAGAGCACACAACGTTGTGAGCAAGTTCTCAACATAAAGGAGAAAACTTCTTGTATTTTCATCTCCTTAAGTAAAACCATTGGATATTTCTTACTTACTGACTCTCCTTTTTCTCCTCGGAGTCCAGGAAAACCCGGGCTGCCTCTTTCTCCCTTGAGAAAGAAAGTGTGTTACTGTCACAGAGTTAATTCATTCATTTCTTTGACATAGAAGGAAAGTGATACAACAAGGGTTTGACTGACATTATGGAAACTTTTGGTCCCCCCAGTCTCTATAGCCAAGATTTCAGCTCCTGCCCTAAGGACTGGGTGTTTCTCAGCGCATTTATGGTGACTTGAATGTACACGTTTTCAGATGGATTTTTCTATTTTATTTTTCATATGAAAATACTGGCAGATACCCTCAGAGTGCACTGGCAAAGCAGAAATCTTTCTCTTCAAAAGTCCTTATTTTCTATTAAGGCACGAAGAACTTGGAAAGGTGGTTTGCATAAGCCCTAGAGGGTACACACCTAGAATATGGAAAAGATAAACTTGCAAATATTGTTGAGATTTTGGTTGTTTTTTTTCTTTTTAAATTTGAACCTCTTGTTTTCAGTCACGCTAAATTGTCAGTATCAGGTAACTCTTCTCTTCCCTCCCACAAGTGTGCAGCACACACAAAGTTGCTCTCCCTGCTTTTTCCAATGGAAGAGAGGGAAGGGAACGTAGAAAACAGACATTTGAAAATATACAAATTCTGATGGGTGGAAAAATTATAACTGGGGAAGGAAATACATGGGGAGGAAAAGCAGAAAGTAGTCAATCAAAACCAAAGCAAAACTTTTCCTCCATTTATCTCCTCAGAAGGATAGGGGTGAAAGGTAAAGAATCAAAGAAGATATATGATTTCATAACAGTTCACAGAACTAAAAGTGGTGCCAAAACCAGCAAGTGCAGAGAAATACCTACAAATCATTTTCACATGCTGCTCTGCAGTCTCGAAGTTAGACATGAGACACTGGAAGCATTTGTCAGGATCATGCTTTCTTTTCTCCAGGTGACGAAAACACAAGGAAGTTTCTTAAAAGCTTTTGAAAGCACAGGAAAGTTTCTTTCTTTAACCTTTCTGTTCCATTTTTTTTTGGCCAAAAGAAAGAAAACTCACAGAGCAGGTAGCATGCATGCAAAAGCAATGACACGGTCAGTTAAGAAGGCTGTGGTAAAATTCATGAAAGTTTTAATGCAACCACCTCTTTTAAGTCACTGAAAGTACAAAACCTTTCTAATCTGGAGGAAAAATACATCCTGTCAGAAGATATCTAATGCACTGGACTTCACAAACTTTTCAGCGGCAGGCAAGCATTGTAATGTCTCTGTGGACAAAAACATGTCTCACAGAGAAGGGATTTTTTTTCTGAACTCGGATCAATAGCAGCTCCGAAAGAGAGAAGAAGCCTGTTGACCATCAGCCCAGTGATCCAACAAGCCACCCTGGCTGCCTACAAACAACACAGCATGTAAGAGGGAGTGTGGAAGGAAAATAAATTAGTCTGGGCTGTCATCAGCCTCTAAAATTTACCAACAGGACCCAGCTTCAGGCATGTTGACCAATGCCTAATTCTTCCCCATTACCATCCTTTACCTCATCTCCTTCCAAAATGTGTCATCTGCATCTCCGCTCGGTTTGACCTCATGGGTAGTTGAGGCAGAGGTGCTCATCTCCCAGGGACTTTTCCCACTTTTTTTTATAACTGTGAGCTCTTCCATTTTTCCCTGCCTTTGAAGACTCAGAGAGTTATTGGAACTCATTATGTTCCCACACTGGTTATAAACTTTGAATATTTCCTCTGGACAGATGACACTGTATGAAAAGCCTGTCCAAACCTCCTCCTCTAGAAAAAGGAATGTGCTATGGGAGCTCAGGATAGCAGAGCCTGAACACAAGTCTCTCCACCTTTAACTCAGATAGATGGCAGCCACATTCATCTTACTTAAAAGACCCTCAAAATGACCTTTTTTTTTAAAGAAAACGTAAACACATAACCATTATTTTTTGTTGTTATTGTTGTTGGGTTTTTTTTGATACAGAGTAAAAGCCCCACAAGCTACTGCTGGTCTCGGGAAAACAAAACCAAACCAAACCCCAAAACTCTCATAGCTCAGAAAAGGAGCCTCACAATCCTCTTGACTTTGTAATCCTCTCCAAAGATCACTGTATTGGGGTAAAGGGGGTTTTTAGCACTGATCCCTCTCCCTATTGGTATCTCCTGGCACTAATTTCTCAGGTGACTACCACAAGCTGTGGGCCTTTTTCCTGATACAGCTGAACCAGCTGCTTTGCTGGGTTACTTCTATGGCCATATATAGTCTCTCACAGGATATTTCCTAGTATCAGCCTGTAAAATATTTTTGGATGATGCTCAAATACTTACAACCTACCTAAATATCCCCTGGGCCCCAGTTATTTAGAGACAGATTTCAGCATTGCAACTCATCCCAAACAAGAGATGCTTAGCAGTGATGATGTCTAGAGGGAAAATTAGGAATTTTGACTCAGAGGTCTGATGTTCTGTCTCCATTTTTTCCTGATAATTTCTTTTCCTATTTATTTGTTTACTCCAAATTTCTCTGTTTAATCAATTAATGTTTGGTCTTTTATACTATGCTCATTGCCTATTTAATCAAACCTAAGAGTAGAGTAGAGATCTTATTATTTTAATTTTTTTTAGTGTTTCTTGAAGCTCCTCTTCTTGGATTCAAATAAAAATGGAAACCTTTTATATATGTTACCTTAAAAAAAGCTTTACATCCCTTTCATTACCCAAAAACAAAGCTTTAAAATACACCCCTTGCACCACAGAAATGAGGAGCCAAGCTGAATATCTTAGAACATATCATGGACATGTACAACTCCGTAATGCAGAAGGCACTCATATTTTTGTGGGCCCTTAGTCTTTCTTTGATAAATACCAGGTGGTAATGTTGGGGAGTTGCAAACAAATACAAAAGTATTGAGTTTCCTCCCCACAGCCAGTATTTTAGCCTGGGTAGCTCAGTTATGCTACAGAAGAAGAGGAGGAGAGCAAAGTTTGGTTTTGAACACAGAGCCAGGACTGTGACAAGCTGGCCCTTGGCAATAGTGATGTAAGAGCTCCTGTCAAAGGAAGTATATGTAATTTAATCTCAATGTCTTTGTAAGTCAGGTGCAAAATCTATTAGTTGCCTTATTTAGCAGGTAGAGGAGCTAAGTCATTTGTCTGAAATCATCACATTTGCACCAAATTGTTGCCAGATCCTGGATTAAATGGCATCATCCTCAGGTCCTTGAGACTGTGACACACTCCTGCCTTGTCTGTGTACAAGTCTCAAATCCCTACAGCCAGGGAAAAGTCACACGCATCTGCAGAACTCTCCAGCAACACACCTACAGGAGTGGGCCAGCCCATTTGGGGTCTGTAACAGCAAATCTGCTGACACTGTGCTTATATAAGCAGCCTTTTGTATTCCACCAGTGCCTCCTGCACCCCATCAATGTGCCATGTTACACAGGGCAGACACCGTCACCAGCATATAGACCTTGTCAAAGAGGTGAAAGACAGTGAGATGTTGCTGCAGGGCCCTTTCATCATTATCATTATTGTCCTTCTGCAACCTCCTCAGGACAGTCATGGCTCTGTCATTCTTCAAAACAGCCCATCATTATTTAAGCTGTCACAGATTAAAATAGGAAGCTGCTATTTATATACGTGGAAGCACAAGGAACTGTTTTCTGCACATTCAGCCAGGCACATCTGAGCACTAATGAGTCCATGTTCTTTCACTGCAGCAAAAAACATACTGCAAAATGCATCTCCTTATCTCCAGAACTTCTCCCTGCAGACAGCAGAACAAGCTTTGCCAAAACACAACACATATTTTTGAAGATGTCTGACTGTCCAAGGCCCAGAGATTTCCCCTTTCCCCTCTCACAGTGTTTCACAATAACTGAGTGAGTCTGGTGAGGTTCAATTCAACTATTCACCCAGTAGGTATAAATCCAGTGACTGAATTTGTAGAAGTGATTCAGATGCAAATAGTTTCAAACACAACTTGTTGCCAAAAATCTTTTCAATCACACAGATGGAAAGCTGGGAACCACCACCACCAGCTTTCACCTCTTCATCAGTGTTGTGAATCTGTTTTCTTCCAGTAGCTGCACTCCCTTAGAGCCTGTTGCCTCACAGCTCTATTTGTAACCAAGCACAGAAGGCAAATGTGTTTATGCTGAATGCACATGTGTATATCAAAGAAACTTGCAGAACATGCAGGATAACATAAAGGCTGCACTGTGAAACTTGAAGCAGACATCACAACCACTCTCCTAGCCTGTTATCGAGGAAGGAGAGTGCTGAGGGAAATGGCCTATATTTAACATCATGACTCAGACAATCTTCATAAGGATAACAGATTGTGACTAATCTTTTACTGTTAGTTTCAGGAAACTTTGTAGAGTGTGACTGGAAGGCTGCTGCCCAACCTATGGATATATAGTACTGCTGAGCAAGGCACAGCACAGAAGCAGCTCGTCATTTTCCAGGTGACTTACCATGGAAGCTGTGCATGACCTAGTGAATAACAGTAACTTGCAAAAATGCCAGTTTAGAAGCTACAGGAAAGCATTATGCAAGACATTTGCTCTAAGAATGACATAAAGCAGCAACAGAAACATCTAAATGCAAGCGTAGAACAAAGATACAAGGAAGTCAGAGTCTCCTGCTCTGCCTCAGGCTCATCCAAAACTGTCTGAACTTAGTCATATGCTAAACTGACTCTCAGTTCTCAAAATCTTTTACTCCTCAGCTTACTCTGAAAAATTTTAATTGTTGTTGATTTTACGAAGCAAATGGACTAGCACATATTACTGACCTTTTGACCTTTAGGACCTTCAGGGCCAATTAGACCCCTCTCCCCCTAAGGCAAACAGAAACATGATTAATCAGACCGATCTTCTCATTACATAACCAAGCAAGGGGCATGATCCTACAACTACTGAGGACAACAAAAATGCTTTCAGGTTTATGCAGAGAAGATAACAAAGCTGACATGCCCTCAGGAGCAGTGACAATGGAACTGGCTTCTCGGAGGTCCCAGTCACAGCCAGCATAACCAAGCACACCACCTTTAAAAGCTATGAGATTTTTTTTCAGTGTGGCTATATTTACCTCCAGAATCTGGTCTGTTTTATTTTATTTGAAGAAGGATGCACCTAAGTGGGCTGGATAACAATAACCACTTTGTTTTCAGTGTTGTTACCAGGACTAGCAGCAGGGCCAAAATCACCGAATTAGGTAAGGAGAAAACACACAGGAAAACCTCCAGTACTTCTGCAGACGTCCCAAATGAAACATTCTTGTCTCAACACTCACCTTCTGTCCAGCAAGACAGGAGCAGTTGAACGTCTTGAGGTGGCCAACTTGCTCACTGCCAACAGTGGGCCTCACTTCCAGGGGAGGTGCTTCCGTCAGGACCGTGACCTGGCACTGCACCCAAACACCCAAGGTCATGACAAAGCCTTCGATGCTGCAAAGTTTCCCCTTCCATGCTCTTTAAAGAAATCCCACAGGCAATACTGCAGGACACACAGCCAAATGAGTCCTCAGGAGGAATGGAATCCCACAAAAGCCATTCATCCAAGCAACAGGGGAAAATGTGGCAAAATGAACAATGAATCTCTTTAACCAAGACTGAGGGGAGAACAGTGAAAAGGAGGGTGGAAGTTTCTGGTGAGAGTTGGGCACAGTAAAATGAGCAGCAACTGGCACTGTTTTTATCTGTTCCCAAATAAAACCAGTGGGAAACATGCTGAATATTTCATGCTGCATTTCTGTTGTTCCATCATCACTTCAGGGTTTTGTTTCCCCTGACAGTTTGACAAGGAAAGAGGAACTTGGAAACTTCAAATTCCTCATACTCATCTGTCTGCAGTGGTCCTCCTCTGGCTCTGCTACATTACCAATTACACAGTTAGGTTTCATTGAACCCTCATTAAAAAAATTATAATCCCATACTGCCACACATTTTCTGATTTATGTTAAGAGATTTCAGTGAAGAGTGTTCATGTGAAAACGAGTAAATGACAAAAAGTTGCTTACCGGTCCAGAGGGAATGTCGCAGCACGTCTCCAGCTCAGCATGCCGGGAATCACAGTAAATAACCATCCGCTGAAGATCAAACTGGAAAACAAAGCGAGGCAACAGTCTCAGAGACAGTGAATTATTAAAGACCTCATGTCCTTTTGCTTGGATACAAACAGAGCAGGCAAATACAAACAAAATCCAGATGGTGCTAACTTCAGAGTGATTCCATGGTTCCTGTAGTCAATCTCTAGCTCTACCGGTCAATAATGGACCAATATCTCAGCGTGGTTCAGGAGTGCTGAGCTAATGAGACCTGAATATACTTATTAAAATTCTGGTGGAGGCATTCATGCTACTCCCCATGTTCTGGTCAAATTTCTGTCTGAGAAGGCACATCCTGGCCACCTCTGTCGCTTCTAGAATTTTGTCTAGACACAAGGTTTGTTTTTGTCCTGCTGTGCCTGGCATCTTCTGACCATCTACCCCTGCATGAGATATGCTGTTTAATATGCACATTTAATATGCATGTGCCATCCACTTTGCACAGATAGAAAGATTATACAAGTCTCAAACACCAAATGATCACACATAAATTATGCCAGGTTAACACTGCTGCTGGACAATCAGGTCCAACCTGCAGGTCTCGACTTCATTTGTATCAACAGTCATTTAATATTTGAGGAACTGAGAACATACCATGACTCTCCTGAGTTAACAAGCTTCCTTTTCCCACCCCATCTCTTCCTATAATGGGTGGAAACATTCATAATGCCAAGATCAGACAACAAAAAGCCTTTCCATGGAGTTCAGTACCCAGTTTGACGATATTTGTGTATGATTTTGTCTCTGCTTTTAACTGTAGCACATTTCATGTGACCAGGAAATTCCTTGAGAGTTCAGGAAATTCTCCAATACTCACCCAAGATATTTCACTTGCAGAAGAAAGATGAAATTTCTCATTTTTAATCCCTATTATGGAGACACTGTCAGTCTCACATAGAAAGACAGCAAGTCCTGAGCACGATAAGGTGCCAACCTGTCTTAGCTATGTAAACACTGGCAACATTTCAGCGATGCTGCCTCAGGAAGAGGGTCAATTACAGCACAATCCCCAAAGCCCCATTCACGTGCTGCAAACCCAACCCTGGACATCGCCCCAGCTCTAATCCGGAAGAGCAGTACTCACATCAATGGGCACACTGTCGTACAAGCGTTTGCCAATCACAGTCTTTCCTTGAATGTCGATGTTTTCCCTGTCTTCAATAGGCAGCACCTGCACCAGTTTGCAGTCTATGTAGAGCGACACAGCCTTCGACTGGATGCTGAGGGCAATTTTGTGCCAGTTGCGGTCAAACAGGTCACTGACTCGCGTGTTTCTGAAGACCACCCTGACGGCGTCCTTGGTGAGCCCCACAGCGTTGTACTCCAGAGCTCTGTTCTCTCCATCCAGGCGGATCGAGACCTGCACAGAAACAGAAGGGATTTTGCTAAGGAAGTGCAAAGCCTTCTCCTTCCTCCTGGCTGCTTTCCATCACCACCGACACCACAAATCCAGGGGATGCTACAGCCTGTGGTGAGAAGCCCAAGCAAAGAGTTTGGACAGAGTTTTTTCAGAGATATGGACAGGGTGCTTGCACCCATGCTGGTAAATAAGATGTGGCTGCACAGGCTTTGGTGCAGACCCATGGCCATCTAAAGCCAGGCAATGCTTGGGCACAGTTGGGTGGTAACACATCAGGGGCAACCTCCCCAAAGGCAGAGAGACAAAGCTGAACCAGGTTTGGATCCCTCTACCCTGTACACTCCTCCACTACATCCTAGCAGGCTCTGTGCTCTTTGCTCCCACCACATGTCCTCAGCTGTCCCATGGGACACAGACAAATGCTTCGTTGCCTGGTACAAAACCAGTCTGCTGAGCTGTAGCACCGCCCACACGTTAGTTCAGATGCTTTGAACAGAAAACTACAGCTACACCCCATCCCCTCTCTTGCAAGCTACAGAGCAGGCAAAAACTGGCTTTTGAAGACATGATACTTTTCGTTCATTTACCAATTGGTTTCTTCTTTTACCAAAGTCAGGCAGTTACCGAGTTGTGTGTGATGTAAGCAGCCCAGATCTGACCCCAGGTCTGACCCAACTTCTCCATGCAGCTGAGCTCTGTGCTGGCTGGGAATGCCAGCTCGGATCAGCGCTGGCTCAGAAGTGTCTAAATCTGTGAGCTGTGCAGGTGTGCAATGGACTGGCCAAAGCAGGACTGACTTTACATGAAACGAGGCTCATGAGGCTCTAAGGCACTTCCGGCACAAGATTTTAAGGCATTTTGACATTATTGCTGGAAATATTGAGTGTTTTTTTCTCTTCACACCTAAGCAGTTCAAGCTTTCAACTTCTTCCAAGAAATACTGTGGGATACACACATTCTCACTCTGCAGGAAATAGCAATGCAGGTAGCACTGTAAAACACATTTCGTTCAACAAAGTTCAGCTGATAATAATTGTCATCTAAACCTTTTACCAGCCTAGGTTGGCTAATGATTCCAACTGCACCTATCCTTCACTGAGAGTTCCCCAAACCCTTCTGAATACCAGTCCCAAAGTAACAATACTGAATTATACAGTTATGTGAGCCCGTTCTGACACTCCAGTTCAGTCATGAGTAATACCATAAGAACCATACTTGGTGCTGATCAGAAAAACATACAGCCCATTCAAACCATTCCCTCCTCCAGCACCCTCAAACACCTAAACTCTAGCAAGCTGTTAAGAACATGCTGTGTAAGGGCAGACAGCCCTTTAGTACACTCTTAGGCCATTTTTCTTCTGAGAACATGAGAGTACTTGAAGGAAAAACATCATATCATGCGGCAGCCAGGACTTAGGGTTATGGAGTTATAATAACTGTTACATCCACACCCAGAGCAGAAACACATAAAAGATTGCATGACACCTGGAACTCTGTGCAAAAACCTGACATAAGTCACAGCTCTGTGTGACAATAGTTTTCCAAACAGGCAAAATAATTTCCCTAAACACAACTATCTGAACAAAACAACCAAAACCTCAACAGGGGTTTCAAGAACAAGGATGGTATTTTTTGTCCCTCTTTCCAACTAACACATTTATCTTCATACTAATAACAACCAAGGTCTATGCAAACCTTCCTCCAGGGTTGAATTAAAGGTAAAGGGTTTTCAGCAAAATAAACTGAAAGACAGGTAAAAGGGATTTTTACCATTCTGCAAGCAAAAAGCAGTGTGAGGCTAAGGCAAGAAAACTGGTTCATGGCAAAAAAAAACAGAGAAAGAAGGTTGTTCCTGCTGGCTGGAAAAGGGCCTCTTACCTGTGGTATGCCGTATTTGTCAATAATCTGCCAAATATACCAGTCTTCTTTCCTGGAAGCCTTCCGGAATTTGAAGGTAGTTACAAAGGCATATTCATCAGGCAGACCTTGTGGAAATACATCCCTGGCATGGGGAGTGGAAAGAGAGCATTGTATCAAGCTCAGCAATGAAGAGCAGAACTTTTAAAACACATTTCATGTCCCAGCAACAGTTTCCTAAAATATCATTATAGTTCCTACAAAATCTGCTTTATTTGGCAACCTGCAGAGAGATGAACATGCGCTTGTGCCCTCCAGGTGGTTCTGTCCTTGTGGAGCCCTTTTTAATTCCAATGGTGAAGCTCTCAAATTGGATAAGAAATAGTGAAAATCTGCAGTCGAGTATCCATCATGTTAAAAAGCTTGTTTTTCACTTGGTGCTTCTGTTCATACAATCTGTAAATGATTCTGTTCTTCTCCAGGTGCACTGGAGACCTGTGACTTCTGAGAATGGCAGGAACACCTGAAATCCTCTATAGAAGTACAAAGTTACAGCAACAAATATTGCAATATTTGCCCCAAAACAGGCACTGCATCTGATGTCTTTCCAAGAAGATGTTCCTTGACTGATGGCCCTTGAGAACAAGAGAACTTTCTCAAATCAAACATTGCAAACACATTAGGCAGAAATTTACTTAGTATGACACCACAACCAAATCCCACACTGTTTGACTCTATTCCAGCATAAAAACATACCATAAATTGGGGATGCAGGGCTGAACAGAAGGGATAACTAACACAGTGTCATTACTTTTTTTTGTCACTAGCCATTACCGGATGCCTAAGAACAAGAATGAACAGAACAAACATATCTCTCTCCTACCCCCAGTCTTAGGGAGACAAATTCAGAGACAAATGCAATTTCTATATTAATAACTTTTTATGGATTTATCTTATATGGACTTCTGCATCTTCCCCTTGAACTAAGGTAAACTTACGACATTCACAACATCTTTTAGCAAGGAATCACACTCTGCTATCCTCTGTATAATGAGCCTCCTCCTGTTTGTTCAGGACCTAACTCAGATCTTATCAGGGACACCACAATGAATCTCTTCTTGTTTTATTTCTTATAGCATTCATGATTTTTCAGACATTGCTTATAAAGCCTCTAAGCCATCTCTTTTCCCACCTGAAGAGTTAACATGGTTCTTCATGCCCAAGCCAGCCTGATCCTCTGATCATTCCTAAATAAACCCTTCCTAAATATCATGTCTTTGCTTCAGCACATCTGAGCAGTCAGGCATAAGTACTCATTAGAAAACAAAACACAACAGCAGCAATTAATGAAGAGCAAACTATGAAGACAGATTCTCTTAACAAATAGGTGACATAATCCATCACTATGCAGAAACTGGCACAGTCAAAGGCACATAAAACTAGAGCCCTTTAATTGTGTTAAAAGCAAAAAGTCCTCAAAATTTCCAGAATAGTCTGTTTTGCAATTACAGCAAAGGAAAGAGCCGCTTTCCTAATGCCAAAATACTCAATCATATTTTAATCTGTGCTTTGAATTCCCTATCTTTTTTAGCCAAGTTATAAATTCAGAACACTGTGGCTTCATCCATTGCTGTGGTTTTTGCTGTATAAAGTGCCCATGCAGGATATGCACCGTTATAAACTGGTTTTCCCTCCTGGAGAAAAAGATATGCTCTGAACTCTTCCAGCTTCTTCCCAAAGAAAACTGACCCAGGCTCCCAATAGCTCCTTTGCAAAATCCTTCCCTTAGGAGAGCGGACAAGGTTGTCTTATTTCTTGGTACTAGTTATTTTACCGAGGAGGTCCGAGCTGACGGGAGGTTAGCAAATGTGATCCCCATCTACAGGAAGGGCCAGAAGGAGCATCTGGAGGTGAATGGAAGAAGGATCTGGAAAGAGGATCACCTTAGACTAGATATTAAGAAAAAATGATTTACCATAAAGGTGGTGAGGCATTGGACCAGGATGACCAGGGAAGTGGTGGATTCACCATCTCTAAAAATGCTCCAAAAAAAGGTGTGGGTATGGCACTTGGGGTCATGGTTTAGCGGTGAAAATGGCAGTGTAGGATAACAACTGTACACAGTGATCTTATAGGTCTTTTCCAACCTTAATGATTTTACGATTCTAGGCATCTCTGAGCTGGGAACAGGAATATCATTATGCGAGCTTAAATTCAAGAAGGGTTTTCAAATGTTTAATGCCTAGTGCCCACAGAAATAACTGGGAGTTAGGTACCTAAATATCCCTGTGAGTTTGGCCACACCTCATCACACAGGGCTGACAAACAGCCCATCAGGTAGATTTAAACCAACAGAAAGCCATAATGACCTATTACCTGCCACCCTCAACTGATTTTTAAAGCAGTCAAGGAACTGTCTGCAAGTTCCCAACAGAGAAAGGTTTCATGCCAAAAGCAATCTGAAGACACTCTCATTGTTCTGAAGATATAATAAAAGCTCTTTCTGAAGCTGTTCGTCCTTACGTCTTTTACAGAGATGCATTGCTACATATATAAGAAAAACCTTATTTAGGAGTTGTCACTTATTTCCTCACTAAAAAGTAATCTCCATCTGGAAATTCAGCTTTACTTAAGGATCCAAGGGCAGGAATTGTTGTCCCCAGAAATGTTTTATTTTCTTCTTTCACACAAGGCTGATTTGAACTGATGATCCATATCAGGGAACTTTGCTGGATGCCTGGTACCTACAGGGAGCACTTTGCCAGCTCCTTGGTCTATAATTCTGACAACAGGATAGATTGCAGAAGAGGTCCTCATAAAACTCCAAGACAAAAAAATCCCCCAGTGCTGCAGGTTAGTCTAAGAGTCAATTAACTCAACTATAAGGTCAGTTGAATCACAGCTTCTACAAAGAAAAAATTTTAATAACGAGAAGGATTTTCACAACACAATCAACCTCACCCATACATCCTTGGCAGACATCTTTTTGGCTTCTACCTCAGAAAACTCAGTGAAGGAATAGATACAACCTCTCTAGGTAATTTCTTCCTGTCTTTCACTGTCCTATATGCTGAACAAAACAACCAAACAAATGAAATAAACCCAACTAACTAAATAAAAAGAAAAAAATACACAAAAAAGGAAACAAACAAAAAACCCCAAGCAAACAAACAAAAACAAAGAAAAAAACCAACAAAACACACACAAAAAAGCAATCAAACAAAAAAAAACACCCTATCTTATCCTAAATCTCATTTGCTGTGGTTTAATTTTCCCAAAACAACTTTTTTTCCACAGGGAGCCATGTGAACAACTTGTTCTCCTCTCTTTGCTGCAATCTCTTCTATGTTTCTCAACTCTCCCTTCAGTCCTTTACTCTCTAAAAGACCAAAAAAACCTTCAGTCTTTCAGCCTCAATCATGCTTAATGTCCTTTACCTTGTTAGAAATAGGAGATAATGAGGGACCTCTTGAAATCATCTAGGCTAAAGAAGGTTTTTCTTGTTTTTAGAATTCATGGATTTAATTTATTCCCATTCCTTCTCATCCTGTCAATGAATATGACTAAGGAGATCCTGGCTCCACCTTCTTTGCTTCTTCCCTATCAGGTATCTAAACACATGGATAAGATTCTCCCTCCCTAAGCTTTCTCTCCTCTAGGCTGAACAATCTGAGTTGTCTCTGCTGTTCCTCATATGAAATACATGTTTGGGAAGAAGCAAGAGACAAGGAAGCTTTCAGCAGGTTTCTTGTTCAGTGTTGGAGGCTCCTGTAGCCTTTTGGACAATTCCTTCTCTGGGAAGGAGACAGATGATGAGACCAGAGCAAGGGCTCATGGAGAAACCTAAGGCAGGTGACTGAAGTCAAAACTGATGTCAGGAGTCACAGATCCCAGAAAAACACACCAAGGTGTACATGTCCAAGACTCAGAAACCAGGGAAGACAATACTGTATCAATATAAAGAGTAAACAGATCATGACTAGAAGCTTGGCCAAGAATCAGGTAGTTCGGTGAGGTGGTAGCCAAGACAGCCGAGATCATGATCGAGTCAGGCTGGAACCAGACCAGGCAAGAGAAAACTGAGGGATGGACATGGCCAGGAAGAAGGCCCTGGAGTCAGGACTTGGAGATACAGAACAAGACAGTGAGACAAAATCTTGGCATTAGACAAGACAACAGTAATGAGAAACAAGCCTGAGCACTCAAAACCATAAATCTGGGGCACGGTTTTGGCCAGCAGATCCTCTGAGGAGCTGTTAACAAACAGTAGGACAGTCCCAGCTACACAAGGAGTGGGCAGAAGCACAGTCACATTTTGGGACCAGCCCTCAGCCAGCTACAGAGACCTGTGAGTCCCTCAGTGATCAGGTCACTGACTGCATCCAAGCTCCTGTCTGCTGTATTTGCCTGCTCACAGATGATGTCTCACCACAAAGAAAAAGAAGTTCATAGGTTTAGGTAACAGACTGGAAGATGAGTAGGCACACTTCCCAGACAGCTAAGCTGGCACTTTGTAAAAGTACTATTGCTTATATAAAAGGATACAAATCCTTTAAGCAGACAATAAAGTGAATTACATATATTACTCAGTTAATGATTTTGTATCTAATTATGAGATGTTGCTATTGGTTGCTGAACATTGCTTGAGGTTATCTGCGAGACAGGACAGATGTTTTTGTTTGGTTTATTATTCCAGTTACTGGTTTTGTGCAGCTCTACAAGATTTTACTTTCTGTGAGCAATGACCCCATATGCAGCATCTCAGAGTCCTGGCATACAAAGGCTAAAAGGAACTAAATATACAAACACCTTCCACTGTGCTATATCCATTTGGGTTCATTCCCAAACCAGAGGAGTGTGGAAGTCACAATACAAAAAGGCTGAAAACATAAAAGTCCTTCTTTAATTTCATGTTTCAGAATCTTTCAAAAGGCAGCTTAGTCATTTCAATCTGCTAATTAAGGATGCTTTACTTCCTATTGTCCCGGGAAATAAAATATTCTCCTTGTTTTAAAGACAACAGCAACGACAAATAAATGGGTGTAATCTGAGCAGATGGAAAGCTGTCATAGCTGGTTGGCCTGGCTTCACTCCCTCAGTCTTTCTGGGGAAACAACAACAGAACAACAATAAAGTGCTTCAACCCTTAATTTGAAAAAGGAATTCAAATGGACAACTCTGTGTAATCTGTGATAACTTTCTTTCAGTGGTTAATTACATCCATCATGAAAAGTGGGCCTTTCTTCCCTGCTGTTTTTTATTGCCATTAACAAGTGGCCACTGACTTTCAGGCTACCACTCTCCTTAGCCAAAGACCCCTTACTAAACTTTGATCTCTCAGAGGTTCTTACAGAGAACAATCACTTCAGTTGTTAACTGCTTCTTAATTTTATCTGTCTCCACTGTATTTCTTGAATTTCTCACTACTAGACTTGCTTCACAGCTCCTCAAACTTTCATTCACCCCATTTCTATCTGCTGAATTATGGAAACTAGGATTGGACATCACATCACAGCGGTGGTGACTGAGTTGCCTGATATGAAGATTATCAACTCATACTTGATAGTTCCTGCTTATACTCCAGGGATTGCACTAGTCCTGCTCATCATAGTATCAGCCAGAACCAAGAGGTTTCTGTGAGACAAGTGAAATAGGTTTATTTCTACCTACACACAGACCACTAATGTATACATTAAGACCAAGATGTCTTCAATTGGCTTGGTAGAATCAAATCACAGATAATGAGTTTACTTACCCTTAGGCTTGATATCATTTATGGACTTGGGAGCAAACAGTTTTCCTTTCAGTACATCATATTTTTACCTTTTTTTTTTTTTTTTAAACTGTGTATTTATATGGAGAAAGAGGAGGAGAAGAAAAGAGGAGATCAATCCAGGCCAGCTCCAGGATGAAAAAGAAATATGATAAAATAAGAAAATATAAGTCCCAGGCCTTATATTCAAATAAGCAGGTAGCTCAATAAAAAAAAGCTAAAAACAGAATAAAAAATAGCAGCCCTCATCCATAAGAAGGCAAAGAACTACTATTGATTTTTTAAGCTAAAGTTCAAACCAGCACAGAGGAAATTTACTGCAAAAACGTTAATGGTGACTATTCAATCTATGGCTCATGGCTGCTCAGTGAAATTATACACTCACTCTTTCCAAGACTAATGTCAGCACGGCTCAAGTGACAATCTGAAGAGAAACTGTTGTGATAGACTATGACAGAACTGGCAGCCTTAGGTCATAAGAGGCTCTGAGGACTGATTCCATGTTAACACAGGATTAAAAATTGCTCATTCCTCTACAAGGCCAAAGCCCATATTAGCCAACTGGTAACAACACCTACCAGGAACTGGCCTCTTGTGGTTAGCAAATTTCTATCTCAATGGGAGCACTATCAAAAGTTCCTTTTAGAAGCTATTTATTAAGCACTAAGTTCTTTAGTGAATTTCTTGATACTGCTCCTCAGAATCATTGGGATACACCAAACCTAGCTCATACTCTACCAGGATGGAGCCTACAGTCGGTGCAGAGGCTCCAAAGCAGCAATATATGTGTGGGTATCAGATAACTCCTACAAGGGTAAGCTAGAGGAACCAAATAATGTAAAGCACAGGTTAAAATGAAAATGAAGTGAAAAAAATCCAGGCTACTCACTCAGTTTTCTGAACAACAGGAAAGCTTCCAAGCCGTACATAAGCACTCTGAATTCCATTTTCTTTCATTCCAAAAATCTGCTTCACGCTGAACGAATCCATCAGGTCAAATCCTGTCCACAACAGAAGTATAAATACAAGACATTGATCAGGCAGTGGGACATGCCTTCAACTGTATCGAGATAGTTATCTTAGCCCACAAACAGCACTTTAGAAACTAGGCTTTGTCTTGTTGGGAAAAACCAGAACAAAATTCTGACATAGTCTAATCTGCTTAGTCCAAAAACTCAAAACCAAGCATAAACTCAATCTGTAACAGGCCCCGGACAGAGTTCTCCAGACATCAGTAGCTAATGTTTGCATTGCCATAACATCCTGAAAATGCTGTATAATTCATTAACTCTCACGTAAAAAAACACACAGGTGCAGAATGAAACACTTATTCATAAAATCAGAGCAGCACAAAATGTTTTGGGTGGGAAGGGGACTTCAAAGATCATCTAATGCCAATCCCCCTGCCATGAACAGGACACCTTCCACTAGACCAGGTTGCTTAAAGCCCCATCCAACCTGTCCTTGAACACTTCAATGGATGGGGCATCCACAGCTTCTCTGGGCAATCTGCACCAGTGTTTCTGCACCCTCATTGTAAAATTTAATTCTTTCTCTCCAATCTAAATCTACCTTCTTTCAGTTTAAAACTGTAGCCCCTTGTTGTGTCACTAAAGACCTTGATAAAAGGTCTCTCTCTGTCTTTCTTACAAGATCCTTTCATGTAGGGAAAGGCCATTAAAAGATCCCCCTCAAGCCTTCACTTCTCCAGGCTAAACATCCCCAACACAGGATTTCTTCATAACAGCGGTGTTCCAGCGCTCTCATCATTTCCACTCCCAGAACCAAACACACTGTGGAGTTACAGGCAAAGGCACTGTAAAAGGCATGCTGTGAGAAACCAAGCAGACAATATGTGGCTTTCTTTTATCTGACCTATTCCAAACTCTTCTTCCCCTCACACATGCACAATTACACATATTAACTCCTGTCTTTGTAATTCCAGCACACAAACCTGGAGAAATAAGAGTAACTTATTTTGATAAATTGGTTTTAAACTGTGGCAGTTCTTTTAACTTTGTTCAGTTAGTGAGCTCTTGAAACTTTTCTAGGGTAGATAAACATTTTGGTATGATGAACTTGGGTCTGATGAGTCTTGGATTTCTTAGTTGCCCTCATGAGCCTTTCAGGCTAAAAGGCACTGCAGAAGTTGAAAACAGCTGCAACACGAAAAGGCATCCACCTAATTACATAATTCTTCACATTATTATGAATAAATAGTTGCAAAAACCTGTGTGGGCCAGTCCCTAGGCTAATTAAGATGGCAGACAGCAAATAAAACATAAAGCTTCCTTCATTTTCTGGACCTTCTTCTGAAGAAATAGCTTTCTCTGAGGAAATATAATCTTAATTGTTTGCAAAGAGAGAAATGGTTGCCTGGTGCCAAGTTGAGGCCTTTAGTATTACAGTAACTTTCCTGGCTGTCAACAGCTTTTCCCTCTTGTCCACTCTATTTTCAGCTATTACTGGACATTCAGGAGGGCAAATAAAGTAGTTAAGATGCTCCAGGGCCTCATGGCTCCACCTCATAATCACCTCTGCAGCAACTCCAGTGATACACCTTTCTGACAAACTGCAACCAGCCACGACTGCAGCTATAAATCATGGTAAATAGACCCTACCAGAACATGAGAGCTCCCTCCTGGCTATCACAAAACACAGTATGACCTGTCCCTATAAGCCATCCCACAGTTTATTCCACCATGCAGTACGTATCCCTCCTCTGCCCCAACCACAGGAATGTGAGGAAGGCAATTGAGCGTTTCTGGCAGGAAGAGACCACACTGACTGGGAAGGGAAATTGTTAACCATTCACAGGAGATGAGCTGTGGATGGTGAAGCCTGAAATGCTGCCCAAGTGACATCATTATGTCGGGTCACCAGAAACCTCAAGCTGTGAAGTATTGCTCATCTCACGGAGCTTGAGAATCCCTACGGCTAAAAATACACAAGCGCAAGATACAGGGAGACAAGAGCATCTTGCTGAGTTTTCCCATCATTAGCTCAGACCCAAAGTTGCTCCCATTTTCTCTGGCAACTCAAGCAAAGGTTCACATCATGAGCAACTCTGAAGGCGGGCACATTATCACGTTTTTCCATTGGAAATGAGTTAAGAGTCAGATTCAATCAATCCTTTTTTTTTTCTCTGAGGTTTCCTATCAAAATGCAGTTTCAAAAGCCTAAATAACATCATGAACACAAGCAAACTATTTTGCCAGCAGAACTTGCTGTAATGAAAATAAGTCACGCTTACAACTTAATCTCATTTACATTCAGGATTAGATAAAGCACACAAGTAAATCATAATAGGATTTTCCTCATTCAGGTTATGGATTGGCAAATTGTAAATTCCCTTATATTTTTTTACCATTAAATTACATATGAGGGTTGTTCTTCGAAAAATGTCATGTAGGTCCATGGGAAAGGTAAGACGTCAGATGTCTTAGAGTCCACACCCGAAACCAGTGAAAGGATTTGATTTAATCACACTATTAATTTGCTCTGTGTCAAAATTAGATAATGCCTCCACTATCCTCAGAGGGAGAATGGGGCTTTGGGCAACCTGGTCTAGTGAAAGGTGTCCCTGCCCATGGCAGAGGGATTGAAACTAAATGATCTTTGGGGTCCCCTTCAACCCAAAGCATTCCATGATTCTTTGGTCACAGAGCACTTCACATGGGGTTCATCTGGCTACATGTCAGCTCTCTAGACAGGATGATAACAGAGATTCTCAGTCAGTTTGGCACAGAAAGTCAAATACAGGTGCTTCTAGGGAAAGATTAATCTCATACTAAAACAGACGTAAAGAACTCTACGTTTCTCTTCCCTGACATAAAGAAAGCTTAGGATGCTCCAGCTGCACACTAAATCTCACCTAGTAAAGGTCTGCAGCTGGTGAGATAATCTCCACTGCTGGATGCTCCATTGCAAACCAAAGCCCTCAGATGTAATGGACACTTTGGTTCTTGAATGATTTCAGTAACATTAGAGAAAACTTGTCATCAAGCCATGCACTAATAAATTGAGAACTCTGCCAAGGATGAGATGTATCTCACCTAATTTTAGCTGTCTGAAGAGTAGACATCTGGTGTATGCAGGTTTCCTCAGTTCCCTTTTGAGTCAGCAGAGAAATATAGGAGTATTTAAGAAGACAACTCATCACAACTGTCTCAGACTGATCTAAGGAGAGGCTGAACCCCTACTGGGCAGCGCCTAACTCCTTCCATTCAGCAGAAAGGGAGCTCATACTGACAGGAATTCTCAGAATACTGAAGTTGTGTGAGGTATATTCTGCTTGCAGGGAATGCTCTCCATTTTGTGCAGTGAGTGAAGCAGAAGAGGACAAAAATGTTAACTAATCACACATAGCTTATATTTACATTGCCTCATTTGCCATCAGGATTGAATAAAGGTTGCAGGTTTTTAAATTCAGCTACATCAGCTTGGTTAATCAGCTACGATTTTCAAAATCTCTTCTGGGGAAGAAACAAACAAACCCAAAGTATTGTTATTTGAGCTGAGAAAGTAGTCAAGGCAGACTGCCCAGGTGAAACTGGGAAGAAAACACCTAGGAAAACCTCCAAATGAATTTGTGACTTAAAGTAACCTCTAAGATTATTTCAGATGAAGGACAAGTACATTATTACTGTTACCACTACCACTACTACTAGTATTACTACTGTTAGTACTACTACTACTACTCTTACTACTAGCATTTTGTTTATTTCATGTGCCTGAAAGCAATTTGGACGGAGTATGTTCCCTTGACTTTAGGACTGGAACTGGGATTGTGAGGGAGACAGCACGAAGCTTTTAGAGTTTCAGTCCTGAACCACAGTAATAACGTAAAAAAATAAGCAATGCTGTGATCATTTCTCCAGCACTTGAACAGGATATTTCCCTGGCAGTGTTTTTTCCACTAACAGTGCATTGAAAGCTGCTTGCGGAGGACTTTCCCCACATATGATGTGTCATATAGCATTTTCATGCTGGACTTACAGCAAAAACAGGGGCTGTTCTTTGGTTTTTCTGCCACCAAGGAAGCACCACATTGTCAGTGACATATGGAAAGAGATCCCATACATAACTTTCCAGTCTTCTCTACAACTAAATGGGAAAGAACACACCTGCCTAAATTGTCAGGGACAGAGCTTACTATTGCACCTTGCTCAAGCACAGGGTGGGACTTTCCTGGTCTCAGTCGCTTTGATTTAAAAGGTTTGTGTACCAGGGCAGGTGTGGTTTCCCAACTGGCTTATAAACTGTTTAATCAGTAATGACATAAACACGGCATTTAATAAGACTGTCTTTGATCATAAGCCTCTTACTTCATTAGAGCTTCTGAAACAATATGGGGCCACTGAAACCCTCTAACACGATTACATCTCCTGAAAAGCAGCAGACCCTAGTCCATATTAAAACTAAAATAGTCTGCTGAAAGAGAAGCTCAGATTTGTAACAGCATACTTGGCTAGAAAAGTAATTTCTTATGCACTGCTCTGCTGATCAAATCAGCCGAATGTCTCGTTACCCGTAAGTAATAACCCCCCTTACAGGAAGCAGCCTGTTTTCCAGAATCAGAAAACACACCCAGATCTTCCTGATACAGGGAGAAGATGGCAAAACTTGGCACTGGACGATTTATACATCATCAAACTGTAATATGCAGCCAGATTCTCTTTTGCGGGACAGATGTCCACACTGCATGCAACACCCTACGGCACGGCCAAAGGATGATCAAACAGCTCCGTACCCGTTCTGTGGTCCTACAACCTTTGTTGCAAAATAATTATCTGAAGACCAGACTGAAGGGGACATGCTTGGTTGCCCTGAGTATGAGCTGGATTTCTGCCTGGCTCCATTAAGGATCTGATAAGGGCAGTGTGGTGGCAGCTGTTGTGGATGTTGAGATTTTCCTGACTGTCCTGTGTTCAGGGACAAAAACCCACAGAATTAAAACAGCACCCAAACCCAGAAAAACAGAGCAACAAAGGTAAGTTTTAGTGGCCAGAAAACACAGCAGGGAGCACATTTGGAAAGACTTCTCAAAGTAGGACAGAGCCAGTGACTTCTTATTTTGCCCAAAGAATTTTTCTGAGAAAAGTCTCCTGCTCTGCATCCCCAAGGATCCCAAGATAACACTCACAGGGGGGACCACTTCTAATAAATATTTCTAATTGTGAAAGTTTTTGGGTGAGACAACAACCTGGTAAGGAATGTGGAAAGTAAGTGAGAAAGGAATCAGGAAAGGCACTGGACATCCCAGCCTCAAGTGTGGTGTCCAAAATATATTTGTTATGGAAGATTACCAGACAAACGCAGCTTTTTCAGTAAATGCTCCTTACTCTGGTCTTGCTCAAACTCTCAGCTGAATTATCAGCCTTGTGAATGCATTGATGAGGGATCACCAACAGCCAAGATCAGGGAGGTTGTGATCACCTACTCGTTCTCTGAGACTTCTGAAAACAACAATCCCTACAGACTGTGATAAAATAGTACCTGTTACTTTTACTACAGGACAGCCAAGGGCAATAAACTTTATTGTAGACCACTGAAGTGTATAAATTCCTATGGAAACTGTATCACTTGGGAGTCTTTCAGCACATACATGATCTTGTCAATTTTCTTGCCTAATATTTCTGCAGTCTCGTGGCCTGTGTCCACAAGAAGAGCTCATATGCTCACTAGGTCCTCAATGTCCCTTTTAATTCCTCCAGTATGGTCTGCAAGGTTATCACAACTATAAAAAGCCCTAGTTTTTCTTACCTATCTTAGTTACTTTCTGTGCTAATATAGTCTAAAAACAAGAGAAAAAAATATGTTATCATGCCATATTCTAAAGTTACATGGTGTATTTAATAAGATATGTCTGAAAATTAGTTATGTGAAATCAGAGTTTAGATGAGGGTTATTTTTCTTCTACTGTATCTAAACATTTGGCATCCTAATCTTCCACAGTGCTCTAGGCTGAAAACAGCTATTTCTGGACAGGCAAAATGTGTCTCAGTTCAGGGCTGGGATAGAAATAAAAGTGTCCAAATCCTATAGGAGAGACCTACTACTTTATTCATCATGTGCTGCTGTTACTGTTATAGTAGCCATCACCTGCTACAGTATTTTTGCAGTTCCTGACATTTCTTCCTCCACAGGAAAGGAAATCACGTTCAAGAGCTGAGAGAGTATCAGATTTTAGGAATATTTTGAGGAGCTCACTGAAGTCTTCATCTCCAAGGCTCTTCTACCACAACAAAATTACCCACATCCTTATCAATAAAGCACTGCCCCAACCACAGTTCCACTTGGCAACAGGAAGTAGTATTTGGAGGGGGTGAGGTGCACACTGATGCTATCATCACTCAGAGTCCTAGTCTTTCTGGCATGCTGGCAGGAGGCAGTCAGAAAGGCCTTTTCCTCTTCATTGATGATCAGCTGCTTGGGTTGGTGAGCTGCCTGTGATGACAGCACTGGGGTCAATGACAAAACAGCCAGACACCAAATCGTCATACTGTTCCAGCATCCCTGTGGGGCCCACAGGGGTCACTTGTTTGCTCACGGCCATCTGGGCAATGGGGAAGGCTAGAGTCATACAACCATAAAATCATAGAATCACAGAGTCATAGAATGGTTTGGGTTGGAAGGGACCGTAAAGATCACGTAGTTCCAACTCCTTTGCCATGGGCACGGACACCTTCCACTAAACCAAGTTGCTCAGGGTCCCATTTGGCCTGGTTTTGAACACTTCCCAGGGATGGGGCATTCTGAAGTTATCTGGAAAACCCTTTCTTGTGCCTCCCCACTGTGAACAGTTTGTTCCTTATATCTAATCTAAACCTACTTTCTTTCTCCTTGAAGCCATTCTGCCTTGTTCAATCATTACATACCCTTTTAAAATGTCTCTCTCCAGCTTTCTTGTCAGCTCTTTTTAAGTACTGGAAGGTTGGAAAAAGGTGCCCCTGGAGCCTTCTCTTCTCCAGGCTGAACATCCCCAACCTCCCAACCTGTCTCCATAGCAAAGGTGCTCCAGACCTCTGATCATCTTTGTGGCTTCCTCTGGACATTCTCCCTAAGTTCCACGTCCTTCTTGTGTTGGGGCCTCCAGAGCTGGATGCAGCACTCCAGGTGTGGTCTCACAGGGGCAGAGAAGAGGATCAAAATCACTTCCCTTGACCTGCTGCCCACATCACTTTGGATGCAGCCCAGGACATGGTCGGCTTTCTGGGCTGTGAGTGCACATTGCCCAAACATGCTGAGCTTCTCATCCACCAGCAACCCCAAGTCCTTCTCCTCAGGGCTGCTCTCAATACATTGTCTACCCAGCCTGTATTTGGTCTTGGGGTTGCTCTGACTCACATGCAGCACCTCGTACTTGGCCTTGCTGACCTTCCTGAGGTTCACAAAGGCCCACTTCTCAAGTCTGTCAAGGCCCCTCTGGATGCCATCCCTTCCCTCCAGTGTGCTCACTGCACCACCCAGCTTGGTGTGGTCAGCAAAAGTGCTGAGGCTGCACTCAATCCCACTGTCTGGGTCACAAAAAAAAAGTCAAACAGCATCAGTCCCAATTCCAACCCCCAAGAAAACACCACTTGGCACTGGCTTCCACTTGGACATCAAGCCATTGACCACAACAATTGGAGTGCAGTCATCCAGCCAATTCCTTATCCAAGTCCATTTGTTAAAATCTTGTCTCTCCAATTTAGACACAAGCACATCATGTAGTGCAGTGTCAAATGCTTTGCACAAGTCCAGGTGGATGAGTCTTGCAGCTCAGATACTGTTTAGACCTGTTTCATTGCAAATGTTTGAAAAAAAAAGATTTTGAAAGAAAGTGGCTGGTCGGAATGATTTTTTTTTCCAACTCTCTCTCTGGCTTTCAGAAGAAATAATTTCCAAAGAGTTACAAAAGATAAGAGTTCTGTCTTCTTGCACTATTTATTTCACTGCATTCCAACTCTCCAGCAAAGGCAGAAGAAGGAGCAGTTTATTTTTACATGGATAATTCACCCCACATTCAGCACTCCCAGCAGTTTGATTCATCATCATCAGCCACCAGTGATTATCTGACTTATACCCAAAGCATTAAGGAATGAACCTCTGGAGAGACAAACCAGAGATTTATTGGCTGCCCACATGCCCTGCTTGAAGCACTGAAGTGGAGGCTAAAGGGGTTGCACAGGTCATTAAAAAAAATTAGTTTCCTAAATTTTACAAGAAGCTTACAAGGGAATTTTGGAACTATAAAACTTTCCAAAGCCTATAGATTAAAGGCCTCAAGAGTGTTTTAAAGAGGTTCTTGCCATTAACCAACTACCCGTTGTTTCCGCTGATGTTGCAGCTGGGATTTAAGCAGCACTTCATGCTGACCTGACTTTCTTCTCACCAGATCCCCAGATTTCAGTAAGGAGAGCAGCTAAGAGCTTAAGCTAATAATGAGGCCTTGCTGAAGCACATGGGACAGGTCTTACACCAACATGAAGGAGGTATCTCCCAGCAAGCCTATTATCTTCTAGGTCGCAATCAATAAGGTGGCTTAGAGCACCTTATTTTAGACAGTCTCAATTTAATAAAAATTATAAATCAGATTTAGCCCCAGTACATGATGCCACCATTCAGGCTGTTGGTCTGCTTTGCTTTCTCTGCATCACTACACTGGTAGACACAATTTATACTTTTCCTTGGCCCCAGCAAAGAAGCAAACCACAGGAGTCTCACACAGACCACAAAAAGAGGTTGATCTCAGCTCGAGCACCAGTCAACATCTGGGACTGTGAGGAGCAGGAACCTTATTTGAGATTTCTAATGCAGTTATACTTCAAAAAGGAGCAAGCTTCTAGAGGCAGTGAGGCAGGTGAGGAGGCAGTCACTGGACTGAAATATGGGGCCACTGTTTCAGAAACATCAGTCTAAAGCTTCATCTGAAAACAGAGGGGACAAATACAGCACTTGGTACCCTTGCACAGGAAAGAAAAGTTGGCATTTCAGGAAACATAAAATGGATATAAATCAGTAAGAAAATTTGGCCAAAGATACAGTATGAGAGAGAAGAAAAAAATGGAAGCAAGTAAGTGAATACACATTTCTAGCTGTCACACCTGGTGTAAAAGCTGTTGTAATCTATCCCCCAGCCGGCTGTAAACAGAGGAAATAAATTCATGTGTCTGAGGCAGAACCTTTCAACACCTGATCTCATGTTAATAACACACCACTTTCTGTGATGCATTGTTCTGTTTATCTGCATCAGTCCCCTGCTCCCCTTTACCCTTTTGCCTCTCAGTTTTTGGGCAGTTGCAAGTGATATATTGAACAACACTGAAAGCTGGTTTTGACACTGAACTCTTTGCCTCATTACTGAAGGGGTTTTTTACATGTTGATGTCACCTCCATTTTCTCAGTGATGGACACCTGGCTTGGTGCCATGAGCCTTCTTTCAGCTTCTTTCCTGCTCCAGTGATTTACAAGATTAAACAGGAGTTCATTATTCCTTTGATGTCCTTGTAGGCCAGATAGGCTTGCACCAGCCAAATTTACCAGGACTGTTTGTGTTAGGTTCTGGTTTTAATTAGTTCCTTTATTTTAAAGGCCTCTTTTGAGTCCCTCAGGTGTCAAGGTTGCTCTGAGTTCCTCCAGAAAGCCATAAAATGGCACATCTGCAAATTCAACCCTTGGAATAGTCTTGGGAAGGGGAGGACTCCACACCTCTTGAATAAAGGTTTTATTGGTAACCCCCAAGAGGACTGTACACATATAGCTGAGACAAATGACAGCAGGTAAGTGTTTAGGAGCCCAGAGTGGCAACATATATAAGTAAGAAGTATAACAAACTTCTTACTGCCAGATTCTCCTTGTCATGCTCTCTGGGCTATGGGAAAACTGCACCAATAAGTTATTAATGAAAATTAAAATATTCCCATTAATTTTAGGTGTGATGAGTAAGGGCTAATAAGAAAGCATGTAGAGACTGCTTTTTAAAAAACTTTAGTGGTTGCTTATGTCAGTTGATCAGTACAAAACAGATTAGACCTACCAGTACCCCAAAACCTGGCCACAGCTCTCATGAGAGAGCATTCATATCAGACAGACTAATTTAACTCCAAACACTGGCAGCAGTTTCTTAAGATTCTATATATTCCTTCTTCTCATCATATGTGTACCATGACCAAAAAGCTTGCACTGATGAAAAATCCATGTGATGGTTTCTGAAGTAGAATTAAGCTAGAATATTTGGACTAAGAAATACCTGAAAGTATGTCATGGTTAGACAATCTATTAGTCTTTTTATAGTCAAAGGACTGGTTGTCTCTTGGGTTATGAACAGTCAAAATTTAGATTATTTCCTTTTCATCAACCTCAAATGCACTGGAATAAGAAAAAGACCTGGCTTGTTTAACTTGTGAGAGTTTTAAAAAAAGGCCTTTAGGGACAGATTTATTTTATTTTGTTCAATATGCAGGTAGATCTGAATTATTCATGTGCAGGGTTAACCCTTGTTAAACCTTTTGTGTGAATGCAGAAGTCAGAATTTGTCACTGCTGACACTCAGACCAGGGAAAGCCTTCCACAGGGACTGCTCAGCTGTTACCAGTTAACTTCCTGCAGCAGCACATTTTTACGTAATGTCAGCATTCATTCTCCATATTTCCTGATGTCTTTGAGCAGCTCAGTCAGATTGTCTGCTCCAGCACAGATCTGATGCCTAGGTCATTCACAGAGCCAGAAGGCCACTGACAGCTACCTCCCTGACCATACTAAGAAAAAGATTCACTTAACACATGTTTTTTTAATTCACTGTTGGTGACAGCATGGCTATGCACACTTTGCAGGATGCTCTGATATTTCCAGGCTCCTTGTCCAGATGCACTCTTTGGTGACTCTCTACTCTCTGTTAAGGGTCTTTACACTTTCATTCCCCAATTCTTTACTTTCTGTAGAAAGGAAATGCCTTGGCACACAAGCCCAAAACAAACCAAGGTCTTCATGCTGGAAAACTGGGGAATTTGGACACTGGGCAGGCCCCAGTGCACACCTAATGCACGTGTTAGAGCCGGCCCACAGGACTGCAGTGGCCATGCTTAGAAGCCACAGATGACTTATTGGTAATTATTTGCTTGTTTGAACTGCTTTTCTTGGAGTTACTGGGTATCAACATGCTCTTGAACATGAATGAACCATTTATCAACCTCTGAAAACTTCAAAGACCTTTTAAGTGGAGTGATCTAAGTTATAGTGTTGAGACTAACTATTGTACAGTAGAATCACAGAATCACAGAATACTTATGGCTGGAAAAGATCTCTAAGATCATCAAGTCCAAACATTAATCCAACACTTCCAAGTTCACCACTTAACCATGCCCCTAAGGGCCACATCTACATATCTTTAAAATCCTTCCAGGGATGGTGATTCCACCAGTTCCCTGGGCAGCCTGTCCAATGCCTGGCCATCCTTTCAGTGAGATATTTTCCCTAATTTCCAAACTAAACTTCCCTTGCATAACTTGAGGCCCATTTCCTCTAGTCCTGTCACTTTTTACCTGGAATGAGAGACTGACACCCACTTCACTACAACCTCCCCTCAGGCATTTGTAGAGAGCAATAAGGTCCCTCCTGAGCATCCTTTTCTCCAAGCTAAACAACTCCAGTTCCCTCAGCTGCTCTTCATAAGACCTGTACATTGGAACCCAGAAAATAAGCCAAAAGGAACTTTATAAGGTCACCTGCACTGCAGGTATCGCATCTTCCAGCCCAGAGGACAAAAACATCTCACAGCACAAGTCCAACCATTTTCTCCAGCTCACAGGAGACTCAAATAACTCTCATGGCTACAGGCCGAGGTCAGCTGCTGCTTTCCCTGTTTCCTTCTTATGAGATACAGCTGCTATAGCCTAATGTATCTCAGGAACCCAGTTTCAAATTCAGCTCAGCCCCCTTAAGGATGGGGGATCTCCTAAAGTGAGTGTGAGGGGAGAAGAAAACAAGAAGCCATGAGTCCTATCCCATTATTATTGCCTAGTGATGGGTCACTGAAAAACATGAGAGCAAGTTACTGTGCCATGGCACAGCCAAACTTCATCCTTTTGCCCCACCTCCCATAAATGTCACACCTGCTTCCAGTCCTGCCTGTGTGTGTCTGACTCCAAGGACGGAGAGGAGAGTGGCTGGTGTCTGCACGAATAACCAGCTCCACCAGCACTGCACACGTGCAGCCTTTGCTGGTGACCACTGTCTGTGCATCCACTGTCCAAACACAGGGAACTGTTACAAATCTCTGCAGCTATTCATGGACTATCCACTGGCCTCTCTGGGGCTTCCCAAGGTGACTGCCAAATGCAGAGACAGGGCAAAGTGCTCATTCTTCAAAATGTGCTCATTCCGCGGGTTCAGCAGCCTGGACACTCCAGTTTTCTCATACTACCACGTGTTTTAGTGGGCAAATATAAATAGTCCCAGGGATATTGTAATTAGCCTAGTGAGTCACCAGCATCTCTGGAATGTGAACCCTGTGCTGCAAACCACAGGACACTGGAGACACACTGACAGTTAAACACAGCCACTGCAGCCTATAATTGGAGAGTACTAGTTTTACAACCAGTGCCTTCATTGTAAAATGCCCCATCACCCTTTATAAAGTTACAGAAAAACTCAGAGGTCATAAATGTGTTGGCATTTTGCTCATTTGCACACGGAGGTTTCGGAGATGGGGAAGAAAGCTGGAGGCTGAGGTCAAGCTGTGGTACAACCCATAAAGCAACTTCTCCTGTTGTCATACACACACAGCCTGACTACTTAGGAGTTAAAATTAGGGCTTTCATATTTCTCCCTTACTCCATTAACACTATCCAGTGTGGGATGGATAATGCCATGTTGTGGTTGGAATTGTCCCTCCCCAGGGTTTATTTTTCTAGAACTCTGTGGAAATCACTGCAACTTTCTTTACTTCTGTGGCAGATTTCTCCTGAAAGCAGCAGTCAGTACCTGTTGAGGAGTATTATCTCCTCTGGTAAGTAATGTTCAGGACTAGAGCTCAGCTCATCCTTAATTCTCAGGATCATCCAGATTTCTGCAATCAAATCCCATGTCCTGCAGGTCTAGTTTAAAATACAAATCATTCAAATGTGAAGTTCTAAAACCTCAAGACGTATAATTCATTCTGAGTAACTTCCATGTGTTGTTTTGATGCTATATTACGGTTCTTAAAAATACACAAGGGGCACATCTTCAGGGTGCAAAAGGTTATTCTTGTATTTTCCTGCCTAGTCGTGATCCTCTGCTAAATGCTGATGGAATGAAAGTGACAATTCAGCATAATAAGAGGTATAAAGTATTATAAGTGGGATTTTACATCAAACACTTAAGGACAGATGAGTTAAACCCTCTTTTGTCTTCATTTCTCTTAAAAAAAAAGTGTACTATCTACGAGAATGTTCTGAGGACTTTTTTTAAGCCATCATTAAGCATTGTTTTAAAATATCAGATTTTCTGGAAGAGAAACAGTGTTTATACTGATATTCTAACCAAGATTTCTTGCTTTCTTTCAAAATTCCATGTGTGATTTCCAATTCATCCAGCAATATTATATTCTGAATTCATGTTACGCATGGTTAAGCAGATACTGTTTCACTTCACTGACAAAATTTGTATCAGTAGTAAAGCTGTCTATATATTCTTGCCTCAAGCAATCTGGTTTCACTGTAGCAGCCCTTCCAGAATGCCACAGCTAGTGATTTTTTCTTTAAATGTCTTGATACCACAGGGTCATGGAGTACAAACCTCTGCTATGAGAGGACTCATGACTATCCATTGCTGTTTATTTGTCTCCATTAGTACTACTTCACCTCTAGTCCCAGCACTTCATACCTCTGACAGTTTGAAATCCTCCTCTAATGCCTTGGATGTGTCTCTTAAACAGCTGATAGCTACTTCTTATTATTGCCTTTGTCCTTTAGCCTGAGTGATTCCTCTATCTCCCTCCTGCTATTCCCTGATCTATTTACAGGAAGCAACTGTATCTCCCCTTTCCACCTGCACACTGCAAGATTAACCAAACCCAGATTTTTATTCGCCTGTTTCTGTCTCCTGAGAACACTAATAGCTCCTCAAGGCTGAATCCACCTTCCCTGAGCTGAGGAGGTGTCGGAGAACCCTTTTCTTGATAAGCTGTAACCAAAGGACTGTCCTAGTCTCACAAATTCTTCCCTACTTTGCCCTGCCAATAATGATCTTTGCCTTCTCCCCAGCTGTGCAGCCCTGTGACGTACAAACATCTACTAAGACACCATGAGTTTCCACAGTATGAGTTTATAGTTTATAGTCCTGTTATTGATCCATACCTAGCGTAAAAGGCCTTTTAGACTAATAGTCCCAAGTCAATTGGGAAAACAACCTGTTTTTGGGGCCAACCTGTTCTTCCTTCAAGGATATTTGATCCCGATCTGTAGAGTGGGAACTCACAGGAGAGATTAGACTTAAAACCGGACTCGGAAAAGTTCATCACTGCCTACCCTCTGAATTGTTACTCCCTTTTCTAGAAATTTCATAACTGCTTCCCTGCCAGCCGTTTTCTGTCTCACTTTACATTTATTAATCTCTACTCTTTTTCACTTTAGCAGCAACTTTCAATACAGTACTCAACAAATGCCTGCTGGAGCTCAGATAGATGAGATTAACCTAGTCCTGTTTGTCTAAAGAAAAATAACAATCTGCTGTTTAAAAGGAAAATATCAGTTTAGAGTGTTGGCTCTCCTCCAGGGAGGTGTTTTTTTGGTTGCAGTTATTTGATTATGCATGGAGTCACCCTCACTACCCTCACCCCACTCTCAGCCTCTGACTTAATGAACTACCATACATCTTCAACCTCAGTCACACTGCTGTTCCCCTTCATGTCACAAACTTTCTCTTTTTATGTTTTAACTTCTATTTTTGCTTGTACTGTAAAAATAGGAGCCTGCTGCTCAAACACCAATTCTGGTTCCAACTGGAGCACACGGGACAGGTGTTACCTCCAAATCCTCGTGCATATGAGGACCTGGGTAGCAGAGGAGGAGCCTCCCCCTCAGTGCTGCCTATTTTCCAGTTTAGCTGGAAGAAGGCAATGATTTTGTGTTGGAATTGGACCCAGGAGTCTGGGGTCTTCAGAAAATGCTACAGAGTAAGTAAGGAGCACATAAGGAGTGGAACAGCATTTTGGTCCTATATGACCCATCTCCAGCAGCACAACAACCTGTAGCAGATGCAGAACATCCATTCCGTTTTTTCCAGGGAAGAGCCATACCTTTTCCTAACCACCAGGAACAGAAAAAAAATATTTTCTCACCATGAAGTAGCAATCAGGAGCCTTCTATAAATCCTCTGTATTGTTGGAATCATGACTTTTAATCGAATAGTGTAACTGTCCTGTTATTAAACCACTGTATGGCATGGTGAACATTCACGCTTTACAGTAAACAGGTTAAATGAAGGTTAAATGAATGACAGCCCTAAGCTACCAGCCTAAGCCAGATATGTTGCAATAAATTAAATTCTATCTAGGGAATTCCCTATTATAGGGGAAAAAAATTAGTCAGTGTGATATTGACAGAACTGGAACTGTTTCCCAGAGGACATGTGGAATATCCATCTTTGAAGATACTCATAACTCATACAGGCAGCCATTTCCAACTCCATTCTTCTGAAAAGAATCACATAGAAGATGATCATCTGAGAAGGGACACAATCCTTCTACTGATTTTGAGCAGCAGCTTCTACTGCAAATAGGTTCAATCAGAATCAGTAGGGCTATTGCTGAACAGCTCTGAAGTTTGCCCAGCCCAGGGACAGCAGGACCGTCAGGACAGGTTAATTCAAGACCTGTCAATAGACAGCAGTTCAAAATAGGTGTTTGTCGATTATGAGCTTGGGTTTAATGACCAGAAAAGATGTAACCACCCAACATTATCACAAGCGTAAATGTAATCAGGCTGCAGCCAAAATGAGTTGCCTACAGACAGCACAGTTGGGCTGATATTCTGTGCAAGCAGCAAAAATCCCCCAATGAAAAATCAACAAGTGAGTAGCAAAGCTGTCAAACATTGACCATTTCTACTCCTAATCAAGTTGCAGAAGAGCCACTGCAGTGACTTATGTTCTTGGGTCAGGCACAGATATTCCCAGTACATCCTTGATGGGCACATTTTCTCTGCCAAGAGCTCAAACAGTCTTGGGGGGCTGGACAAGAGGAACAGTCCATGCCTATATCTGACAGATTAAGCCCTTCAACTGGCTGAAAAGATATATCAGAGCTCTCAAAAAAAAAGCAGAGATATCACCAGACTGGCTTTCCTCTTGATCTTTCAGCAGTTCTCACCAGAAAAAATTCTTTTATATCTATATCAATCTATCTAAAACAAAAAAAGAAAAAAAGTGATCTCCAAGACTTATAGCACTCCTCTAGCTACTAAACCATGCTCCTTTCATTTTTTTTTTATTTTAGTCATATCAGAAGAAAGCTTTCTATTAATTTCTTGTTGACTGTCAACAGATAACTCTTTTGCAGCCCAGCAGTTTCTAATATACTTCTCCGCCACTGAATATATGTTGGAATAAATATAAATAAATAAATATTTTGGAAAAAACTCTAACTAGGAAAGGTGTAATGAATCAGAGCATCACACTAGAAACATACAGTTATACTATTTCAGTTCCCAGAGATACAGCAGAAGAGAGTGTCTGTTTACCTGGAATCTCATCAGTCCCCCCACTGGTGTGTTTGAATCGATCTCCTTCCACGTGTACATTTGGACACAGTACATCTGAAAATCAAAAGGACCAGGAAAAAATTATCACAAGGAAACATATAATTTTGGAGGCTACAGAACTAATAAAGACTGATCTTCTGGGTTTTGTTCAACACTTGCACATGGTCCCTCAGCAATAATCCTGACCCAGTCTTTGCACATCCTAAATACCCTTCCTCTCTCCTATCCCCTAACTGCATGACGGACAAGAGACCCAATATACTATGTCTGGGTTTCAGCCATTTTTTTCTGACTGGCTAGACAAGAAGACAAGCAGAATAAGTGACCTGAGCCTTTCCCTCAGCTAGGACAACACTCTGGCTTTTTTTTGTCTTTCTCCTGTCTGTAAACCTGCATGAAAGTCACAAAAACTTAAGAAAATATAGACTGTAACTCCACTCCCAGCTTGGTTGGAAGGGAAGTTCTGAAGACCCAGCTGACACTGGTTTGCTGCCCAAAGTTTTCAGAAAGGACAGGTCCTACACAGGAAAACCTCAAACCTGAAATGCTGTGAAGGAAAGGGAATCCAAAGCTCAGAACGATGACGTGACTTTAATCACACAAAGGTCCCACCACAGGAGAGTGCCAGGGACAAAATGTGAGGCCCACTGTCCTGTGTCTTACTGTGTTACGTGTGATTCTCATGTTAACACTACTCCAGGACCACATGTCTGCTCCTTGAGGCTGTTCAAGAAGAAAGAGTTAAATATGACTAAAACGTTGAAAAATATTCGCCCCTGTGCACAGGTTTCAAAGAGTCATGAAAATACCCAGCTTTTGTCAGCCACTTCTCATGCTCCCAATTGGTGTCAACAGAATCACAGTTAAGTGCTTTATCACAGAGAACTGTCTGTTCACCTCTTTCCTGCCACACTTTTGAAATCACTTCTGTTTATGCTTTTTTTTTCCCAGATCAATAGGTAATTGTAAACAGTGGGGATGGGTAGTTCAAAGAATCAGTTTAAAGAAAATATAGGACTTTGTCTGTACCATAAGACTCCATATATTGTAATAATAACAACAACAATGTATAGTTATATATAAAAGTATATAAATACTGTATTACTTATATATAAGTGTATGTATTGGACTTGTTAGAGTGGGTCCAGAGGAGGCCACAAAGATGATCTGAGGGCTGGAGCATCTCTCCTGTGAAGACAGGCTGAGAGCTGAGGTTCAGCTTAGAGAAGGGAAGGCTCCAGGGAGACCTTATAGCACTTTTCAGTACATAAGGGGGAGCTTACGAAAGGAGAGACAGGGACCTTTCACATGGGCAGATAGTGATAGGAAAGGGGGAAGTGGTTTTAGACTAAAACAGTAGAGATTTAGGTTAGATGTTTGGAAGAAATTCTTTACTGTGAGGGTGGTGAGGCCCTGGCACAGGTTGCTCAGAGAGGCTGTGGTTGCCCCATCCCTGGAAGTGTTGAAGGCCAGGCCAGACGGGGCTTTGAGCACACTGGTCTGATGAAAGGTGTCCCTGCCCATAGCAAGGAGTTGGAACAAGATGATCTTTAAGGTGCCTTCCTTCCAACCCAAACCATTCTGTGATTCTATGATAAAATTGCACCCCTGACTTCTCACCCTTTAAACAAAACGTTGTCCTTTCTCTGATTTAAAGGACAACCAGGTGAACACAGCCAAGTCCCCCCCTCTTCATTTGCCCAGTCACACCCATGGTAACACACACATCCTCTGCAGTTGCAATACTCCTCCTGATACAGACGGTATTTTGTATCCTCTCCACCTGGTGCTTAGTACGTTATACCTTAGGTGTTATTAATCGTCTTTCTTGCAAGAGCCCTAAGGATGCTCCCTAAGGGATGGGGAGCCAGGAGATGCAGGTGACCGAAGTCCAGGCAACACCCTCATCACTGGGGCATAATCTAAGAGGGCTCTCCGAAGATTTTCTACATTAGGATTGCCTTGAAATCTTTTGTGAAGATAGATTTTAAATCCTGAGGAAAAAAAATAGACTTTTCTGAGGGCGTTGACAGCAGGCCCTCTATCTCTCCCCCTGCTTTCTGACTCTTTGTAAAAAAATCCAATATTCCACAAAGTTTGATTAAGCCTAGAAATGAAATCAGATATTTTTTCCTGCTTTATTGTTCTAATGAATTTATGGTCCAGTTTATCAGCTGCAGATGAAGCACTCTCATCTCAGTAGAGAGAAAGGGGACTCTTAAAAGCCATTGCCAGAAGCTCCAACAGCCAACGCAGCAGTAAAAGCCGTCAAACACATCCAGCCACCCCTTTGCTGCAGCAGTGGGGGAGACCAGGCACTGTTTACTCATGCAAGGATGTGTTATGCGTTGTTTCTATAGATAAAATTCAGAGTAGCCATTTTATTTTTTTTCCTGCCACACCAGGAACCAACACTGACTGATACACAGGATCACTTCACGCAAACTTCAGCCAGAAGTTTACTCTTTTGCCTCATGATGCCTATTGCTTTGAAAGCCAGGATACTTCTCTCAAACCCACTTAGGTCTCCACTTTAAGCATGTGAAACCATGTGGCACTTTCCCCTCCATCAGAGGTCTCCATAACTTCTCAGCACAAAAGAGAAGATCTCCTCTGCCAGGTGAAATTTAGAAGTGGACTTTTTTTTAAACCATCAAGACGTGTGAGAGGCAAAGTTAGGTTACCTCTATTCCTGTTCAAAACCTGGCTGTACTGACCAAAGCTTTGATTAGAAGTGTCATAAACCCCATGCAGATGTTATACTGATCCTTTAAGTTTTGGCTTTGCTAACAACTAATGCTGTTTTGATTACAGGCACTCAGTCAGTGCAGTAAACACCATTTCTGAGCCCCAGTCTTGGTCTGGAATAAATATGGTTATGGAATAAAATAAGCAATATAAGAAATAAAAACTTTTTTAAAAATCGGCAAATAAAGAGTAAACAAATGGGAGGCATGAATAAAATCACAAAAACACCATTCACCTCTCTGGCCAGGACTCCTGAGAGATACACATGGAAGAATAAAATATCTCAGACACAGCAGAGAATACCTTTATGTTACAAGGAGGCAAAGTCTGAATTATAGATATATGAATTATCATTCCAATCTTTAATAGCATAGAATCATAGAACATCTAGAGTTGGAAGGGGCCCACAAGGATCACTAAGGTTAAAAAAGACCTTCAAGATCATCAAGTCCATCTCCTGGCCTTGCACAGGACCATCCAAAGAATCCCACCATGTGCCTGAGAGTGTTGTCCACATTCTTCTTGAACTCTGTGAGGCTTGATGCTGTGACCACTGCCCTGGGGAGCCTGTTTTCCAGTGCTCAAATACATTCTGGGTGAAGAAGATTTTCCTAATACCCAACATAAGCTTCCCCTGACACAACTCCAGGCCATTCTCCCCAGTACGAACATGGGGGCAGGCGTGCACTGTGCAAACATACACACAAATTACACACCCTCCACCAGTTCCAGTTAGAAAGAACTGTGGATTCCTAGCAGCATGAGCTTGCAAAGTCTGCCTGGTTTTAGTCCTATTATGGAACCAGGACTATAGAGCAAACTCATGAGTTTGGTCTTGGTGCAGAACTTCCTTGCCACAGAAAACAGAAAGGCCAGAGTTAACAATATTGTCCTCTTCTCCCTCTGAAGAACTGGGGCCTCACATTGGCATTTATTTTACAAATGTCCTGTACTCCTTTTGGCTTCTCCCTTCCTGCCTGCATCTAAGGCACAAGCATGAAGAGTCCACAAGGCAAAGAAAATAATTGCAATGCTTCACTTTCCAGCTACAAAATAATTCAGGGAGGCACAAACAACGTTGGTGCTTTACCACCCCATTTAAAAGCACAGCTATGTGTGTCCAGAGGAGCAGAGAGCAGGACTGACAACACATCCATCATACCCAACCAGCCACCAGGTCTCATTGCTACACCCAGGGGTACATTCTTAGGGAAGAAAACACAAAAGTTGTCCCTCTCCTGTGTGAGATCCCTGATCTAAGTGAACATTTTAATGTCAAAGACTGATTATGCCTGTCCTTTCTCCTGCTTCCAGGCCAATCTTTGAGCAAATACTTGTGATGCTCAGAGGATTTACAGCAATGAGCAAATGACAGGGAGAGTAACAAACTCTGCACTGCAGGTACAACTCTGCTAATTCATAAACATTTAGAGGTTTGCAGAAGAGAAGTTACAACAGACTGACCTGAGCTTTCAGCCTCTGCTCCTTGTTATGTCCCCTCTGGACATGTCATTCAAATCTATACAAGCTTGCAGTTGCTTCTAAAAACATATTATTTAAAACTTCTTCTTTATCTGCAACTTTACATAAAATTCTATCAATCATTTGCTTTATCTACAATTTTTATCAGCAAAGATTTTGCATTTATGCCCATGTGGTTCATGGGAATTTTTAGTAACACCAGAAGTGCTATATACCCCTTTACAGTCGCACTAGGAAGGACGACTTTCCACTGACACCTGCTATATGAGATCAGTCAGCCCTTAATCCATTGTAGAGTGTTACTTTTTAATGCAAATGCTATTCAATATGTATTAACAATGCCTAAGAAAAAAATGTACTTCATCAAAGAACAAACGTACTTTATCGAGGTAGTTACCATATCAACCAAACTGTAACTCCATGGAAGGAAATTACTTCTGTTAGAGATGACCTCTTTCTCATAAAATTATAATCCTTGAATAGGGATGCATAATAATTCCCATTCTGTAATACTTTACTCACTGGCTTCGACACCAAATATTAGGTTTTTTGTGAGTGAGATCAGGCAAACTGCCCTCTGACTGTACATATGAACCATTTTTCATTTTTAATAGCCTTACACTATTACCATATCAAAGGCCCATAATCAGTGGGATTAGGAAGCTCTGAGTAAGTAAATTTGCAGATGACACCAAACTGAGTGGTGCAGCTGACACATCTGAAGGATGGGATGCCATCCAGAGGGACCTGGACAAGCTGGAGGAGTGGGCCCATGGGAATCTCATGAGGTTTAATAAGACCAAGTGCTGGTGCTGCACCTGGGCTGGGTCAACCCCTGGTATCAATCCAGGCTGGGGATGAACAGATCAAGAGCAGCCCTGGGGAGAAGGACCTGGGGGTGCTGGCGGATGAGAGGCTGGACACGACCCAACAATGTGTGTTTGCAGCCCAGAAAGCTACTCCTGTCCCTGCCGTGTATGAGCTTTTAATTCAAAGAAACACAATGTAGCTTTCTGGAAGTGATCTCAATGCAAACACCTTTTCTATAAGCAAATCATACTGAGATCTGTTTGGTGATAAAGAGGGAGTTAAGCCTCACTTTTACATATCGTTCTTTAAAATCTTCCCTATGAAAAAAATCCCAAACCTTTCAAATATCTTAAAAATGAGAGACAGTATCTCTCACAGAGTCAATGCACTGTGAGAGACATGTCAGAAGAGCGTGTCAGCTCAGGGACTTTCACTAGCACTAAAATAGCTTTAATAACCTATTGTGGTTAAATCGTAACAGTAGGGGTGTGAGTTTGGAAAAGAACAGCTTGAATGATCTGATAGTGAAAGTCTCTTTGCCTCTAAGCCATTTCAAAAGAAATTAAAGGAAACAGGATAGAAAAAAATGGTAAAAAAAAAAAGAGAATGAGAAAAGAGCGGAGAGAAAGAGGCAAGTAGTTGGAGTTGGGAGAGGGAGGAATGGAAGAAAGGAGGGAGGGAGGGAGGGAGGGGAGGAAGGAAAGGAGAAATGAAGGAAGGAAGGAAAGAAGGAGAAGGAAGGAGAAGGAGAAAAGGAGAAGTTTGGTTGAAGTGACAGTATTGTGTCTGCTACTGTAATTCCTGGCCAGGAATGGTGTGATTCTGCCGCCCCTTAGAGATTTCTATTGAGGAACCTTCCCTGTAAAGTGCTAAAAAAACCCCTCTGTCACCAGCACTCCATCCTTATATCCTTCAGACTGCTGAAACAGTTTCTTAATTTCCATTTTAATTCTTTCAGGAATAAGTAAGCCCTCAGCTGCCAGGAGCACCTCTGGGGACTTGTGTATAATGAATGCTGAACATGTGTATCTGTCAAGTACCGCAAGAATAAAGTAGAGAGGTGAGAAGAGAAACACAAGAAGGTTAAAACAAACACTATTTATTACCATGTTTCTTTTTTTTTCCCCCTCAAACTGAGAATTTTAAGATTCCAGAATCCCTGCAGTATTTTCTACTCTCCGTATCTCCATCGTTATTCTATTCCCACAAGAGAAACTCCCCAATTTCTCTCAAAAGTTGAGATACTCCCAACCTAAACACTTGAGTTGCCTCATCCCATGACAATGATCTTTAACCCCCACACACAATTCTATCCACAGATAAAGCAATAGTTGGGCAAATTCAGGCCTCCCTAAAAGCTGTGTCCCAAAATTTTAGACCAGACAGCCTTGTAAGAAAGAGAGATTTGGAGGAATGAGTGGAGTGGCTGCATTTTTTCTGCAGACAGTATTGCACATTTTTTCTACATTGAAATAATTTTTCCCATTGACGCTTAAAGGGGAAGGGCCTGGTGAGAAAATTTTTCTTATACTCAAGAATATGTCATGGAAGTAGTCTCTCAGAGCCCATTTGCTCTGTTCTTTAATTACTCAGGCAGTTCTCTGTGCAGCAGTTCCTCCAGCACATTTAATTCCCTGCAGTCAGTTGATGACTCCTATATATAGTTCTGGCTTTATATGCTCTTCTTTTTTTTTTTTTTATAAAACATTGTACATGGACCATTATCAAGCCTCAACATTTAAGGGTTTCCCCCCACCCCATTCTTTTAAAAATACTTTTTTTAAAAAACCACCTCCACACTCTGCCCATATTCACTGTATATTTTTTGGCAAATGTTTACTGTCAGATATTCTTTACCTGCAAATGAACCAATCCATAAAGTGCCACCCACTACGGAAACAAATTTGTAAGGAAAAACCTGCCATTATTTTCAACTACAGTGGTGGCACTGGCAGTGTAATGATACTGCAATTGCATCTATGCTAACATTATAATTTGTATCAAGGTGTTGGTACTACAGAGCATTGCAGCAATTATGTGATTCCACCTTGCAGTTTAATGCCTTGTGCAACTCTTCCTTCCTTTCTGAAATCGTGCTCTACCTTCACACTGTTTGAAGTCCATCAATGCCTGGAAAATCACCTGCTCGTGGCTGTTGAAACCGAGGTTGATTCCACCTTTATTCCTTCAAATAATGCCTGCATTGATTCTGAATGAGGTTTCCATATTTACACACAAAGGCTCTCTGTCACTACAGTGATAAAATCACAGCATCCTGGAATGGTTTGAGTTCAAAGGGACCTGTCATGGGCAAGGACACCTTTCACTAGACAGGGCTGCTCAGAGCCAATCCAACTGACTCGAACAGTTCAAGGGATGGGGCATCCCAGCTTCTCTGGCCTACCTGGTCCAGTGCCTCACCACCCTCACCCTGTTATCTAATCTAAACCTGTTTAAAACCGTTACCCTTTTCCTATCACTACAAGGGCTTGTCAAAAGTCCTCTCCAGTTCCCCTGTAGACCTCATAAATGCTCATGACGAAATGGGAAGTGAATAACAAACCGTCCCCACAACACAGCTTATAGGCTGCCCACCCTACTCCCCAAAATATCCTAAGGCTGTCACATGTTTAAATGCACCAGCACCCACCTGAACCACTCCCCAGGTTCCCTGGGCTGCTGAGAAGGTACCAAGAGACTGGAATGGGAGCGTGGGTGTCTGTGTTCACAAGGCTCCCTACCCCTCTACCAGCACAGCAGCCAGAAAATGTGGTTCTTTGTGTTACCAGGCATTCAGTGCTGGCACTGTCCAATAGATGGTACATTCCACACAGAGGGTGAGCAAAACTACTACGAGGTATTATACCCCAGAGAGCACTCATGCAACACACAGTTAGGTCCCAGGCCAGAGGACGCACTCCTCTGGCTCCTTCTATAGGAATGGAGAAGAAGGGTTCCTTCAAAGAGCAATTCAGAACAGAAACCCAATTTAGGTGCCCTGATGTAGTACTGAAAAAGCTACTCTCTTCCCATTGTTTATAGGGGGAACCAAGGGACACATGGTTCCCAAATTAGACATCTATCAAAGGCACCACAGTTACATCCATCCAATTAAAACACGCATGGTTGGGTGCATTACTGGGCACTGAGGCCACACCATGTTCAAGCCCATATCTATGCTAGCAAATGATCTTAGCCTCCAAAACGAGGGAGCTGCTGACCATGAACACTCCCTGGCATGTTGTAAGTACCCAGCTGGGCCCTAGAAATGTTCCCATGAGTGTGAGCTTGCCTGGGTCAAAACGTGCCAGATACCAGTACAGACGAGTGCATTACATTGCCCAGGAATGCTTCTGGCCACATTTATGGTTCCTAGTTCAGTTACAGCCCATAAATAGCATCCTTTGCTAAGAGTTCTCTAATAAAGACCAAAAGGACCCTCTTGAGCATAAATGCTAAATACATTTTAAGGTCACAGGTCACCAGTTTTTAAATGCATTCAGTTCAAACGGCAAAAGTGGGAAAGGGGCTGAGTTCACAGCCAAGAAATGTTGTATCCTATTTAAGTAGGGGCAGGGGAAATGCAGGGAGTTCTGGCCTTTCCAAAACACTTGAAGTCTTTTTGAAGGTGAAGTAAAATACTAACAAAAAAAAAAAAGGTAAGTTATTCTCCTACACTTTTCTTCCTGTTCTGCCTCACTTAGACTGGAACTGATCACATGAAAAATACTGTTTTCTCCATCATGTGGCAGGCTGGGCTGTGCATTTATACCATCTTCTTGCTCTGGATCCAAGCTTCTCTCTCTCTCCTCCTTTTGTCACCATCCATTGCCTTTTTTGGTTCTCATTTCTTTCTGTCCCATTGTCTGGATTTTCACTCCAAAAGGGACCAGATTACTGCAGTTACTCACACCCCAACAGCACACAAAAGGTGATAACTACACAGCCACACCCACACAGGGAATGCTTTACAACCCATCAGCCCTACCTCCAGGCTGATCCCATATCTAAGCCTTAGCCCATCTTTAGATGTCCTTTAAAATTTCCTAGAGAAGTTCTTGAACCTTGGTGGGGACTCATCTTTCCAGGAGACACCTACACTGCAGGATGCTCTGGATTGCACCCACACAAACGCAAGAAGCTCGTTGGACGGGCTGGCAGCAGAAGTATATTGTCAAGAGGACGGATGCAATTAGCACAATTTAAGTGAGCAGCATACAGAATTAATTTGCACATGCTCCCACAGGGAATAAGTGGCACTATGGGAACTGTGAATATAGCATCAGACCTCAGCACTTCCAAGCTAATTTGCTTGTGTCTGCCCCTAAACAAACACACAGACTGTGTGCCAAGGAGCTTGTCGGCAAACAGCACAAGGTTTGGAGGAAAGCAATTAGCAGCTGCAGTGCTTTGCATCCAGGCTGGGAGCTGACTGCTGCTCTGGGACACGAGTTCACCCCTTTCTCTCTGGTTCTCTCATTTTGTGAAAAAGGTAAAGCCTCACCATGCAAAGTGTCCTTGATCCTAGCAAACCATGGGATTTCTCTTGGGTGCTCAATCATTGCCTTAGCAGATGAATTGCCATGAAAATGCCTGCATGCTGATGACCTACAAAATATTCAACAGGATGGCAGTATGGAGTTGAGTTGGAGCACATTCTCCAGGAGGCAGCAGTCACAGCAACAATCCCTCCCCCAGGGGCTGCTCTACTGGCACAGGTTGAACATGTCACTCCTGACCCAGCTGCTGGGCTCCTTGGGATAATTTTATATGTAATCACTGCCTGTACTTCATAGGCTGGAGAGAATGGGGTGCTGGAAAGCTGAAAAAGTTTCCTGCTGGGTCCTGTGTCCCAAGGACAAAAGGTATTACTCACCTGCCTGTGCGGAGACAAAGCTACCCCACCTACCAAAGTGAGAATCCCAAGAGCCAGAAAGAAGAGATCAGCACACAGTGCCTCTCTTGTGCTGTAAATGAGAATGAACAGCCTGTGGATGACAACAGAAAGTACTCCAGATAGACAGTCTAACCTGCTGACCATCTCACAGCTGCAGAACTTGCCAAGCATTGAAAAATTCCATAGTTTTCTCTCCTCTTCTCGCTCATGAAGTTTTTAAAAATAAAGTTTTTATCTTCCTGGATTTTGCACCATTGGATGTGGATCAATTCAATATCCACCAACGTAATGAACAATGAGACTTCTATGGTCTGTAAGAGCCAAGCTGAAACATCTGTACTTTATACTCCTTTAGAAACTTACAGGGATCAATACCACACAGACAAGTGTTGATTGTAGAAATAGAAGCATTTCACTAACAGAAGCAGATCTCTTTTATCTTTTTTTTCCTGTGCTATTAAACAAGTAATATGGAAGAAAAATTCTGCCAGCAGCAAATTTCACAACAGGGAGATGGCAGCAACAGTAACAAAAAAAAAAAGCTAAATATTTTACGGCAGTGGCTGGTTTTAGGATGGACTGAAATGTAAAACGCTATCAACACAAGAGACAAGGTTTTGTTTCATTTGGTTTTTAAAGTAACAGTTCTGTGTTAGTCCTGTAATTGAAACAACTGAGATGATTAAAAATAAACTCAGTGCGGGGCTCCGGGAAGTTGGCTCTCACTGAACAGGAACATTACAGTATTTCTGCTATAAAACCCCATCAATCTCACTTGCACTCGGCATTCATGAAAGGCACATTCCCCAGATGAACCCAACGGAGCGGTGCAGCTACAGATCTGCTGAAGCCATCAGTTCCCACTGCTGGCTGGAGGTACAAGACAGTCTGTCCATTATCCTCCCATGTGCCACAACACAGGGACAGGAATGCCAAGTAAGAGTTTATAATTGATTTTTTTATAAAGCAAATCCTGAGAAGACTGAAAATGTTATTTTATTTGTTAAATCTCTGTGAAAGCAATTACTTGTCCAGAATAATAACAAGAAATCCAGTCATGGCATTCTGTTACCTCACAGGAGTTCCAAAAGTGAATTAATTGGAAACATGTTATTTCAAAGCTGATGGCTCTTCAGCTGATCAATAAATATACACTAGTTGTTCTCAAATAACTTCCAAGAGAGAAATAAAGCTCAAGGACATGTCTAAGAGGGACTCTGACTGGCATTACTCTTCTGGTGTAATTATACAACTGCAAATCTATCAGTGTTGTCTTCCACAAGGATATTTTTGGGGGCTACTGTAACAGTGGCTTTGGGACTCTGAACAGCAGCAGCATAAATATATCATAAAAGAAAATCAATTTCTGTATAAATACAAGATATGACTCCAATTAAGAGTTTGTTTTTGTTCTATGAAGATTTGTCACCTCACCTTTACAAAATAGAGGGGGTTTAAGAAAAATAAGTGACTTTAGTCTTCTCTCGGAAGAAACCAGGATAAAGTAGCACCCCAGCAGAAGGATGCTATTTTATGGATGCACCTCAGCAAACTCAGAAGTTTGCCTGGTTGCAGACCACATCCTGCCACTACCTGAATTTGGCCTTTCCTGGGCAAGACACTGAACTGGCCACACAGAGACAGAAGGTAGAGGCGGGCATGTGCAAGCCCCATCACCAACTAGAGGAAGAAATGGGACACTTCTGTGGTGGTACAGCTGTTCAGAAGAGATCCTTTAAGAGCAAACCATCCATTTGATAATCTTCATGGGGATAAAACTTGGAGACATCAATGAAAACAGCACAAGGACAAAGTGATTGATGCTGTGAGAAAAAAGGCTTGCCCCAGATCGGGTGCCACCAAAACCTGTTGGCTCTTAGAGCTCTGTCTCTGCCTTCCAGTATGCTACAGAGTCCAGCTGGAAAAAGAGATTATTCAAAATGACTGAAGGATGGCAGAAGCAACGCCAGTGTCTGCTTCCTTACTTGCAAAGGGTTTAAATGGGTCACTGATATCTGTAAAGGTCTTTAAATCTGTAAAGAACTTTTGTAGACTATCTGGGTTTTACACCTTGGTAACTTCAATCCAATATTAATTTTATCCAGACAGCTTCATCCATGTCCCAGCTCCATTTGTGCCACCAGGCCATTGCTTTCTAAGGAGGTTTGCATAAGTTTCCTTCCCATGGACACTTCAGCAATCTCTCTTCTGAAGCCTAAAAGCAGCTAAAAGAAAAGCAACTAAGCAGGAAGTGCTTTTGAGGGCATCTGACCCCTCAACTCTGTGCTACACAAAGGATGTAACAACTGGAGCCTGGAAAGCAAGGGTATGTGGTCAGTAACCCAAAGCAGGCACAACCTGGGCTGTGTTACTCAAGCCAGGTGCACATAGTTCAAATGCCATTTTTCTCTTCCTTTCCCCCTGAAAATGTTTTCCCTGCGCAAAACTGTTAGCCACTCATTTTTAAGGAGGTCTGAAAAGATGCTTCAGACAAGACAATTGTGCAAGAAGAGGAAAGGGAGAGAATGAAACCAAACCACAAAAAGAAAACGACTCAAGAGGCAGAAAGCACATGGGTACCAATCAGCAGCTACCACCCTGCCATTTCTGGGTACTGTGATTTTCATTCCCCACTAAAAGGTTATCTGGGCCAGAAAAGCCCCCACTGATCAAGCCCCCTGCATTAATACAGGGCTGCCACGCTGTGCAGCACACCCGTGCTGTCTTATTCACGTATTTGGAATCAGACCGTGCTACTCTTCTGCTGGTCTGCCAGCAGCACAACCCAAGCCTCCCCACGGACATGCTAGGAAGAGTTAATGCTGTAAAACTTTCAGCTACACGGCCACCAAAGGCTCACCCCAGCATGAGAAAACCTGTTTTTTCACAGGACCTGCAAAGTCAGCACGGTGATGCCTGTCCCCATGGTCCCTCTCCAGGGAGCTGAGCACGCTGAATCTCTGAAGGGGAACATGGTTTGCATTGATTTTTTAAAACATATTAAGTAATTGATGTTTTGAACCAAAACCAGAACTCCTCCACTTCGCAAAAAAGCAAGTTCAAAATAAGACATTTTAATAGCTTCAAAGCTTTTTTCCCAATCCTTCTCCATGACCAAAAACTTACCTAATTTGGTTTTGCCCAGTAAGTTTCGATCTTGGTGAATTAGCATTTTCCCTTTGACAGGCATTCAATTAAGAGGTCCCAAACCAATTCTGAGAGGTTTCTTTTCCTACAAAATATAATGTCTGCGAACCCATGCACCTAGGGGTATATGGTGTGGGAGGTGGATAATTTTATCTGCTGCCAGTTAGGAATGAGAGATTTGGAATTGATGTTTAAATTAGAAATAAAATAAAATCTTGCAGACAGTACAGTATTTCAGCTCGAGAGCTTTTGATGAGTCCTGAAGGACAGTGTTCAGCAATTGCTCATCGTGTACACTCCTCTCCAGCCTGAGAAGGAAAATGGTTTCAAAAACGCTCTTGTGGACTCAGGAAAGGACAGATTTACTCTATCACATCAGATGCCTCAGCAGCTCAGCAAGTGGTCTGCAGTGAAACTGACCCCCAGAAGGTGTCCTTGCAGAGTCACTGCGCATTTTAAAGCACATCTGACGGATCTGGTGTTTTTTATTTTTTATTTACACATGTCTAATTTTTCCAGAGACCCCTGGAACCTGCGCTTCAAATTTAGACAAAATAACAATTCATTTCTTTCCTTTTGGACCACTTTTTCCCCCCTAAGTGATGCCTCATGCAGACCTTGTGCTGAGAACTGCTGCATTAGGTGGGGCTACATAGCTGGGAAGTGGGATTTCACAGTCAGCTCTGCATCCTCAATCTGCACCATCTGGCATCGGGATCCACTGTGATCCTCTTCAGCACAGTCACTGTGTGGGTTTGCACAGTGCTAAAACAAAAGTTCCTCTCATTGCATCTCACTCTGCATAAAGATGTTCTCAGGGGCACTGAGAACTGGTCAGACTCTACTTCTTTCTTTATTTTTTCCCCCCTATCCTATGCAAGCACTGAGTCACAGTTGAATCATCAAGGTTGGAAAAGACCTCCAAGATCATGAAGTCCAACCTTTGACCAAATACCACTATACCCACTAAACTATAACCCTAAATGCCATGTCCACTCGTTTTTTGAACAGTTCCAGGAACGGTGACTCCACCATTTCCCTGGGAAGCTTGTTCCGATGCTTAACCATTCTTTCAGTGAAGAAATTTTTTCCTAATATCCAACTTAATAACTAACCTATTATCTTAGATGATGATCCCTCTTTCTGCATTGACATAGAGGCAGATTACAGCTAATATAGTTGATACTTTGAAAAGTAATTCTTGGAGCTCTTTAGTGGTTATTTCCTACACTTTATAGAGAAGGCGATGGGCACAAAACAAAATAAAAGCAGGGAGGAGCAGAGACAGAGCTTCACTGGGATGATCCTGTGTCTCTGAACACAAAGAGAACACAGCCAGCAGGGCTCGCAAACAGGACAGGGCCATCAGGTTTGGTTTTATCAGGGAGGACTACAGAAAATCAACCCTGCAGGGTCATTCCCAGTTGCCCATAAGATCCAGAAGAAATGGAGAAGTTGTGGGTGCATGTTACAGAGGAGTTAGACATCTGTGCAACTGGTGAGCTGTTATTTCTCCTGGATTACAGCATCTGTCCCTAATGGGACATGGTAAAATGACTTCCTAGGGAAGTTGCCTCCTCAGCGAGGTTTGGCTTGCAGTTATATGTTATCCATGCAAAGGGAGAACTGGAAGAGGAGCTAATGTTATCATAGGAACTGCAGTCCTAAGGAAGTTCCCAGCTGCCTTTTGCAGGTGGGATTTCTCCCCTTAAAGAGAAACTTGAGCCCTAAATGAGTGTAGTGAAGGTTTGTGCAAGATTATCCGACCTGGTTTGCAGGGGTACAGCCTTGGGGAGTGGATATTTTAGGTGCTGAGCTGAAGAGAAATTTTTTCTGGATGAGGATCATGGGAGAATGAGTTTGTGCTTGCAGAAGTGTATCAGGCACATGCTGGGCTGGGACTGTGTGAAGTAAGGAACAGTGAAGCCTGCTACAAAGAAATGGCTAGACACATTGAAGTTTTTCATTAGCACTTTCTGATAAGATCATAAATATTCAGTATAATTGCCATTAGCTAGAGTGGCCAAAAGCATGAAGTGGCAAAATGTATAAATTCATTGTAAAAACTATGCAGAACACACAGGAGAGGGGGAAAGCAGAAGATGGAAAATAGAGCTAAGGAAGTCCATACATTTCTTAAAAGAACTTTTTTAAGAACTCTAAAACACACTGCACAAGTCCCAGTGTGGACCAGTTGGCCCTTTGCCACCTTCTCCTCCAGGGCAATGGAAATGGGATCCATCAGCTCAGCAAATACCGGCGGTGAACAAAGGCCCCACTGCCAAGATCTGTTGGCACCAGCACCATTCCCACGCATCTCCCCACATCCCCTCCAGAGAGCAGGGCTGCCTCTGACATGCTCAGTCCCAGTGTCCCTGCCTGGCACCAGCACCCGAAGCTTTGTCCTTCTCCCCTCCCTGTTTCCCCCTGGGTCTTTGGGAGGCCTGGGCTGTCTGAACCATCCAGGGGGTTCCCTCGCACACCGAGCCGCCCTCATTGTGCTCTGCCCCAGTGAGCACAACTAATAACCATGGACTGCCTCCTTTAATTGAGGCTCTGAATAACCCAGAGCAAGGACCAACCCCTCCAACAAAGGCAGAGCTCCCCTTGCCATGGAGCACAGCTGCCACTCACCCAGGTCTGTGCTGGTATTTCACAAAAGCTCATCTATTTGCACGGAAAGCAGCGATCACAAAAACCAGCTATGAGCAAATGGAGGCCAGTGTGAATTCCAGGGAAGTCCCCAAGGCAGAGACCGTGGCCAGCGTTCCATGCCCCACACTTGATGAGCACCAGAAGCTTGGTGAGATTATTTTGCCCTGCAACAGGCTTTTCTAAGAGGTTGTGGAAGCCCAGAGGAATGACATACATGCTGGTGATGAAAATTACCGCAAACCAGAGCGTGTTTTCCAGCTCAGAATACAAAACAGATTGGCTTTTCTGCAGGCACTGGTAAGAAAAATACTAATTAGTGCAAAGTCTGGTGACAGGCCAACTCTCTTGCTTAGTTACTCATTCACTAAAGTGAAATTAATCTGGATTTAGATCAATGGAAATGAGTGAGGAATGTAGCTGGGTGTTTTGTTTTATGTAGACCCATTTGCTGCTGTTGCTGATCACAGAAAAGTAAAGCTAAAAGCACAGCACAGAACATCTCAAAGTCAGCTCTGTCCCTAGTAACCAAGGCCTGCTATCAAATAGACATGTTCTATTATGGCTGCCAGCCCCCAAAACTCATTCTGAGGATGCAAAGACATTCAGGAGCACAAAGATTATTCTAGATAAGGCTCACATAGAAGGGCAGACACAAAAAAGGCAGCCTGGCTCAAATTCCCCATGTGGAGGGGTAAAAGGCAGCCTTGGCTTGGTAAACAGTGAGAAATGCTTATATATAATAAAAGAAATCTGGAGAGGAACTATTTGCAGTAGCAAATAGTAACAGGTCAAGGGAAAATGGCTTCAAACTGAAAAATTTAGATTTAGATGAGATATTAAGATTAGGAGATTAGGAAGAAATTCTTTACCATAAGGGTGATGAAGAACTGGCACAGGTTGCCCAGAAAATCAGTGGATGCCCCAGGCCTGGAAGTGTTCAAGGCCAGGTGGGATGAGGCTTTGAGCAACCTGATCTAATCAAAGGTGTCTCTGCCCATGGCAGGGGAGTTGGAACTGGACTATTCTGTGATTCTCTGACTCTACGAGCACATTCCCAGCTTTGGCCATGAGGTTCCAGAACTTCTTTATTTCAGTGAACTTCTCATCCCAGCAACATCTCCAATTAGACTTCAAAGGGCACTATATGAAAACCCAAATCCACCTAAGAAAAAGACACCATGAAGGATGTGATGTCCGTAAGAACTATTTACAAACCTGATATCCGTGCCACTATATGAAAAATGATAACAGTATTTATGACTACCTGAGAACACCCCCAACCCTCCCCAAATTAGTGTAGTAATGGACCAATGCCTTCACATTTAAACATCCCTTCTGCTTTACAATATTCAGCACTTCTTTATTTCTATAAAAACCAAGTTCATTCCTTATCCAGGAGGGCAAGAAGGTGGAGCCAAACTATTCTCCCTACTCCTATCTACCCAAAACCAGGATACTACATTCCCACTGCCCATCAGGGAAAGCTCCTGGCCTGGAACTGTGGTATTCCCTGAACCATGTCTGGTCATTGTTTAGAAAAACTCATTAGCACAGAGTGAACCCATCACACTGACTGTCCCATGGGCAGTGGGACAGTTCCAGGACCCAGCACTTGTACTGGCAGTGGTGTTTCCAAGGCAGTTTCCAAGGGCCTGTGCTAACATGGGACATCCCTCTGGGTGGCATTTCTCCTTGCTGCACTGTGCCTGCACATGTAGAGTCAGGCTCTCCATCTCTCCTCCTCTGGCATCCACAGAGACAGTGGCCTTATTTAAAGGGGTTGCCTCAATCCCACAGCTCACTTGGAAGCATCAAGAATCAGCAGGAATGAGGCTGACTGAGTTACTTGAGCAGTGATTACAGAGGTGCTGAAGCATGTTCAGAGAAGGGCAAAGAAGCTGGGGAAGGATCTGGAGCACAAGTCTGATGAGGAGCAGCTGAGGCAGCTGGGGGGGCTCAGCCTGGAGAAAAGGAGGCTCAGGGGGGACCTTATTGCTCTCTACAGCTACATGGAAGGAAGGTGTAGCCAGGTGGGGACTGGCACCTTCTCCCAAGTAACAAGCAACAGGACCAGAGGAAACGGCCTCAAGTTGCGCCAGGGGAAGTTCAGACTGGATATTAGGAAAAATTTCTTCACTGAGAGGGTGGTCAAGCATTGGAACAGGGAAATGATGGAATTGTCCCTGGCAGTGCTCAAAAAATATGTAGATGTGGCACTTAAGGATGTGGCTTAGTGGTGGGTTTGGTAGTGTTGGGTTAAGAGTTGGACTCCACGATCTCAGAGCTCTTTCTCTCCTTAATGGTTCTGTAATTCCATAATAACAATAGTGTGCAAAGGAAACAAGTACATGTTAAATATGTAACACTGGTCTCTTGTAACACTGGCATCTTAAGCTTCACAGGATGTTTCCACAAGCTACAAGTGGCAGCTGTCTTGGCAGACAAGAGGCAGAACACCTTCCAGATGACAGTGGCTCCATCCTGCAAAGGCCCAAAGGAGTCCTTCTTTGGGCAGGACATGCTTTTGTATGCTGTTACAGGAAGAGGGGATTTTCATACAAGAATTATGACAAGGCAGGACTGAGTCCTTTCAAAGTTAGGCTTGGTCCATGTTGGATCTGTTCTTTCCTAGCCATCCACTAGCCATCACACCATTAGCTTCACTGCAGAACTGACTCTGTTTATAATGATCCACTCCAGTTCCTGTCGAATTGTTTCACCACTGCCTTTCTGGGAGCAGACAAGTTAGAGAGAACTCCTGGTGGGAAAGTGAGAACTTGCTCTCTGCAGTGATCACCACCACTAGCGTTGAACCTCTTTCCCTGGTGAGTGTTAGATATGTGGTGTTGTTTTCCGTGCCCAGAACTGACTTGGGATTAGTTACTGAGGAACATCTTGGCAGCCTTCCAGGCCACCACAAATGAAAAGCACTCTGTTGTCTTATGGACAAACAAAGTCTACAATTTGTCCCTAATCACTTCCATTAGAGCACAGTTTGCCTTCTAATCAAAGGCCATGTTTTACATTTTATCCTTCTTTCCATCTTCCACCCATGCCAGGGCCAAGATGCTGCAAACATTCTTTTACATGTAGACAGTTAGAGAATAGAATGTCCCTCCCACCAAGGTCTGAAAGCTCAGAGTATAAGAGACAGATGTTCTCGTGGCTTTTCTGCTGTGAGGAATCATAAGGAAAATATATTAGTGATCTCTCAATAAAGCTTTTTTTCATCTCTTTGTCAGATTCAAAGATTTTACTGATACAGAAAACAGTGACCAGCAAGGCCTCTTACTTGCACCTTGAGAAGCAACCTCTAGTTTCTACTTTTGTGATACAGAAGAGAAATTGACCATCAGTACAACATGTTTTAACATTGCTGATGTGCCCTCTGCTTCCATGTTTCCATGCTTCTCCAAAGGCATGATGGGTGCTGATGGTCATTTTTCCTAATATATTATTCCACAGGTGGTTTGGGAATTTTGGTCATTAGCAATACCAGTGTTTAACGTGGCATGAAAGTCAATGCAAGGTTACTTACAAGTCCAAACAAAAGAGTAATTTAAAGGTAAGGTTCAGCACCATGACCCTCTTGATGTCTTGCACGGATACTGAGCAAGCCCGAGTTTCTATCTCACGAGATCTGCCCAGACAAACATAAAGCTGCACGTTTAGATCCAATCTATTATTTGCATTAACTTCTTTATACTTGTAGACAGGACATCAACCTGCTGGAGCAAGTTCAGAGGAGGGCCACAAAGTTGAGTAGAGGGATAAAGCATCTCTCCTATGAGGCAATGGGGACAGAATTGGGATTATTCAACATGGTAAAGAGAAGGCTTTGGGGTGACGTTATTGCAGCTGAAGGGGGCCTACAAGAAAGATGGAGAGGGATTATTTACAAGAGCGTGTCATGACAGGACAGGGGGAAACAGCTTCAAACTGAAAGACAGTAGGTTTAGATTAGAAATTAGAAAGAAAATTCTTTAATGTGGAGGTGTGAAGCACTTGGACAGGCTGCTCAGAGAAGTTTTGGATGCCCCATAACTGTCAGTGCTCAAGGCCAGGCTGCATGGAGCTCTGAGCAACCCGATCTAGTGAAAGGTGTCCCTGCCCATGACAGGGTTGGAACTAAATGATCTTTAATGTCCTTTCCAACCCAGGTCATTCTATGACTCTGCAACAAACTTCTAAATGTAATTGCTTTTGACTTAATGTTACCATGAGGTGCCTTACTAGAACCACTCCCTGAGGTGACCCATTTTAACCAAGAGAGTATCCACCTCCCACTGATGGGTGTCATGACTTTATGCTTCACCTTCGTTAGAAAGAGCTGCCATAGCAGAATGAGTGTATCAGCAGGGAAGGTTAAATGCTGCTTAGTAGATCGTAGGGGAGTGTACTGTGTTACCTTTTTCCTTAGTGAAAGACAACATTAATCATTCGTTCCTGCTATCACCCTAGCACAATTCCTCCGCAGCTACAAACCCAGGAGAGCAGGGAGACTAGAACTTAGCCTGAAATTCCAGACAGCAATTGACATGAAAAGCTCGGTCCAAGAACAGGAAAACACACACACACTGTCTTCTCTTTACTCACTTCATGAGTTTTTTCCAACAAACCCTAGGAAAGTCATCAAAAACACGCCAAAAATAAACACAACCCCCTGAAAACCCAGCAAAACTACAGAAATTACTATATAATTATAGATTCATTGCAGGTACGTCTGCACTCTCCACTTTCCCACTCAAAATTTTATAATTAAACATCTACTGATTTAATGAAAACTCAGTGTACTATTCTGAAATTAGGGCATGCATTTCCCCCTGTGGGAGTGCAGATCCACCCAGCATGAATAGCATGTTTATCCACCCCGTGGTTTCCATTCCCTAGATTTTATTTGTGTTTACTGAAAGAAAATCACTTGATTCACTTTGAGATATATATATATAAGCACATACATATACATAAAAAAAATAGTGGATGCTATTAAAAGAACTGAGTGCATAAAGAGAAGAAAATACAGGATGCCTGTGCTCCAAAAGAGGCTTATTTCAAGACTAGTCTGTGGGGGATGCTCAACTCCATGGGAGCTGTGGAGTCCCCCATCAGTGACCACACTTCAATAAAAAGGCCCCATATTCACAATGAGATGAGTATCCAGCACCTTCTACGTAGTGACTTATCAATATTTCATCTCCTGCTCGGTTTGAAACCCTCCAGTCACAGGTAAAAAGTCGCAGGCTCCCTGGGCAAAGCAGGTAAAAACGAAAGTGTCCTTGGTGCCCTCAGTCTCATTGTGTTCTGGTGAGAGCAGGTTACTTGGAAGTTTATGCTAAGATGATGTGTGGTGGTGGGAGAAAAAACAGGCAAGCCAACCTCTGTCATGAACTCACTGACATCAGTTTACCAACTCTTCTTGGCATTTCTCCCTCCCATCCCATCACGGCACAGAGTTACGGGCAGAAAACGCTTTTCCTGAAAAGCTGTTTTTCTCCTGCACATTTTGTGGTGAAGGGGAGACAAGTATTGAGAAGAAAAAAAGAAAAGAACAGAAGATGAAAGGGTCAGCCTCGCACAATTACAGCCTCAAGTGCTCCTGCCCCATTCCTGAACTGCCCCAACATAGCTGTGGTGCCTGTCAATCAGCAGGAGAAGAGAGAGGGGAAGAAACACCATCCAGAAACCTGCAGAGCCAGGCCTGGTCCATCTTGAGGGCTGGACTGTGCTGAGCATACTAAGAAGGTGTAGGGACACCCCCACTCCTACCTCCATATGTATTACCTCCCTATACAGCCCGGAACGAGGAACAATTTCCTAAGATTCCTAAATTTGTCTCACACACCTTCCCTGATAGCAGGACAAGAGCTTGGATCTGACAGTGGGATCTCTAAGCCCCAACATGCATCTTCATTATACCTCGGTGCACCAAACTCCTCATGGAAAAGTTTCAGAGTGTCCCAGAAGAAAAGGGATCTGCCCCAAGCGTAAATCTGTTCAACCAAAGTTTGTTTCTGAGGTTTTTTACTGCCCTGCTGTGTAAGCATAAGAAAGCCGAAATAACTCAGAATTTATGTAAACAGCCGTACAACATTGTGAAAAATCAGTGTAATACTTTCTCACGTTTGGTTAATTAAACAGTTATTATCTTGCTGCACCACTAGTTCACTGAAAATAATTAGCAGTGAGATGTTACTTAGCATAAACACAGATGAGTAAAACTACTTCTGTGCTCCAAAATAAAACTTAATGCTTTAGTTATAAGCTAAACTAAAGAGCTAAAAAAAAAAAAAAAAAAAAAGGCATTTTCTTGTCCCTTATTTTTTTTAAAATTTCAGTAGGGCTTAACACCCTATAATAAAGGCAAGTGCCCGTGAAAAGCAAAGCAAAAAGCTGAGAGACTTTTCTTTATTACAGGCCCCCTGCTCTAGAACAAACAAATATATCCACATCCAAAGCCAAATTACATGTAGGCAACTCAAAAATAATTTGCAGAGCTGAATGTAGTGGCGGGGTGTAGCACCCCACCAACTAATTTCATTTATTTAGAGATCTTATGCTGTTTTCTTGTGCTGTCAGCAGGCACACAGGACAGTATTTTTAACTAAATAATAGTATGTGAAAGGATTTACAATGAAAAAAAAAATCCCACCCACTGGGATAAACTGCTAATTATAGATTATAAGAATCCTGATTCTGAACCAGCCATACATTAAGCAGATTCCTGTGAACCATCTTAAATTGTTTGAAGCTGCAGTGTCTTACAGCATGTAAAGCTGTGAGCACGTACATACTCCGTTGTTGGTGATAAATACATTATAAATGTAATATTAGCCCAAGGAAATTAAGTCTTTGGGATACAAAGAACAGCTGATCAGGCAGGCATCAGCTTCTATGCTTGCTAATAGAAATCAGGACAGGTAGTGGAAATAACACTGAATTTTTGGAAGATTTGTAGTTCTGCAAATGTTACACTACTCCTTAAACAAGTCTGTTAAAAAAAGAGCATGCATGACTCACTATTCCAGCACAGAGTGCTGATAGCTTGGAGAAATAGAAGACGCATCCCTGAATATACAGATTTGTAACCAACAATAAATTTTCTAGGACATTTTGCCTTTTTTCATGAGTATTATACACTCACAGTTCAACCAAGACTCATATCCTATTCATTACACGTAGGATAATGGTGACTTCTTTCTGGCTCTGTTCTCTGTTACCCTTTTCATTAGAGCCATGAACTAAAAGGGCCACAGGGGTAAAAGAGGAATCATTTCTCTGGAAGGGGAGTGGTGATTGCAGCTTGTCAATAAGCTGAATAGGGCGAGAAGACTGTGCTCAAAACTGTCGAGGCTGGACAGGGCCAAAATATACAGGGAAATATAGTGCTAGGAATTGTAAAAAAAAAATGGATATCCAAGGTTCTTAGGCTACACACCCAGGTGACCTTTCCAAAGTGCCAGAGCTGTGCAGTGTGTTGCACAAGAGAGCACTGAGACTGGGTTTCAGGAATCTGTGACTCCAAGGCTGGTCTGGATCACTTCAGTCCCCTGGGTTTGTTATCCCTGAGCGCATCCCCTTTCTATCGTGATCCTTATTATGTGTGTTATGCTTATATATACACAAGTCAAAATATTCAAACCAAGCCATGCTGTAATCCAGCAGAGAAGCACTGCTCAGCAATAACAAAAACACCTCTTTATTGTCAACACTATGTTCATCCCAAATTTAAATCATATCCCATCAGCCATTGTAAAGGAAACTAACTCTGACCCAGACAAGACCAGCAAACTACTGCCAGGTGCCATTCACAGGGACACTTCTGCACACCCACAGTGAATTCATCAAAAAATTGAATAAGTCATTGAATCATAGAAAGGTTTGGGTTGGAAGGGGCCTTTGGAAGGATCATCTAGTTCCAACACCCCTGCCATGGGCAGGGACATCTTCCACCAGACCATGATGCTCAAAGTCCCATCCAACCTGGTCTCAGACGCTTCCAAGGATGGGGCATCCACCACTTCTCTGGGCAACCTGTTCCAGTGCCTCACCACCATCACAGTAAAGAATTTCTTGCTAATATCTAAGGTAAATTTAATCTCTTTCGGTTTAAATCTGTTTCCCTTTGTCCTATCAGATAATAATTAGAAAATAAAGATCGATTCATTGCCTAAGCCCATACTCAAGAACTTCACTGGCTCAAAGTCATTTGCCAGCTTTGCAATCCCATTCGTAGCAGGATGAATTCACCAGAGGATGCACCAGCAGTTCTTCCACTGGGTTTGTTCACTGGGTCCTTGAAGTGAATTCTCAGCTTCTCTCTATGGGAGGGCAACTGGTATGCACCAGTAACATGGGCTTGGTTAACATGCCAGGTGGTCTGAGAGCTGGCATCCTTCCAATTTTGATTCCAGTAAAGTACAGCTTGTTTTGGGGTCTGACCTTGTGTAAGGTGAGAACTGGAAAGATCATTAAGCACGAGTGGATCCACGCTTCAATTAACACAACAGCAAAAATGCTATTTGCAGCAAAGGTGTCTTTCAAAAACATTAATTAAAAAAGCTGTCTCTGTTACTCTTAATTGTATAGCAGCCATTAGTTGTTTTTTAAAGCATTATCTCTTTGCTATAATGAGTCAACAGACTGCAGCTTGTAATATCACAATGCACTTCACTTCAAGGGCCAATTTATCACAGCATTCAGGGAGAAGCCTAAAATAAGGGAGTGGAAACCATCCATCTCACAGGAGCAGTCCCTTAGGGATTAAATAAATTTAGCAGCACAATATTTGACCCAAAACACATGGCAAAACTTGGTAATAGTTCTCTAAACTGACATTGTCTCCTTTCACTGCACAAATCTCGCAGCATCAGGGAGCTGGATGAGAAATGCAGCAGGTGCACCTGAGCTTTCAACAACACTGGCCTCTATTTCCATCAGTAATATAAATCCCAACAGACTGATTTACTGACACAAGGAAGCAAAAATTATTGTATTCCCAGAATGTGTCAGGCAAAGATTCAACTCTTTTGCTTTCAGCTGTCAAAGTGAAGAATCCAATGGGTAAGTTATATAAGCTCTCTCAAAAGTGAATGGAAAGAAATAGGCACTTAGAGTTTGAATCATGTCACCTGTCTTGGACAGTCGTCCTCGAAAAGGATGAAACACTCTCTGGAGATGTCTGTTCCTTTCCACTGACTATCAGAAGAGCCCAGATAAACAACTTTCAGGCCACTGCAGTTAGATGATACGAATCCCACTGAAGATACTTGCATATAAAGATAAAAAATTGTTTAATTCAATTTATGGATTCTCAGATCTGATCCAACATCTGCCTTGGACTCAGAAACACCGTTTTATCTAAGCTATTAGAACCGTTTGCCACAAAGAGTTAGCCCTAGTGACGAAAATTCTGCTGCATCATCCCACTTGTGTCACATTAGTATTGCAGCCCCTCACAGAGATGCTATGTCTTCCCTGCCAAAACAGAGAGGTTTTTATAGTAGATAACTAATATATGCCATCCATCTTGCTATAAAACCCTGGAGGAACAAAGCACAGTGATTTCTACTGCAGTGTAGCTAACCTGAGTCTCACCCAGAGGTGGTGGACCGGGTTGACTGTGTGTCATTACTTCGCAGTAAAAATGTCCTGTATTTCATCTTTACCAGAGCTTTAACATGTTGTGGCTTTATCTACCTTCCTGATGTTTCAGGCTGAAAGGACATGGCTTTATTTTCTAGAGTTTATATACATAGAGGTATAAATAAATAACTTATACACACACACATATATGTATTTTATATATAAATTTCTTAGTTTCCTAGAATATAGATCAAGTACTAGCCAAACTGACACTGAATGCTGACTACTAATCTTTAAGGAAATTAATGGAGTTTAGAAACCTGATGTCCCATGTGTCTGTTGTTCAACAGTTTAGGACAGCAAGTGACAAAAGCCACCTTACTCAACTGAGCTACCTTCCTGGAAAGATACCCTCCCTATTCTGGTCTGGATAAGTAGTAGAACTCACAGTTACCAGAATGCACAGCATGCCAAAAAGCATTTTAGCAGAACTTAGAACTATTCTTTATCATTTTTAACTACATTAATACAGCAGAGCCTGTAACAACTTCTTAATTGCATTTTAAAGGACCTAATTAGTACTTTATCTAAAAGCAGTTCTCCTAGGTGTTCAGAGTGCTCCCACTGCTTTTGTTTCACACCATAAACAAGCTTACTGATCTGAAAAGGAATTAAGTATTTGGGTGTAACTTATAGGGAACTTGGTGGGATTGAATCATTAACCCTGCAATTTACTAACAGAAATAACCCCCCTGCTAAACCACGCTCTGCCACTGGGGAAGAAGTATTCTCAGCAGACTGGTACATTACAATTCAATTTCGTTTGTTGGCTTGGTTCATTTGGAAAAAAAAGAAAAAAAAAAAGGAAGCTGAAATTCAGAGGGCTGATAACCTTTACAAACTTTCACAGAAAAAAGGATGCACCACCTCATGTTACCAAAGGATGAGAAAGTAAATGGTTGTGTCATTTGAGTTTGAGCTCTGGTAATATCATGAATATCTCTTTTGCAGAGTAACCACACAAGGTTTACACGTATCACAGATCTGTTCAACCAGAGAAGGCGGGGATGCCCCATCCCTGGAAGTGTTCAAGGCCAGGTTGGATGGAGTTCTAAACAACCTGGTCTACTGGAAGGTGTCCCTGTTCATGGCAGGGGGGTTGGAATGAGAGGATCTTAAAGTCTCTTCCAACCCAAACCACTCTATGATTCTATAATCTACTTACATCTTAAAAATAAGCCCTTGAAACTTAAAAAAACCAGAACTTTACTTTGGACCTGAGTAAATGGCGTCATATCAGTTTGAGGTCCTTGTTGCTAATGAAGGAGGAAGAAAGGCCTGACTGCACAAGATCTGCTGAAACTTAAAACATTTTAGATTCGTGAAGGCCACACAACAATGGTTTTCTCCTCATCTCTCTGTTTTTCTTGGACAGAAAAGCCTGTGACCAACACAAATAAATAACACAGGCTTCTAAAGACAGATCAGCTGGACACAGACCTGGAAGCAATGGTTTCATCCCAGATCTTAAAAAATAGGTGGTCCTGCCCATTTTGCTTCATGGTTTAATGTGATAGCTTATTTAGGCCTAAACACATTTTGTTCTTATTGTTCATTTCCGCCTGTGAAATTGTTTCCAAAGTTAGTTTAATTTTCAGGTGATGCAAAAAACTTGATTCGGTACTTTGTGAAAGGTCACAAATTTTCCAGTGAATCTATTTGATGAGAAAGCAGTAGAGTTTCTGTGCTAAACTTCGTCCCTAGTGTCACAGGCAGCCTGTGACCAGCAACATCTCTGTCCTTCCAAGAGAACCAGCACCCCAAGTGGTACCTCCAAGCCCCTTCATTACCTTGAATTGTAGGATCTGCAGCTGCCATTGCAGTTCCTCCTCACAAGACTTTGAGGATGGGATATGTGGAGCCAGGAGCAAAAAAAAAACAAACCCACCAGCCCTGAGAGACCAAGGTCACCACTGCTATAGTGGGCTTACAGAAACATTAACCTCATAACAAGCTGCAGGTTTCAGGAAACCCACTGTGTTTCACAAGTATAATAGGCTGTGATGGGACCTTTAATACATTGCAGTGGGTTTTGCAAGCTCTGAAAAAGATCTATCATTTCTATTGTTTGCAGCTAAATTTTGCCAGCTCCATCAGGAGAACCGGGATTAAATCTCCATAGAACCCCTCCAGACCTGGCTTTCCCTATCCTAGATAGAAATACATCCCCAAATCAAGGGAGAGCAGAGGAAATCTTTAATTTACAGGTGCACCTAACCACAACAGAAATGGTTTAACTTTATTTATAGACTGTGCTCAAAGTGACCATTAGATTTTTATGGGAATAAAGCATAAAAATATACCACAACAAGGCAAGCCTAGAAATCTAAGCCGGTAAGCAAGTCGTGTCCTTTCAGCCTGGGTCAGTTTAGAGACTATTAATGGAGAAAGAAAGGCCTGACTGCACAAGATCTTCTGAAATCTAAAATATTTTAGATTTGTGAAGGCCACATGGCAAGGATTTTTGCTTTTCTTGGGCAGAAAAACCTGTAACTAAACATAAAACCTCAGAGTTTTTTTATGTGCCTTGCCCTAGTCTCTTGCTGAGCATCTGGGCAGCTTCAGCAGTATTTATTCTTCCTATTGAGCACAGTTTATCAGTCCATCAGAAAGCAAACACTAACATAGACAGTACTGCCCCAAGGATGAGTCCTCTCTTTTACCCCATCATTTGGACTCCACTGGGGCAGACAGAAGGCCTCCTTATGATTGCAGCTGGACTCCACAGCTGAATTTTGAAAGTGCTGAGCACCCACAGCTCCTGCAAAATCAATGAGGGCTGCAGACAGGGTTGAAAAGCAAGCTACTAATAACTTTCAGCACATGAGAATATGTTTCAGCCTTTTGTCTGTTCCTATTTCTTTATTTCTCCTTCCCTTCTACATTATTTAGAAATGGCTCCCATAGTCACCATGTTTCCCCCCTCTTTTTTCTCTAAACGGCACATTACTTTTTCATAAGATGTGATTTCTCCTGCCACTGAGACCTATACTTTCCCTGACTGCCTCAATATTTCTTTCTAATGTCTGGGACTTCTATTTGTTATGAGTCTAATCTTCTCTTTGGCTTCACAATTAGTTTTACTGTGCATCAAACATTGTTTGCAGAAATTTCTTGCCTGAAATGCAAGAAAAACTATTACAGGCTACAGGAAATGTTATCATCCAGCCAGATCCTGTGATTTTGGGCAAGACATTGTTGGCAGTCCAGAGATTCATTGCTTTGTGTAAAGTGATTGTCTGTGGTTTATGATGCTACTATTTGTCTGCAACTGCTAAAGAAAGAAGCTAGATAAAAGAAAGGCAAATGCAAAAGGTTTAATTGATCTCATTTTATTATATTTCTGTCTTCAGAATCCTGTATGAATGTTCCCTGTAGTCTGTATGAAGTTTCAGGTTTGGAACATGCTCCGTTTCTCACAAACTATATCAAGGATAGAACTAAAATAATTTTTTTTGTCACAGACTTACTTCTAAAACTCTGGATGACTGTTGGATTCATATCTTCTCTCCCTTAGCAAAAGAAAACAGTCAGGCCAGAGCTGCTGAAATATCCTCCTCACCTGGAGGCAATGCCTAAGACATCTCTTTTTTTCAGCGTACAAGGGAAGAAAAATAAATCAATAAATCCCTTTCTGAAACTCTAACACAGCTAACATCCGTTCTGGGGGAGAGAAGCTGCCTGGGTGCACAGAAATATCAAAGTTCTGCCTGGAGGCACTGACAGCCAGTCTGTATCTAAGAGAAGGTGGTGGCAAGCTTGCTCATCCCTCCTACCAACAACTCCCAGCAAGATGCTCCCAGCCAGGCATGGAGTGTGTCTGAGGAGGGAGAGCTCTGTCATCCCTCCCTGAACAACCGGGAGCTAAGTCAGTAGTAAAGCAGCCACAATTACATATACTGCAAGGCCTATTTAAGGAAAATGAAACAGAATCCTGAAGAGATCCATCTGCAGTGGGATATTTTTGTTAAGCAGGCTGTTTATTCAAGGCAAGCAAGTAGTGCTGAAGCCTAGAAATGGAGTTTGAATTGGAAAAACCTGCCCAGCGATCCACTTTATGCACACTTAAGCCAGAAGACAGCAGAGCACAGGCTCACATTTGCAGTGTGAGCATGCAGAGGATTTTCCTCAGTTTTCTGAAGTCCTTAACTAATGTTCATCAAGATGGTATGAGCTACTACTGCAACAAAGGAGAAAATCCAGGTCTTCCACTCTCAGTTAGTTGTTCTCAGCTTGTGCCAGTTCCTCCCCTGGGACAGCACATGTCCCTGTGGTTGCATGGTGAACTAAATCTGAGTAAAAACTAATCTGGGAAAGAAAACAAAAATATTCATTTTCTCCCTGCTCTAGTTCATGGTGGGGCCACATAAATGCCTGTTCTGGCAGATGGGAGAAGGAAGTTAGGAAGAACAAGACTTTCTTTTTTAGAAGCGGGACTGGTCATAAAACAGCACTGTTGCAAATCTCAGAATAAAACTATTCATTTCAGAGTGCCAAGCAAAATAGAAAGCTTTTTAGAATCATGGAATTGCTTAGGTTTACAAAAATTTTTGAGAACACTGAGTCCAACCGTTAACCCAGCACTGCCAGGTCCACCACTAAACCATGTCCCCAGGAGTAACATTTAAGCATCTTCTAAGTACCTCCAGGGATGGTGACTCTACCACTGCCCCTTGGCAGAGTGTTCCAGTGTTTAACAGTTCTTTCACTGAAGAAATTTTTCTAATATCCAATCTAAACCTTCCCTGGTGCAAGTTAAGGCCATTTCTTCCCTACCTGTCATTTTTTACCTCAGAGAAGAGAATGACCCCCTATCTGGCTACAGCCTCTTTTTGGGTAGTTGTAGAAAGCAATTATGTCTCCACTTAGACTCCTTTTTCTTTTTCCAGACTAAACACTCCCAGCTCCCTCAGCCTCTCCTCAGAAGACTCATGTTCTAGACCCTTCACCAGCTTTGATGCTCTTCCTTGGACTTGCAAAAATTGAAATGATATGGAGATTGTACGGTGACAGAATAGAGCTGTAGTCGAGATCTGGGGGAAAAGTCAGTTCTACATGACCTGTGGAGGAACTGAGGGCCGACCAGCAGTCATTCCCAGAGACCAAGGCTTCCTGCCTGCCAGACACCAGCTCTAGAATAATTTCTTCTCTAAGATGGTGATGACTGGAACAAGTGGAAAATTAGATCTGAGAGTTTCAGACATTTGATTTCAAAATAAAAAGTTCTGTAAGAGAAAAAATAATATGTGAATATCTCTGCTGTACTTCCTGGAGCCAAAATCCAAGATACCAGACTGTCCTTTAACCTACTTAATGGCAGAAGATCACCACTAAACCCCTGAAATATTTTATCCCCTCCCAACTATTAAGAGTGATTTTTTTCTTTTATTTTCAAGCAAAAGATAAATCAGTTGGAATTCTATCACAGACCTTTTATGCCTTCACAGGAAACTGCAGTTAGCCAGCAAGTGTGGTGATGAAAGGATGAGCAATCCTGTCATCTGTAACATGAGTGATGGCTAGAAGTTGGAGATGTTACAGAGTTTAAGAAAGCCACCACTGCAGCTGTGAGAGAAGAGCATCAAGAAGCAGCAGGACATATCAGAGGTGACATCAGCTGGGTCACTGCCCAGCTGCAGCTTTTAAAAAAGCAGGAGTTGTCTGCTGAGCCTTTAACAGACTTTCCAAACCATCTGGAAGTGACTGGATTTTCAAGTCAGGGTCAACATGCTGCACATAGCCTGGACATATTCTTAAGCAGCACAGTGAGGAATATTCCACTGAGAATGCTGCCTGTGGCAGGTGTGATGTAAAACGAGCTAGAAGCACAAGAGTTAGATCATATTCATGGGACTTTCTGTGCTGATCAGACTTTAACCAGTCTGCCAGGCATCACTTATTAGTCCAAACCATCTCAAGCTTCTCTGTGTTCAACAGGGAGGCAGGTGCCACAGATATTTCCTAGTAAACATATGAGTGACCTTGCAGCATATACCAAGCTCTGCCAAATGATAAGAAGCCACATTCACATTTGTAGGAGGTCCCTACAAGCCATCACAGGGATGAAAAAGAGCTCTTGCAGGAAGACTAAGCTAAGCTGAACTTCTGAATAATCCAAATAAAGTCATACTCCAACTACAACAATAAAACCAGTTCTACAACTTCGCAAACCCACAAACTGAACAAACTAAAACTACCACAAGTGAGTTCATGAAAATACTTTAGTATTCACACTCCTGACAGCTTATTGACTTCCACCTCCTTTCCCATTCCTTTATGTCTAATGTAAAGCCATATAGAAATGAATGCTTTTACAGTGAAATCCCAAAACTCATCAGAGAGGACAAAATGGAGGTCAACAGTTAGGCAAATACCCTTAGGTGGTGATGTGTTCCAATATTTCAGTATTCATGAGAGATTTGACTATATTGATTAGTCTTTTAGTAGCTGTCAGTCAAGACACAGCAATTCAGATGCCTACCCTTTGTCATGGTCACTGTGCATGAGATATTTTTAACACTAAAGGCCAAGAAGAAACACCTTGCTGTTCTTCGGTGAATATATCATGAACTTGAGCAAAGCTGACCTTGGAAAAAGAGACATCTCTGAAGGTTTCAGGATATTCTTTTGAGTGGTGTTCAAGGTGTTGCCTTGAAAGCTGGAAGCCCTTTTTCATCAGTAACAGAACAGTGGTAGCATAAGTCTTATATTTTATGCACTTCTTTCACAGCCCAAAGTCAAAAAAGACACATAAAAATAGAAAAACTAATGTTGTGAATCATCTGGACATGTGAGTACTTTTGATATCTTATAACAGGCCTCACTACATCAACTGAAATCAATGACAAACCATCAGTACTGCTGAAACAATTCAGCCTCATCTCCTTCTGTTTGCAAAGCATTTGAGATTCATGTCATGACAGTCCTTTGGTCTTTCACATACTTGCAGAGAAACTCATCAAGCTCACTGGCAACTAAAAACTGGTTGTAGACAGTCACTACTGGACATAGACCAATGCTGAGCATAATACTCCTGTAGTCCTTCCTTAGAAAACGTCTGCTTGCATTTCTCCTGTTGCTAGTTGTAGAAAAAAACCACCAAAACCTTAGCCAAGACTGTTCCTCTAAAGCCAAATTTATTTTCCAGTTGTGAAATCTAATTTTTACAGACAAGCAGAGGCTTAGTAATGGCACATACAGGTCATGTACTCCCGTGGTGCCAAGCTACAGGCTTCTGCTTTATGGAGGCTGTTAAAGAGTGAGAATGTTTCTGGAGAATGTTTTTTCTCAGCTTTGCAACCTGTATCTTATCTCCTGCCAGGCTTACTGACCACAGAATAAACTCAGGTATTGAAGCATCCAAAGTACTGCAATCAGTGTTTTTGAGAAACCATCACCTCTGAGCAGGTAGGGGTATTTTGGTCACCATTGCAACATCTGCCCTGGTGGGGCTTAAACGGTGATAATGTTAAACACCAGTGCTGCCAGCTTCAACACAGGCTGAAAACTTTATACATGCATCAACTTATCAAATCCAGCTTTAATTAAATATGAGTTGAAATCAAAGCAATTTGCTCTCTTTGATAAGCATAAACCTAGTATTTACCTACCAGCAGCAGATGAGAGTATATTTTTAAATATTCCATAGCTGTCTGTTGTTATCCCTACAACATATAAGCAGGAACTCTATTTAGGAAGCATGTAGCATCTCTGGAATTTTCAGCAGAATGTATCTCTACTGGTTTCCTGTGAAAGCATCATCCATTTTTGCCTGCCAGATATAGTCCAGAATGTAATGGAGATGTTTGGCAAAAATATCTCCCACTGCCAGAGTGTCCTGCTGAGCAGACATGTTATTTTTCGATTCTGCTATGCTTGCTTCCACAAGATCAAACGAGAGCTAAAATGCTATTAATGCATTTAATGACATGTTCTTAGCAATAAATTCAGTCAAATATAGCAAGATGGAATGACTGAGTCTTGGACAGATGTCCAGTGAGACCTAAGACAGGCGATTCTGAACAGCTGCTGGCGTGAAATCCAGCATTTGCATCACTTCACGACCCTTCACATTTTGGTAGCACAGCAATACAAGGACTGGAAGACTCATCACTGTTCACTACAACAAAAAAAACTTCCTGCCATTTCCGCCCTTTGATTCGTGTGTCTCCCTAGAGCTCACAAGGGATTATGTCTATTAAAACCTGAGCTTGGCTATGGCAATATATGCTTTGTCTCAGAATGTGAACGAACTAAACAGCAGCTTGTTATGTGCCCTTGTCACGTTTTCCACCCACCCAGTGGTTTGTATGTTCCTGTTTTATGCAGTGCTGTCATTAAAACCACTGAAAGTTAACTACAACAGCTATTAAAAGTTTTACCACCTAAACATGTAGAAGGCCCAGCCATTACAGTGAACTCTTTTCCTGTTTCTACCGTGTTAACATGAAATTTAAAAGTGCTACATGCACATAAAATCACTTGGTCCTGTTCAGGCCCCTTTCACCCTTCTAAACAATTTCATCTCACACATTCAGGTAACAAAAAAATTAACTGATCCCTACATTAATATTTCTGCTGATGGTGATCTCACAATCTCATCCTCTATTTCAGTGCTTCAGTGACAGCAAGATCTTCATGTTTGTTCAGACCTGATCTAAATATAATGCCTATTAAAAACATTCTGCATGCAAAACAGTAAATTAAATAAGTATCATGAAACTGATTCTGCCAAAGAGCAGCTTCCCTGCTTTACATGTAGGAAGAAAAAGACTTAGGGAAGACTCTGGGATAATGTTATTTAAGGGGAAAAAGTTATTGCTCAGGAGCCATTGTAGTCAGAGGCAAGGAGTAAGAATATGTGAGAGAAACAGCCCTGCAGCCACCGAGGTCAGTGAAGCAGGAGGGGGAGGAGGTGCTCCAGGCTCCGGAGCAGAGATTCCTGTGCAGACCATGGTGAGGCAGCTGTGCCCCTGCAGCCCATGGAGATCCACAGGGGTGCAGGGATTCACCTGCAGCCCATGGAAGACCCAATGCTGGTACAGGTGAACGTCTGAAAGAGGATGTGACCCTGTGGAAGCCCACACTGGAGCAGGATCCTGGCAGGACCTGTGGACACGTGGAGAGAGGAGCCCATACTGAAGCAGAGGAAGAGTGCAAAGATTCCTCCTCCAGAGGAGTAGAGAGCAACAGAGATGTGATAAACTCACCACAGCCTCCATTTCTTACTGAACTCTAGTTCACTAGTGAAGGTAGAAGATCTTGGAGAGTGACTGTCATTGCACTCAGCATGAAGGATGCTCCCAGTGGTCCTTTGCAATCTAATGAGAACAGGTTTCAATGCACGTGTGGACATAGCACGGGCTCAGAAAGCCACAGACAGGAGGAATTATACTCTGACAGACAGATAAATGGTTATTGAGAAGGCAACAAACAGTGACCCAGGCACAAAGTACAGAAAACACTTGCTTTAGAAAATATAAAATAATGGAATTCCAAGGAAAATCACATTTTGGGAGTTCAGCAGCTGCAGCAGGAAGTTGTTTGAGCTGGACAAGTGTGCCCACCAGAAGGGCTCACCCTTCTCTATTACAGCCCAGTTGTGTGTATGATTACATAAAATTTTCAGGGAAAAAAGACTGATCTTGTTCAGCCTGCATAGCTTACAGACTGTGACTTCCATTTGTATTCATTACACTATCCATACCCATTTATGTTCAGGCTGAAAAAGATACACATTTTGATATTGCAGGTAATGTCAAATAGTTTATGCCTGCTTGTCCTAGTCACTCTTTAAGGACCCTACATAAGCCCAGAGCATTATGTTAATACTTTTTTTTTTTCTTTTTTTTTTCACAAAATGGAGGTCACAGAGATCAATGAAAGATATTCACAACATCAGCTACAAGGCCTGTTTTTTGAGGCAACCTGTTGTCATGAACGGTAACAACTTGCCAGCTCACAGGCCTGGTTATCCTAACGTTGTAATGTGTCACAGCATCACACAGCTGTTGTCTTCCAAGTTCAGACCAAGAAACAAGAGTGGTGTCTCCTGCTGCTGACCAAAAGAACTCACAGTAACCACAAGACACACTGCAAAAAGCAGCAAAACCAGGTAGCTTTCATGGAGTCACTGAGAATGAGAGAGTGATTTGTCAGTGGTGGAAGAAAAAAAGGGTTGTGTGATTGTTCTTCCCATTAACTGTCTGGGAAATACCAGCCACAATGCCATTACTGTCCTCTTCAGCAAGGAGCTGGAAATTCAGAGTCATTTATTCCGTGCAAATTACACAGATTATTCTCCATTAAAAGTCATTCAAAACATCATCAAGGCTTACGCTGTTGACAGCCAGAACACTAGTGAACACCAGTTGTCAATAGAGTTGGGATGATGAAAGGCAGAAAAACACAAATATCCCTTTGCTTCCTCAAGGATCATTCCTAGAGCATTCTTTTCACAGTAAAATGCCAAAAGTAAAAGGGAAAAAAAATTCCTATACAAAATAAACCAAAATCTGTGTTTAAAAAAGATGTCACCCTTCATATTCAATAGTCCAAAATATTATAAAGTAGTTGAACTATATCAAAACTAAAAGGAAATTTATGGTTATCCACTAGAAGCTGACCTATAAAATTATAGAATTGTGACATCATAGAATGGTTTGGGTTGGAAGGGACATTAAAGATCACCTAGTTCCAAGCCCCTTGCCATGAGCAGGTACACCTTCCACTAGATCAGGTTGCTCAAAGCTCCACCCAACCTGGCCTTGAACAGTGATTTCTTACAGAATCGAACTGAGTAGAAGACAAAAAACAAAGAACTATCAGTGTAGAATTATAGGCATGAAAGAAAAAAAATCACACCTTTTCATACCTACATGCTAACTGAACCTATTCCAGCTGTGCACAGCTCCACTTACTTTCACAGAGACGTCTTCTCAGCTTCCCCCGAATTTTATCAATGGCGTTGTAATCAGAGACATGAAACACATGAGCAGACTTGGGCTCTGAAGCAATCTCATCAAGTTCTTCTTTTAAGGCTTCTCCAACACCCACAGCAAAGATCCTAATCCCAGCCTGATGTGCTGCAGTGGCTGGATCTAAGACAAAGTCCTGGCTCCTTCCATCAGTCAAAAGGATAGCCACTTTTTTAACAGTTCGGTCACTAAGTCTCCCACCAGCTTCTTTGGAAAAGCTGTAGGTGTTGACGTACCTGAGAGCATCCCCAGTGTTCGTGTTACCCCCATAGTACTGAATTTTTCGTGCAGCCTCTTTGATTTCCTCACGGGTTTTGTACTTTCCCAGGTCAAACTCTGTGGTTGGACGATCACTGTATCGCACCACACCCACACGGGTTTTGTCTGGGCCAATCTCAAAAGTTTCCACCAAATTAGACACCCACTGACGAACTTTCTCAAAATCTTCTTTTCCGACGCTGGAAGAGGCATCCAAGAGGAAGACAAGGTCATAGTGAACACTCTTGCAACCTGCAAGAGAGGCAGAAAATATTGTTAAGGGGAGATAAAAAGCAGAGTACCAGACATACCAAATATTCCCTAGGCATGGCTCCCTAGAGAGCAATTTGGAGGAGGCAGCAAACTCCCTTCCTGTCCTGCAGAGGAAGTGCAGATTCACGGCCTTTCTTCCTTGTGATGCACCTCATCGGTTTCAGGACATCTGCAGATCAGCACACACTTCGCTTTGAAATGCAAACCCCTTCCCTTCCCATGCCGCTAAACTGCCTCTGCTCAATCCTTCACCTACACCATCTGCATTCATATGAAGCTATTTTTCTCTGACTTCATTGTAGTGCCTTTCTCCAGGCAATGCTTTGAAATGACCTCGGCAGATCAAGAGACCTGCCCTGACCTTGCCTATGCCAATCCTGGCTGTGAGTAGTGAAGCTTTCATGCTCTCTCTTGCATTAACTTTATGATTTATTTATGCTTAGCTAGAAGTGGTTCTTTAGCTCAGCATGATGTGTTGGTGAAGCAAGCCTATAACAAGATTATTGCAATTTTGAGGCTCTCTGCCGCTGACTATGGACTAAAGGATGACTCACTGAATTTTGGGATGTCTTCCTTGACAACAAAGGGCAGCTGCCTTGTAAGGGAAAATGTCACTTATACCCACAACCACCCCTTTGCTTGCAACCATGATATTTGTAATGTGAGGCTTGTGTAATCAAAAACACAAATGTATTTTAATTGCAGCTTGCTTGCCCTATCAGGCCAGACTGGTCATATATTTGTCAGACACTTGCCAAAAAATTAGATCTCTCAGGAGATATTTTTAGCTTTTTCTGAATATATGCAAGTCAGGAGGCAGAAGATCCATAAACACCCCACAGATGCCTGAGGTTTATCAATATAATGCCCCCAACTAGACAAAATGTATATGCATAACACATGTTTTTTTAATTCACTATTATAGACCATAATCCTTAATAAATTATGAGTTTTAAGACTGCAAGCTGCTCTACAAAGTCAATTTGGTCACAACCACCAACAACCATTTCTCCAGTAGTTCTTGTCTCACGTCATCTCACAAAGTACAACTGCTTGTTTAAACCAATGGTAAAATGACGGATATTTCCTTACTGAATTCCAGCATTTGAACTTACAGGAAGGTCACAAAGTATTCTCACACACTCAAATTTTGACACACATTAGCTCTGGTGCTTTTGCTCATCCTAGGGCTATGACTCTGCCCAGAATGGAAGAATGCCAAAACTGCCCACTGCACTGGAAAAGAGTGGAAGCTCAGCCACATGCAGAGGATTCACCTTCAGAGAAGAGTAAAAGCATTACAAGTAGGCCAGTGCTCATGGTATTGCATGATGGCTGTCAGAGTGACTGAATTCACACCTGGTGTGTGGGAGGTGCTGATGAAAATTGAGCATCATCTGCTGCTGTTTTGATTTCTGTAACAGACTACATCCCGGGTGCTGCAGTGTCTGTGGGAACAACCTATGCTCATGGGATTGAGACCACATTGGGATCAACCCATTCACATGGGATCTCTTTGGAAATAACCTGTTGTTGTGGTTTAACCCCAGCTGGAAACTAAGCACCACACAGCTGCTCACTCACTCCCCCCCAGCAGGACCGGAGGGAAGAGAACTGGAAGGGTGAAGGTGGGAAAACCCATGGGCTGAGACAATGAAGTTCAATAATTGAAATAAAATGCAATAAAATAACAAAGATAGAGAAATAAAACCCAAGAAAGACAAATGGCACAAATGAAAACAACTGCTCACCACTGACCAACTGATGCCCAGACAGCCCCCAAGCAGTGACCTCCAGCCAAATGTCCCCTCCCAGTTTTAGTTCTGAGCATGACACCCTATGGTCTGGAACACACCTCTGGTCAGTTAAGGGCAGCTTTCCTGTCTCTGCCCCCTCCCAATTTCTTTGTGCCAGTCTCCTCACTGGTGCGGTGAGGAGCAGAAAAGGCCTTGACTCTGTGTAAGCCCTGCTCAGCAGTAACAAAAGACATCCCCGTGTTGCCAACACTGTTTCCAGCACAAATCCGAAGCACAGCCTCATACCAGCTACTGTGAAGAAAATGAACTCTATCCCAGCCAAAACCAGCATGTGGGATTGTGTCCTGTGATGGCATTTTGTGAGTGAGGGAATGCTTGCCTCTAACCACAGAGCAAGAAAAGTCTGTCTGGGAAAACTCTCCAAAGGTAATCTGAGAGTGGAGATGATGGTATGTATCACTTTATAGTATGGGATGTAAGTTACACCACATCTGTGTGTACCAGCTAGAATGTCAGGTATGGTTCCACTTGATTTTTTGAGAATATAAAGGATAGAATGTATAACAGTAAAAGGTAAGCAAGGAATGTGCACTTCTCCACCTCCCCTCTCCAACTCCATTATTATATTAATCTATTCTGTCTGAAAGCATGTTAATTAGGTGAGACTAACTAGAGAACAAAACCCACAAGGTAAAGACCTTCCTGTTGCTTATTTTAACAACTCTCAGCAGGTGAGATGACTGCAATTTAAAAACAAACAGAACAGACAGAATGAATCCTGTCTGTGTTCAAGGGCAACAAGCCTTAAAACAGTTAAGGGGGAGTTAAGGTTTTAAAAGTGATATGTATTCAAGGCAATATCGCAGGGAAGAAAAACGTGGTCTTTCAGGATCATTTTCTTGGAGTTAGTGATTCTTTGCTTACAGACCTGATGGCAGGGAGATGAAATGCTGCAGAAAAGCTTTTGGTAAATATAATCTACATTTTTAGCACTGTAAGGGCCACTGCTGGACCAAATTTATTGTTTTCCAAGAACGCTATAACAGTATTTTTTACTGGCAGAAACAAGTTCTTGTTAAGAGAATATGGGAGATAATTCACGGAAAGCAAAATTTCAGTCTTGTAATTGCAGAAATACTTTCTGGAAGCATAATTCAAGGAGTTGTGTTGATCCACTCAGACACTGAACCAACTGTTTTGCAATATCCCCATTAAAAATACTTCAAAAACAAGCCAGAAGGCCAAAATTATTTAAGGTAAGCACAGAATGAACATATAAATGGCACACTATATTCTGCCTATGACTGATCCAGAAGCAGAGAAGAAAGGTGAGGTTTCACTTTGTTTGGTTACTAAGTACTTATTATTGTTAAATTTCATTCAAAAAGCCTTCCATAGATCACAAAAGAAAACTGTAAAACAGCTACTCCTAAAACTGAGGGAAGATCTTAAAAAGCCTTTTCTTTCTTATAAATCAACCAATCCTACAGAATAGCAGCTTTCCTAGAAAAAGAGACATCTCAAAATGCCTTTGGGTTTTTATACCAAAAAACTGTGTAGGTTTACAACCATTTTCCATGTCAGGTGTGGCATCACTGGTGCCAGATGACTCTTCTTACTCCTGCACAAAACACAACGTGTCCTCGTCCCGAGTGCCTGCAGGAGCAGTCCCTCAGCTGCACTGTCCTCTAATGCATTCAGTGGCATTTGGGGCAGAGTGTTGATCAGCCCAGGCTAAAAGCCTTGCCAGGGGCCACGCTGGCAACTAGACAGCATGGAAACATAGAATCATAAAACCTTTTAGGTTGGAAAAGATCTTTAGGATCATCAAGTTCAACCATTAACCCAGCACTGCTAAGTCCACCACTAAGCCACGCTGCTTAAGCACCACGTCAACATGTCTTTTAAATACCTTGAACCAAGAAAGGGTATGCACAGTGCCTTGGCCCTGTTTAACTCACTAGGAAAGTCACAACCAGACAGAAGATTCACCAGGTCTCATCTGACACCCACAGAAGGCAAGGGAAGAAGCAAGCTCCGTGCCAGTGTGGGGTAGATGGAGTATATCCAGAGTAAAGTGTGGTAAACTGCTCCTCTTGCTGTGACTGGCTAAGCTAACCTTTCTAAGCCTGCAGCAAAACTAGAGACCCCAGCTAAACCATAAACTTGATTCCTGAGCTATTTCCATCCCTAAGGTTTTTTTAATGTATTTTCAGCAGTAAACATCTTGGGGGTTTTATAGTTTTCTTCCTAGCAATGATAACTTCTCAGCCACGGGAAAGCCCCAGCAGCTCCTGAGCATGAGGCAGTAACCTGAATGGTGCCTACCTGCTCTTTGTGCCTTGATTCTCTCCCCGCTGAACATGAAGGTGAGAAGAACCAAGAGATGGGACACACGGCATCTTCCCGTCATGGGCATATCCATATCTCCCTCCTCACATCAGCTTTGTCTGTTCTCTGTGGTGGGAAGCTTGCTGGAAATCCAACCCGTAACCTAGAAGGGAAAATAGAGAGCAAGTGTTATCTCACAGAAATACAAATGGCAGTAATGATGCAAGTCATGAGAGCAACGTTTTGGAGAGTCGCCTCTTCTGCCTGTCATTTTACTTGACTAGACACAAACTGCTCAGACAAAGAGGCAGGAGTTCACCTACTTTTCAGAAGCTATACTCGTTCACTGGCTCTATTCACTGTGAAACAGCTGAATGGAAACAGGAGAGAGATTACCAGATTATTATACTTTAATTGAGCCCACTGCCAACTACACAATCAGCGCACTGGAGTGGAAACCATTCCTGACCTGGCCTTCCCACGCATTCATCATTAGGAGATACACAACGCAGAGCCCAGATACAAACCACTACAAATCACACACACAACCCACTGCCACTTCACCGGGTGCTGCTTTCGGTTCTGGAGTCTCAGAAATGACGAACACTAAAAATATGCCGCTGTTTTCTTACATGTATTTGTTGCCATCAGCCCTTCTCTGTAGGAGTAAACTCAGCAGCTTCAAAGCATGTCTTTCATCTATTTAACTTAAAGAAGTGCAAAAGCGCAGGTGGGTGATCTTCAGTATAAGGTTTGAATAGACTTTGAAGCTACTGAAGTCAAATGGTGTTGTAACAAGTCAAGCAAAGTGGCTGGGCTGTCAAAAGTTTAACTGTGTTTTCTAACAGTAAGTCAATTCTTTTTATTAAAAAAACCACAAAAAACTATTATTAACTTATTGCTCTTCTTTGGTTTTTTTTTTTTGTTATATCATAAAGTCATTGCAGTTTGATCTACTGTTTGCACATACAGAGGGGAGAAACCAGCTTCTACTCCTTCTTTTCCTCTTTAATGATTCTAATGATTTTTTGTCCGTTTTCTGGGAGAAGTTCTGCTTTTTCTGTCTTTTAATATGCACGTCTGCTTCTCACTGTTGATAGCTGGGTAGAAGTCATGAAGAGGACACTGTGTGATGTAGATCATTGCTGTAGGGCCAATTATGCATTCTAGGATATTTCTTTTCAAAGCAATAGAGAATCATAGACAAAAAGAATGGTGGTGTCAGCATTTGCTCAAAACCAGTCTTGATCAGTCAAATGTTGGGCCTATCTCTACCATGTAACTTGGGAATAAAGTGCACGTTGTGCTAGTTTAGGAAATTAAAAAGGGAAAAATAATATGAAGTTGTGGAGATGTAGATATAAATTCTTATTCCCAAAGAAAACTATAGGCCCTTTAATTTTCAAAAGTTCATATCACCTGCAGACAAGGAGAAAAGCAATACATATGATAAACCTTTCACTCTGCAAATAAAACTTGGAAGTATCTTCCAGCTGTGGAACACAAATTCAAGAAAGAATTAAAAAAAAAAAAAATCTATTTCTTCATGAATCAACTCTAAATCCAAAGTACATGAGCAGGTGCTGTAGTTTACACCTCAGCCAGACGATGTCCCTACCAGACAGCGAGGTGCTCAGGTTTGAGCCAGCTGGAAAAGGCTGCAGGGTAAAAAAGGCATGAATATACCACTGTGCCCTACAGTAGTTAGAATTTCCTTCTAAATAAGTGCATTATTGAAATACCGACCAGGCAGCCGCCTGCAGACGGATCAGGACAGGCTTATTTTACTTAAAATATCTACGGAAAACTTCAGCCCGAGGTTTTTGGTGCCCTGTATTTTTTAGGAAGCACTGTTTTCGGGCACTGGTGATGGGACAGCAGGTCAGTGGCAGCAGCAAGGGCTGGGAAACCAGATCTGCCGGGCGACGTCCTGCACTTCCAGCACTGAGAGCTCAGAACGTCCTTTCTCTGCGTCTGGGCTTGCACGGCCCTGAAGTTTTATAAATACATTCTTAAAAACAGTCTTGGCCAGCTGCTAACCCACAGGAGGCCAGGGTAAAGGGAGCAGAGCACCAGCTGGTGTCAGTCAGCGGAGAGGCGTTGGGATGGACCGACGCTGGCTCTGGAAGCAGCGGATGCAGCTTGGTGGCTGTGGCTCACTTCACAGAAGTGTGACTTCTGCCCCAGCAGAAGGACTGCCACATAACCAGGTCTGAGAGCTGCGTCTCTAAGGTGTCAGTCCTCCCCACTCCCTGCCAAAGCACTTCAAGGACTCACTGCTGTATTCTGAATGCTGAAAGGTGTCTCAGAACAGCAATGTATTCTAAAAGTAGTGGCAAAAAAAAAAGGCCACAAATCAAATCATATCATCTGCTTAAAACCTATAATCATAACTTGTGGTGGTTTTAATGCACATTCGTGGTTCAATATTATTCTTGCATTCAGGCCAAAATATATAATTTTTTCCAGTTTTGTAGTGTCAAGAACTGAACCGAGTCTCTTAACTTGCAACAACTTTATGTACAGGTGGACCAGAGAGAGAAAATTGCCCCATTAACATCAGCAAGACTCATATCATGGCAAGGAAGCTTTCAGGGGTATTAGAAGAAAGTTTAAAAATAAGATATTTTTGGTAACGGGTTTTCCACACTGGTTTCTTTCCCATCTTAGTCTGTCCCTGATCCCAGTTTGATATTGCAGCAGCTGATCACAATTTATTTCCCTTTCCAGGAAAAATGGTCAAAAAGCAGCCAAAAAAGGGACAGTTTAGGCTTCAGAGTAATCCAAGAATAAGAAATTCTGTTTAGTTGACCCTATTTCCAAAGGGCCAACATGGATTTTTTCGATTACTATTATTTTTAGTTCAGCCTATCATGTGGGAATAATTTTCCTAAAAGCATAAGTCAATGTTCATCATTTAAAAATACTTCCCACTGTCTCTTTACCTCACAAACATCACTTTGGGATTCCCTTGTGACACATTAGGATGTATTAAGTGATATTGCATAAAAGAACTGACAAATCCCATCATGTCTGAGTTTATTACCAAACTGAGGACTCTGTGTCTGAGGCTCTGTTTTTAATAGTTTAACGCAAAAAGAAGAGGTGAATAATTCTGGCTACATGCAAACACGATGTGGGAATGGCATCCAGGATGAAAAGCATGCTGGTAAATGTTAAAGTGAGCTCTCTGCACTTAAAATACAAGTGCAGCACTAAGCTATTCATACCATCTCACAGCTGAACAAACAATATACAGAAGATAGAGACAAGTTCTATATAACTTTCAGCTTTAGTATGGCTTTTTGGGGGGGTTAATATAGAGCTTCAGGTCAGTTAGAATGCATGGTAAGGTCTCTAGTTTTAACAATAAGCAAACACTCTTTAGGGAATGTAGTGAAAAAAGCAGCACTAAAAAAAAAGAGCCAAAGAAGAACTGGGTCTTCTCATCCCATCATTGTGATTCAGAGAACAAGGATGAAAAACTTGTGTGGAAGGGGAGAAGCCGAACTGTTTGTTTAGAAGTGGCATCATGAAAAAAATAAAAGGAAAAGAAGGGCAGACACAAAGAATGTGGCAGAGAAGAAAACTCCACAGCACTTTTAGGAGACAAAATTGAAGCACAAACACTAAATCATGTCAGACTCTCCTGAGGCTCTTCTCTCCTGGTTTGAGAGATGCCACTAACAGCAAAACCCACGTGAGTTAAAAATGGAAAAAACCAGAACACTTTGTGTGATCTCTTTTTCATCCTTCAGAGGAGTGATTCAGCCACATATATTAATAAAACAAAACAAAATAAAACTGGAGTCACAGTTAGAGGAGCATTTCAGGAGTGTGATTTAATAAAACTGTTTCTACCTCATGAGAGCAAAAGTTCAAAGACCCTACAGTGACAGTACAAAGACCAGTGAATCAAAGTTGAATCTTAAAAGCATGCCCAGTTATGGACTTCAGTCTCCTCATTAAAATATCTGAGCTTTTACTTGCCTTTTACTAAATTATACCACTGAACTGTTCGTCTTACTGTTAAACTCAAGGGGGGCTGATTCTATTATTGTGCTTGATTTCATCCATTCGTCTGCTGCCACTGAACATCACCATATGCGATATAAATGTTGTAACTATGCTGGCATTCATAATGTGATTTTAAATGTCTTTGGTATGCTCCTCTGAAGAAGAGGTTAGCCGGGGGTGAAAAAGACAGTGTCCAATTATACAGCTTTTCACACACACACAAAAAAGAAAAACAAATATAAAACCCGGCACACTAATACATCTGACATCTTAGTGGAGTCAGCTTGTTGATTGTGCCTCTTCCAACTACTGAACTAAGCAATTTAATTATCTAAATTATTGCTGATATGAGCAGGAAGCCAACCGTATAAAATAGAGATGGGACTTTCTTCCCTGCTGATCATCCCATGCGCTCGTATATCTTTGTTCAATGATTTTTAAAGAAATCACCCGATGGCATTTCTGGAAGATGTGCATCTTCCCAGGCCTGATCCAAAGCCAACTGTAGCTAATGAAAAGAGGGACACTGATTTCAGCGGACATTGTTTAAAAGTCCATGTGAATAATAGAGCAGAAAATTCTCTGCTAACACCAGAGTTATTCCTGAGGTACTCCGTTCAACTAAAACTGATCTAAAGTCTGCTGAAATCAGAGAGGAGACTGTCATCAGTTCCACAGTGTGTTGGATGGAGACATTCATGTACCCTGCTGGTAAACAACTCTCCAACATCTGCTCTAAGTGGCGGTGCAGGAGATGGAATATTTCTTCCCTTTTGCAAAGACAGAATCTTAGAATTGTTTGAGTTGGAAGGGACCTTCATGATCATCTTGTTCCAACATCCCTGTCATGGGAAGGAACACCTTCCACTAGACCAGATTGCTCAGAGCCTCATCCAGCCTGGCCTTGAACACTTCCAGGAATGGTGCATCCACAGCTTCTCTGGGCTACATCACCTCTCAAGAGCAATTTCTATCCCAATCCCTAAAAAAAATGATCAGATGCAGTGAGATGGTTGGCATGAATGTGAGTCAAAGCAATCTGTAAGGTTTATGAGAGATGAAATAGGGTGGTGGGAAAGATCAGCAGACCATTCAAACCCATCGATTTGTCTCCCTTAAGCTGAACTCTATTACTGCCCTGAGGTTCTCAGTGCTAGAACTATCTGGGCCCATGAATGAGTAATATTGCTGCAACTGGAAATAAGTTTGATTGTGCAAGAAATAAAGTCCATCCCGACAAATCAGGAGGGGAAAAATAATAAATAGCTCTTCCCCAAGTGACAGATACCTATCCAAGAGACAGAACAAATCACTAATCAAATAGGACAAAGTATCATAAAGAAGAGCATAACCAAGAGTCCTAGAGGGCCATAAAGCACACTCCAAGTATTAACTCAACACAGGCACTTCCTAATTTGTGTGCGTGTGCCACTTTGCAGATGGAGAAATGTTCTTTTAACCTTTGTGGTGCTGCACGTGCACACACAAGGAATCCCAAGAGAAGGTCAGAATTAGAATTCAGCCACTCTTGACTCCTTAACCTACGCTTGGATCATGCATTCCACAGACTGACCCCTCATAGATGTGTTTACCACAGGCACTTTAAAACACTTATTGGTTGCCTGCCAAATGGCAATTCTAAAATGCCCTCGCTGCTAGAAGAGGACTTTGCAATGTATTTTTGCTTACTGCAGCCACACAATGTCTGCAGAGCAAAGCCTTGATGCAATATCCCCAAGTATAACTTCTCAGTGTTTTATCCAGAGGAAGTCACTCCAGATTTAAATTGTACTCTTGCAGCATGTCAAGCTTAGAAATCTTTCTACTCATTAGCTAAGAAACCCCAAAATTAACCTGCAATAAAAATCTGTATGATCTGTATCATAGAATCTCTCTTTGTCTTTGGCATCACCCATCAGTCTGTAAGAAAAATCTCCACTGCACCACAGGAGCACATGTTTAATAGACCAGCCAAGCGGTAACCCCTTCTCACTTCAGCTGATAAGGAGCCTGAATTTCAGCAGAAGTTCTACATCTCAAACGTTGGTTCTATATAAAACACTATTCCTCAACGACTTGATTAACCTGACTAAAATAATTATCTAAGAAAAGACTTCAGGAAGTGTCTCAGAGCGTATGTGAGGTCTAAGGGATTAGGACAGCTGATAAGGGGAAGCTTTGCATAGCTGATTCGGGAAAACAATACCTGAAAGTAGGGTTTGGACAAGAACCAGGCACCAGCACTTGTAGTGCTTGTACTGACAATTAATTTGTCATAATCTTATTTCGACCATCCTCTTCTACCTCGAAAAACTTCTCAAGTATATAATTTAAGTCACATAGATTGCAATTCTATTACAAAACATGTTAGTACATACTATGCCTCTGCAGTGGCTCATCCTTTTGGGTGCAAATGTATTTGAATCTTGTGGATATTAAAGCAATAATATAATTAGATACACAATAATTTTTGAATGCAGTTGGATTTACTAAGGGGAAACACACTCCAGACTACATGACCCAGTAGCAGGCACCCAGCTCACCCATCTAAATAATGACTGTATTGCACCCTGGACAAGTCGGAAAACTTTGTGACATTTTTTTCTACTCCTTTTACACTTAGCCCAATGTTGAATGTCTCTCATGTTGTCACTGAAGCAGAGTTTGCAGCATACACATGTCCTAGGAATGGAAAATCCATCACCTGATGGTAATAAAAGGCACACTGGCTATTTGGGGTAATAGATAAAATTATTTACAGACCTTCACAGGAAGAGGAGCCCAGTTCATACTTAATTTAAATTAACTGCCACTTCTGGCTGCAGGGTGTCCAGGTTAATGAGGGGTGACTTAGGCAAGACAAAGACTAAGATGATGTCTACAGAGAAAGCCAACAGTTCAAATAATAGAAACAGTTTTCTGTGGAACGGAAAATCCTGAGATTTTTCCTCAGTAATACATGTTCAGAGTGTCCTTAGTGCCGTATATGTGAAGCATGTTGATTTATTACAGGGTCACAGAACACCAGTCCTTTGGCCTAAACCCTATAACCTGTATGGGCAAAGTCCTACAAATCCCATTTCCTCTCAAGCAGAGGCAGAGCTGGTCCAACCTACATTAGCTAGTAGGAAGAAGCTTTTAACATTGAGCCCCTGGAGGCTATTCAATATGAGAGTGCTCTACCCTTACAGGGCCAATTTCCTGCTTTTTATATCCTCATGGAAGTTCTTCCAGCTCTTGGAATGAAATATAATATTTTCTTTTTCAGTACAGTAAAGGATTATGTCAGTAAAAAGACCCATATGTCATGGCTTTATATAGTTAGCTAGCAGAGCCGGGGCGAGGAGTTGGGATGGGGTAACAGCCTAAATCTGTTTGGAAAATAGGTAACATACTTTCTAACAAAGAGGAGCCTGGTGAACATTTCCCAGAACTCTTACTGGGGCAAGGAAGAATTGCTTTGGATTCCTTGCTCAGAAAGGAGCTCATACCGATTGTCTGACACTCTCAGGGTTATTAACAGGGCCATGCTAATTGAAAACGTACCACACACTCACCTACCACTTGCCAACACTTCTGCTGAACTATCCAGATGACAGAAGATTTCCCAAATGCAGGAACAGCAATGCCTCCTACTTGCACCATGTGGGTGAATTTCTCCTCCACATGTTCCAAAAAGTTGATGGACATCTAATGTCATGAAAGTTTGTTCAAAAACAAGTGCATTTGTTTAAGAGATTTAATATTGCAAATCCTTACCTTGGCCTAATTTCCATGGTCTTGGCCTTTGTAAGAAAACCCAGAGCCCTACAGTGGACAACACACCAGCAAAAGTGAAGGAAAAATTAATAAAGGCCATGAAAATAAGGGGTATTTGTTGTTATTTGTTGGGGTTTAGGAGGCAGAGTTACATACCCAGCCTTGCCCTTTTCTGAACCTCTTTACCCAGCACTTCCACTTAGTATCCTCTGCCTGAAACCCACCCAAGGCGAATAGCTCCATGCTCTCTTTTAAAACACAGGAAAGAAAAAGGACATTCTTTACTAAGAGGATGGTGAGACATGGGAGCAGGGTGGCCAGAGAAGTTGTGGGTGTCCTCTTCCTGGAAGTGTTCAAGGCCAGGCTGGACGGGGCTTTGAGCAACCTGGTCTAGTGGAAGGTGTCCCTGCCCATGGCAGGAGGGTTGGAACTAAGTAATCCCTTCCAACAAAACTACTTTATGATTCTATGGAAACAGAAGATGATGAAGAAGTCACTGAAGAGAAGCACAGCAAGTAAGGGTCTGAAAGCTGTAAATTAAACAGGAAAAAAATGTAGCATGTAAACTACCCCTCTTTTCTAACAGAAATGTCTCTCTTTACCACTTCCACTCACATAGAAAGGATAAGATACAAAATCTGGTGTTCTACAGCCCATCCACAGCTCTCACGCCAGACAACTGACAGAGGCAAGAGGGCTTTCACTTAGGAGCTGATAAGAAATGTCACTACCAGCTACCCCTGCACAACAGCTGGGTCTGCCTCGCTGTGCCTTAGGCAAAGGCTGGGACAGTGTCAGGTCAGTAACCCTGACATTGGTTGGAAGGTTTTTCAACCATTTCAATTCTCACCCCTTTTAATCCTCTCCTTTCTGCTTCCTTCCTTTTACTTCTTCCCATAAGTGTCAGAAATAGCAGCAGGAAGAGAGAAAGGAGAAAGGGAGTGGGCCATGAAAAAAAAAAAAAAGGAGAATAAGGGTCACGTGAATGGAATATTGAACAAAACCACACCTGGGTCTTCATAACATTCTTATTTTTCCATGTGTCAAATTTTCATAATTAACTGGAGGAAGAAATGCCTCAAGCTGTCTCAAAAAAACCACTGAAACGTAAAAACTTACTTAATTCCCTTCATATGAATTATCCTGAATTTGTACCTTAAAAGAAGAGATAGCTATTGGGTAGGTAATAGTAGATACCAAAGATTTTATTTCATAGTTGAAGGGAGGATATTTTCAAATGGATAAGAACATAGACTATCTACCAGGAAAGTAATAACAGAAGCAAAATTGGAAACTTTGGTGGAGGAGAAAGGACACAGAAAAAATGTAGAAATAGAAAAGAAGTACCTACTTAGACCGTATGTCTAGAACTTAAAACAAATCACATCTGTTCCTTTCTGGATGTTCAAGCTTAATTTCAAACAGTCTCACACTAGTCTTAAGACATAGCAGAGCCATCTCATTTGACTTCAGGTTGTAGGTGTCTAACTAACATTGTATGTGGGTTTATACTTGAGCTCCTTTCCAGTTCATAGAGGGAAAAAAAAAAAAAAGAAAGAAAAAAATCCATACACAGATTGATTTTATCTTTTTCTCATGAGGAAGAGTAAAACAAATGAACAACTCACAAGAAGTGTTTGTTTTCCCCAGGCACAATAAAAGCAGCTTAGACAAAGAACAAAGATTTAGTTATTGATATTTTGACAGATACCAATATTTCAACAGGTGTATGACTGGTCAAGGTGAAATAAGAAAAGTCACTCAAAAGCAGCAACAACTAACAGATAGTAAAGGTAATTATAGCAAACTTTGTCAAGCTCAGAGGCAGAGGGTGAAAATACTTGAGTACAAACTTTGTCTAAGGGGGAACAGAAGAAGTGTATCAAGATTTCTAGACAGACCCTCCTTTCTTGGAAAAGCAGGTTTGGGTAGAAGAACCAAACTGGAGACAGGAAAAGCAAAGTATTTTTGAACTTTTATACTAGTTTCCATAAAGAGAACTTAAGAACATCCCAGGCAGAGCTGAGTCCAGTTTCTGGGTGAGTTATAATGGATATGGCAACCAAAACTATGGGGCATTCATGGAATCCTGGATTGCCTAAAGGGTTAAACCTCACTCTGAGTTTTCTGTATCCATAAACTGCATTGGCTGAAGGCAGCCCTGATGTTTAACTATCCCAAATGCCAGTGAGTAACGCTCTGTTCTCACTGACCCTGCAGGCAGGCTCAGGAACCTGGAGCCCTGAAGACGGCCCTGACCAGGAAAATAAAGGGTCCAAAAAGGCATTGAGAACCTCGGCCTTTCTACATCTGTTTTGGCACTAGATCTCCTGCCCCACTCAGCAGCAAGAAGGTGCTTTGCTTTGCTTTCCTTTTGGTGCCAAGGAAAATGCCTAAGTACTAGTACACCAATGCGGGCAGAGATGCACATGAATTGAGATCATAAACAGATAAGCAAATACTTCAAACACTGTTGTTCTCTGAAGAATAACTGGTCAAATCTATCTGTTGCCAAATTAAAAAAAAAAAAAAAAAGGGAAAGAAAAAACATTATGGGATTATGCTTGTTTTACTGTTTTATCTCCGTTAGGAAGACTGACAGCTTGATCTTTATGAGATTAAACAGGTGTTATAACTTGTTTTCCATGGATACATGTAAGACCTAATTTAATGTTTGAAAGGTTGACATGTTCATGTTGTTGTATTCAGAGAACAGCATTTATTTATAGATTATTAGAGCTGAAAGAGATGGCAACTTGCAGTCTGACCTCCTGGCCAACATAAATCCAAAATTATTCTTAACAATCCCGGTATCTCATCTATATCTTGTCCAAAGCTGCAGTACTTTTCTTGATTGTCTTGACTATCAGTCTTGATTTATGAGACAGAACATTCCTGCACTACAACCAGAAAATTGTTTGAGCACTCAGTTACCATCACCTGATGTACTTGATCTCTAGAATGAACGCATTCATCTTCTGTTTGCAGTGTCATGATTTAATCTGAAGCCCTTCCCTGTCTTCTAGGGCCCAGAACAAGTTGCTAGGATGGTGGTTAGTCATGGAAGAATTTGAATTTTTTCCTTACTCAGGTAAGCATGAAAGCCCACAATGCAATCAGCTGTTTCTTAGCCTAAAATAATCCCTAACAGACAAATAAATAAGAAACTAAATAACACACTAGTGCAGCTACATCGACAATGTTTCACTTCCACAATAAAGCAAAAAACAAAAGTAACAATTTTCAAGAATCTTGCCTTTTTCCGCTCTGTCCAGGAACAACGAACACAGCCTCGGCTTACCAGTGACTGCTCAAATGGAGAGAATCTAAATACAAGGTGATGCTGAATCCTCAAACTATGGAAAACTGTATTTTTTTACAACTACAGAGCAGGTACCTTAAGAAGTTATCCATAAAACTCAGCTTGTAGCTATAGCAACTGCATTCACTGTATTTTTACTGGGAAACATTTTTAAAGCTGCTTAAGAAAACACGTTTTTCAGCCATTATCTGTGTATCCATCTTCCAGGTCTTTCAGTGCATCCCTGCTTCCTATTCAGCTCCCATCCTCCAGATTCCACTTGGCATGCATGGCATGTGAGTTGCTGGGGCGACCCCCAAATTCAGGGAAGGAATTTTCTCTCCAAAATTCATCAGGCTTAAAATCTAAGCTGCTGAACTGTGGCTTTCATTTCCAGTGAAATGCCATGTCGGCACAAACTCTTACATCTCTCAGGCAAATCGGACATCCGAGGAAAATTAGAGCAATAACTGATGTAAGTCCCAGAACACTATAAAGGGGAAGGAAAAAGAAATAACTTCTAAGAACCCTAAGTCATGAGGTCTGGAGAAATGTATTTTTACAAAGGCATGCAGTGATAGGACAAGGGGGATGAAGGGAGGCCAATCTAGGTTAGACATTAGGAACAAATTCTTTACTGTGAGGGTGGTGAGGCACTGGAACAGGTTGCCCAGAGAAGTTGTGGATGTCCCATCCCTGGAAGTGTTCAAGGCCAGGTTAGATGAGGCTTGAAGCAACTTGGGACAGTGGAAGGCGTCCCTGCCCATGGCAGGGGGGTTGGAATCAGATGATCTTTAAGGTCCTTTCCAACTTACACCATTCTGTTATTCTATGATTTGCAGCATGAGAATTCTGCTCTTGCTGCATCTGCTTACCATCAAATGCTTTAAAACTACAAAACTTCAATGCTACATGGGGTATGAAAGCTTTGAAGACCCACTGTACTTAATTCACCTTATGTAAACTCTGCCTTTCCATGGCACAATGTTCTCTGTATGACTGGTATCATACAGTGCAATGACCATGTTTGACATTTATCTGTTGAAAGCGGCTTCCCCTGTCCTTGAAATGCCTCTGTGAGACAGATGACAGTACTGATTCCTGTACTGGAATCAACCACCTGAGCAGCAGACTGCTGTGGGCTTAACCCTTCTCTCTGGTGCTCCCATCTGCATGAATGATAGATTTGACTCTCAAGTCTGAGAGAGAATAACACTATCTCTTCATGTTTGGTCTCCTCTTTGAGAAGGCAGAATTTTATTTCCCTCTGAGGTGTACAAAGCAGAGAAAAGGCTGAGAGCATAACACACGTCTTCAGTCTTGACACCAAACTTCCACTTCTGAAGTCTGTGGAAAAATGTTTGTTGGAGCAAATTGCAAAGCATATCCTCCCTTACACTTCCCCCCATCCCCCCAAGTCTCTTCTCACTGGCAATAGGCCCTCCTTGCTTTTCCACACCACTACATTAGTTTGATGTATTGATTCATTTATTCGCATGAAGCAGCTTGTCTACCGCGCCTGTTGCTTCACTATTTATGAAGAGTTCACCATGGAAAACAAAACGAGATGCACAAATAAATCCTTCATAGCACACTGCTAGATTTCTTCTAAAAGATTTCCTCTGAGATGCTATTTAGAAAAGCCAGTCTATCACTTTTGTAAAGTAGGCAGTTATATCCACATAAGTGTCACTGGATAGCCATGAGGTTCATGTTTTCCCTTATTTTGTGTCTTCATAAGTAAAGTCTTTGTAAGGTTGAAAGTATTAAAAGATACAAACAATATTAAAAGCTATATACAAGTCTCAGTGTTAAGACTTTTGATGTCCATCTTAATCTGGAACAAAGAGCTGTGATTCAGGGTAACAGAAACATTCATTCTTCTGTCACACATTGCTGTGATGTTATCACTGATGTTATTCAACATTCCAGTATATTAAAACATTATAATACCTGGAAAATATTCACAAGTTGTCATCTTGTTCCTAATAACATCCTAGAGGCAAAAAGATTTCTTCCCCACATACCAACGTGCAAGAGTGTCAGCTTTATGACTCCTGCCTATGAATTACACCGGGAGAACTCAGTTTCACTGGCAAAAATTCAAAACCAGGAAAGTCAGGACAACGAAGTGACTTCAAAGGAACATGAGTTATTGGAAAGATCCTGCAAGTGCAGGCTAAGTATTCATCCTTAACACGCCTCAGTTTCATCAGATTCCAAATTGCAGGAACCAATTATTTTTTTGTCACAGCAAATCTCTCATATCTCAGAGCCTGGCTCCATCCTGATGTGCAGCTGCAACTCTATCTATTAGTGTAAATCAAAAGGAAAAAATGAAAACAAAACCAACATCAACAAACCCACACTCCAGTCAGGACATTCATAAGTGCAAAGTATGAATAAAGCCACACAGACCCTGATGCTGAGGCTGACCCACCTTTCTGCAGAGGACAAGCTCTTAAAATAAACGTTACCAAAGCACTGAAATCCATTCAATAGTTATTCTAAGATGATTCTACTTAATGAGAGACTTCTCTTCAGCCACAAGTTATAAATAGGAACATTGCCTCTGCCTAGTGTGAATCTCACAGCAAAGGGAACATTTCTGGGGAAAATTCAGAGATTTCATTTAAGAGTGAATTATATTATCCCATTTCTTACTTTAGGAAAAGAATGAGAGGACACAAAAGTATTTTTTCCCACCATGTGGCTCTCAGCCACCTTAAGACCTACCTTATTCCTGAGCTCTGTCCTGCAGCAGAGGAATGCCTTTAGGAATGCCTTTCCTGCAGGCTACAGCCTTGCAAGTAAACAGGCAGGGACGGGCAGGATGTGGGCAGAACTTGGGAACTACTCTACCCCTCCCAGGGACCAAAGTAGCCTCAGAGCCACCACAAATGCAGAAGAGGAAGATGGTAAAGAAGGGCTACCCCTGCCATGGTGCCTCCCATGATTGCTGCCCTTGCCTCCAGCCTGGCCCAGGACAACACAACTCATACCGCTTAACACCCCTCCATCTGCTGACAGACACACCCGCGCCTGTCCTGGTCCCAGTGTCAGCACTGGTGCACTGGGGGATGCACTGGGATTTGCAAACACCCGTTTAGTTTGGATTGCTGCCTGGCACTCAGAGGTCAGTGGCTTCTAATCTGCGACTTCGTGTATTCCCTGATGAAATTGTCTATGAAGGATATTGCCAGAAATGTTCCAGCTCACCTGCCTTGCTGCAGAGAGCAGGCTGAGGGCATTGTTTTTTCATAATATCATATCACCATATACAATTTTTAAAGAAACATTTAAGTCACAATTTTAAACATACACATCTTGACAACTATTGAAAGCATTAAAAATGTATGCATTTTTTAACAGTTCAAGTATCCCTTCTGAACTCCTCACATCAGTGGAAGCCAACACAGTCAATTGGTTTTTTCAAATACCACACCCTGAGTTATGTGGTTCAGTCTTTGCCAGCTCTGCTGATTTAGTAACACAGCTCACAAAAAGATCAATGTTCAGACAATCCCACTGGTCTCTCAGCATACCTCTGAGCAGATTAAAGCACTCCATAATATTTTACTGGAATGACAAAATCTTTCCCTAAATAAAGACAACATGGTAGAAGCATCAATAAATTGGGAGTCATTTTCCACTTCAGTCTGCATAACACCAAACACACCACTGAAACCTTAAATCACAGATAACTATTGCTAGTGGCAGAGCCCTTCTTAGGCTTCATGGATTTATTCCCAAAAAGCATTAAGCCCATGAGAAGGACTTTATTAATTTTTGTACCTCCAGTTCCCATTGTTCAGACATTGTTGAAAACAAAGAAATTGATTTTTATTGTCTGAGAAAGCATCCGTGTGAACAAGGTCAGAGGCCTTTCTCCAGACTCAGGTGATACAGTGAAGGACCCTGGAGCAAGAGATGTCTGTGCATTATATAGAGAGTTGAACATAAAGTAATCCCTGAACACTCACCCACCCAGAAAACCTACTGACTTTCACCAAGAACTTTTCTCATTAAAATTTGAGATTTGGGATCCTGCAGCTGAGGAGCAGGCACTGAAATAGACATGCCTGCCATGTTTTTATACATGCTCACCAAAGGAAGCAGTATTTTCAATGTTTCACCTTATAACTTTCCCTTCAGTGGCATCATTGATAGGAGATTAAAGTGCTTATTCTCTTTCAACTGTCAATCCAATATTACGGGTGGGTCAGACAAATCCATTTCCCAAATCTTCTTTTAGGCTGCTAAAGTATCCTGAAACACAACTGGTGTGTATCCTCACCTCAGAACTTGTTTCAGTGAAGGTCCCTGTTAGAGCATGTTGGGGAATTTTGGCAGGGGAACAATTCAAAGTCAGGCAGTGTAGCCATGGTGGCTCCTCCGCATTTCTCCATCCTGAGTGGGCCTTTAAAAGTCCTAAACTTAAATGTTTCTTCATTCAGCCTTTGAGCTGCCACCATGACCCAAATCTTCCACCTGGATATATCTCCCAGCACTTCTCTGTTATGAACTGAATTAGAAACAGGTCCTTGGAGGGTTGAGGAAAGGGTTGTAACCAGTCTCTTCCCTTGTCACCTTGTCTTTAAAGTGCCAGTTTTTCCAACAGGGACATGGCCTTGGAAGGATTTTGCATCAAGAAGTTGTGGATACCCCGTCCCTGGAAGTGTTATGAGGACGTGTTGGATGGGGTTTTGAGCAACCTGGTCTAGTGAACGTGTCTCTGCTCATGGCAGGGGCATTGGATCAGAGGATCTTTAAGGTCCCTCCCAACTCAAACCATTTTTTGATTCTATGCTTTCTTAAGCATAAGGTTACTGTGACAAAACCAGAATTAAGCTCAGTTCAGGAGTCCAAGTCTTTCACCAAATGGAAAGCTCTCCTGTCTCATGTTATCTCAGCTGAGACAGGAGCAAAGAGTGTCCTTTTTACTAGACATGATCCTCCTGTCTAAAGATTTTCCATCTAATAGACAGGATTTCACAAATCCCATGAGTACACAGCCACTAAAGATTCAAAGGGACTAGTAGTCTCCTCAGATTTCCCGTTCTTCCAGAGGGTCATCATGGCTAGGCTTCGCAAACGAAGATTTGGGAAGGGCTCTACCCATGCTTGCTACAAGCGCGCTGATGGCTAAAAAGGCCAATGCGGGACAGACAAGTCCGGTCGCAAAAGGCACAGCAGAAAGACTCCCCAGGTGATATCGACAAGACGCGATTCTTTCTGCGCTGTCTCTTCTCCTCGAGAGTGATCCTGCGCGTGTTCTCAAAAGAAGCAGCGGCGTCATAGATCTTGTGTCTCCAGGCCTCCCGATTGGAGGCCAGAGTAGACCAGTGGTGAAGATCAATGTGGCCGAGTCTGAGGGATTGTTTCAGGGAGTCCTTGTACCTCCTTTTCGGGGCTCCTCTCTTGCAGCAGCCAGTGGCGAGCTCATGTGCTGTGATGAAAAACCCCGGAATTGTGTTTTGTTTGAAATTCGTTCACTGAAATGACGTCTCTGACAAACACTTTCCAGTGCAAGCCAGGCCTGGACAGCTGAAAAAACTTCCAGTAATGTGTAATATTTAAATCCCAGTAATTTAAAATATTTAAACACCACAGATGAGATGATTTTGTAACTCCTTCGGTCACAGCTTCTGTTACCCTGATTGCAAGGAAGAACTAAAGCCCAGCAGCACAACTAGGGAATCCTTCTTGTGCTTCACGAAAAAACACCTGGACGCATTTTAAAATCTGAAGTAAATGAGGCAAATTTGAAGCATTTTCCTCCTGCTATTGCTTGCTTCCCCATGGAGCTCCTCCCCCTGCTGAGATCCATCATCAGCTGTACCTACAACTCATGGGAATGTCACTGAATCATTTCAGCTTTATAATGCCTCAGGGATTTCCTTATCAGTGAAATTTTCAATCCCCCAACAGTGGCAAAAGAGAAAATTTACAAAAATATTTCAGTTTACCAGCACGTGGTTATGGATTCCCAGCCATGAACTGCTGGTATTGCCACAAGTGGTTTAATGGTTCATATGTCAATTTAATTGAATGAGAGTTTTGAGGTGACTTACTGGCAGATGCATCATCAAAAGCAGGTTTAAAACAAAAGGGAAAGCATGACCAGGTTCATTGGCAAAGGTCACTCTGCTACTCACTGGGTGGTCAAAGCACACAGAGAAAAAGCAAAAGAAAATCTAAAATCAATCAATTTAAACCCAAAATCAACCTAGCCTGACTTTCTTAGGGAAAGAAAGTCATTAATCCAAATGATTCAAGAACCTGAGAGCAACATCCCTGGCACATTTGCTGCAGCACTTCACTCTCGTGTGCACAGAGAGCTAAAGAGTTTGTACAAGGAATGTACAGGTGCGTGTACAGGTGTGTGTGCGGTGTACATAGAGCTGTACGTACAGGGGTATGTACAGGTGTGTGCAGGTGTACGTACAGGTATATGTGGAGGTGTGTGTACAGTGTATGTACAAGGTGTGTACAGGTTTACACCTGTGAAAAACCCCCCTGAGCTCAGGGAAGGACTCACGTCAGTTCCTTTGCATCTTCCCAAGGGGTGAAGGTTGAGCCTCGACGGCGCCGTGAGGCGGCCGTGCCGGCCCGGCCCGGGCATGGAAGTGAAGAGGATGGATGAGAATGAATGGAAGTACCGCGGGAAAGGCAACCAGAGCCTCGTCGCCTCGCACTGCCAGACGCTGGGGGGGCGGCCCAGCGGGAGTAGCCGCTCGGCCGCGATGCCCTCCCTCACTCCTCTCTCGCCCGAAGGAGTTTTCCACGCCGGGGAGATTAGCGAGTGTTTCCCCGGGTTCTCTCTCCCGGCCGGTGCTGTGAGAGCAGCGGGAGCGGCAGGAGGAGGGGCAGCCGATGGCCAGGGAGCTGCTGCCTAGAGACGGAAGCTGTGAGGAAAAGTGCTAAAAATTCATCTGGTTTGTCTCTGTCCCCAGGTGTGGGTGATGGGATAGGGGAAAGTGAGCTGGAGAAGGCAAACAGGCTCCCCAGGGCACTGGTCACAGCATGAGCTCTGCCAGAGCTCAAGAAGTGTTTGGATGATCTCTCAGGTACATGGTGTGACCCTCGCGGAGGGTCTCGTGCGGAGCCACAGGTTGGACTCGATGGTCCTTGTGGGTCCCTTCCAGCTCAGCATATTCTGTGACTCTGAGCAGAGGATCAGCCCAGGCTCCTGCCTTGGTCCTTCCAAGGCTCTGAGAGGCCCCGCTCTGAGGGAGATGCTGGGCTGGGCACAGCCCCTGGAGCTTCAGGTGTGCTCTGAGGGTCTCTGAGAGGCCCCGCTCCGAGGAAGATGCTGAGCAGAGCCCGCAGATGTCCAGAAGAGCTCCAAGGGTCTCCCTCAGGATGGCCGTTTACAGGGTCTCAAGAGAGTGGACTTTATTGTCGTCATTTTCCATCCCAACCACAATCCGGGTCAGGAATTTTCTTTCAAAGTTCAATAACGAAAATGTTGTTGGTTTCCAGTCAGCAAAAATCACTTCCCAAGGCTGCTCGTTGAAGCAGGAGCTCGTTATCCGGCACGAGATCCTGATAAGCTCGAGAGCAGCTCGGCACAGGCGCTGCCCGTCGAGGTCTAAGGAGCATTTCTGAGCTCCCGGAGCGGCCCGCGGGACGGAGGCACCACCACACGCTTCTCTCTGGGCAAACTCCCGTTTCGCTCGGGACACCCTTTTCCCTTCAAAGCGGGGCGGTTTTTCCCCCCGCCGCCCGCACGTCCCCGCGGCTCCCGCGGGGTTGCGGGACGGGAACCGTGCGGGGCGAACAGCGACGCGGCGGCCGCGCCTCCCCCCGGCCGCAGTTGCGGGGCTCCAGCCCGGGCAGATCCCGCTGCGGAGCGTCCGCCCCGTCCCGTCCCGTCCCGTCCCCGGGGGGAGGCACAGGAAAGCACAGCCGGGCCCAGCCCTGCCACGGGCAGGGACACCTCCCGCCAGCCCGGGATGCTCCAAGCCCCGTCCGACCCGGCCTGGGACCCTGCCGGGGATCCAGGGGCAGCCACGGCTGCGCTGGGCAACCTGTGCCAGGGCCTGCCCACCCTCACAGGGAAGGATTTCTTCCCAATATCCCATCTAACGCTGTCTCTGCCAGTGGGAAGCCGTTCCCCCTCGTCCCGGCACTCCAGGCCCTTGCTCAAAGTCACTCCCCCCAGCTCCATTGAGCCCCCTTTAGGCACTGGAAGGGGCTCTAAGTTCTCCCCAGAGCTTTCTCCAGATGGAACACCTCCAGCTTTCCCAGCCTGTTTCCAGAGCAGAGGGGCTCAAAGTCTCGGAGCATCTTTGCCGCCTCCTCTGGGCTCACATTTTTGTGTGCTGGGGGCCCCGTGCTCCCTGTGGGAATGTCTCATGGTGGGAATGGCTCAGTCCCTGCCCCGCTCCCGTCCTGGCACCAACAGCTCTCATGGAGCACCCAGGTGGCTCCAGTGGCTCCGGCCTCAGCCTCTGGGGATCACTGTGTCAGTCACACACGTGGCCTCAGGGACGGCACAGGGACAGCAGCAGCGTGACAGGTGGTAGGGAGGGATTTACAAAAATAAACAACCGAGGCAGTGGGATGGAATTCTGAGGACAGAAGAGAGGGGAAGCTGCCAAGGGCAGCTCTGTTCCCTGGGAACAGGCGTTGGAGCCCCCTGGAGCCAGAGGCTGCTCTGCGAATCAGGAGCAGGTGAGAGAAATGGACCTGGGGAGTCCCAGTAGAGGAATGGCCAGAGATGGAGCCCCAGGAGCTGTGGCAGATGAAGCTGCAGGGCTTCCTCCCCCCACCCCTCTTGGGCTGTTCTGTGATCTCAGAAATGCTCATCAGACCTCGACAAACAGCACCTGTGCCAAGCTTCTCTTGAGCTTATCAGGAACGCTGTCTGTTCCCAGGAACTCACGCTGGATAATGAGCTCCTGCTTCAACAAACAGCCTTGGGAACTGATTTTTGTTGCCGAAGAACAACCCAAGTGCAACAACATTTTCATTAGTGAACTCTGAAAGAAAGTTCCTGACCCGAATTGTGGCCAGGATGGAAAATCACAACGATAAAGTCCTCTCCCTTGTGACCCTGTAAACAGCCATCCTGAGGGAGACCCTTGGAGCAATTCTGGACCTCAGTGCCCAGCATCTCCCTCGGAGTGGGGCCTCTCGGAGCCAGTGAATGCTCCCGTTCGCTGCACCGGGAGGACAAAGGCAGAGCCTGGGCTGATCCCTCACTCCTCGAAGCTCAGCCCTTCACCCCTTGAGAAGATGCAAAGGCACCGATGTGAGTCCTTCCCTGAGCTCGAGGGGGATTTTTCACAGGTATAAACACACATTGCACATGCGCTGTACACACACCTGTATGTGCACCTGTACGCACACCTGTATGTGCACCTGCACACACCCTGTACAAAGTCTAGCTCTCTGTGTGTGCGAGTGTAACGTGCTACAGCAAGTGCCCCAGAAATATTGCTCTCAGATTCTTAAGTCCTTTCGATTCCTAAGTCAGGCCCCTACGTGAGTTACTGTTGTGCTACAGGAAATTCTGTATGAATCCCCTGTTAAATGGTTTAACTTAAGCTGTTGATTCAGCACTGTTAAGCTGAAGTGCTGTGAAATCTTTAGGCCCGAAATGTCATTCAAGTCCAGGGCCCAGTTTAGAAAGGCAGTTCCCTATGACCCTTAACTGGGAGGGTCTCCCTTATTCCTTTGTATCCTTACTCTTTCCTACCCTTACCCTTCAACCCCCTCATTCCATGTAGATAATTTTTGGGTTGATTTTGGCTTTTATGTAAAACCTCCTTCTGTCAGTGTTGTTGCCAAGGGTTTGAGCCACCTTAAAACTCTCATTCATCAAAGGAGCTCTGACTGAGAAACTGCGGGATGAGAAGCCCTGGGAGCAGCAAAGAAAGAGCAGGGAATGTTTCTCAGGGTGTTTGGGAAAACATGGAGACACGGAAGCATTGGCAAGGGCTGGCAGCTACCAAGGAGCATGCCAGGTGTGCCGGGATGGACTGGGCATCACAGAATCATGGAATCATTTGGGTTGGAAAAGCCTCTGAGCCCACTGAGTCCAACTGCTCCCCAGCAACGCCAAGGCCGCCACAACCCATGCCCTCAAGTGCATTTTCCACATAGCAAACCTAAACCTCCCCTGGCACAGCTTGAGGCTGTTTCCTCTTGTCCTGTCACATGTTACCTGGGAGCAGTGCCCAACCCCACCTGGCTCACCCCTCCTGTCCCCCTGCAGTCCTGCCCTGCTCCCCACCTCACTCCTTGTCCCCAGGCTGAGTCCCCCCAGCTCCTTCAACCCCCATGTCGCCAGGGCCTGACCCCCAGCTGGATTGTGCTGGGGACACTGGGAGATGGGGACACCAAGAGACAGGTGACACTGGGACAGCCCATCCGCAGAGGGTCCCCCTAAAGCACGGGCCAGAGCCGGAGCCATGGGGGATGAACAAAATGGTTTATTAACAGCAGGACCAGGACAGGGCCTCAGCCACGTGGGGAGGGGACAGGGGGGCCTGGGGGTGCCACAGGCAGGGACTGCGGTTCCTGGGCGTAGGGACAGGCAGGGATGGTAGCTGGTGGCGTCTGGGGACGGGCAGGGACAGTGGCTCGAGAAGGTCTGGGGGTGGAGAAGACATGGACAGTGGCTCGGGGGGAGCCTGGGGGTGCCGTGGGCAGGGCTGTGGTTCAGGGGCTCTGGGGGTTGGGGACAGGCAGGGACAGTGGCTCAGGGGGGGTCTGGAGTGCTGCTGGCGCTGCCCCTGCCTGTGCAGCCGGAGGGGTGACGGGGGGTGCGAGGAGGGGGGGCAGCGTGGCAGGAGGGGCAGGGCAGGACGGAGGGGGGCTTCAAAGTGCTTCCAGTCCACGTTCAACGCAACAGGGGGAGGGGGAGAATCATATTCACAGCAGGGGAGAGCGGGGAACTGGGAGGGGGTGTGTGTGTGGTGACAACCCCTGTCCCAGTGAGCCCCGCAGGGCAGGAACCGGGGCCACGCAGGACCACCGGGGAGGGGGCACGATGAGAACAGCAACAAAACCGGCTACAGGGAGGGGGGGCTCAAACCCGGGGGGGCTGCACGGGGCAGCAGGGGCCGGGGGGAGCTACTCCTTGGCCCTGCCGATGATGGCGAGGATGTAAAGGAAGATGTTGATGATGTCAGTGTAGAGGTTGAGCGCGGCGAAGATGTACTCCTCAGGGCTCAGGGCCAGCTGCTTGTTGCCCAGGATCAGCTGCGTGTCCACCGCCAGGAACTGTGGAAAAGGGGGTGTTGGAGGGAGCCCGGAGCTGGGAGGCACCAGCAGCCCCCCAATTCCTCCCCCCCCAACCAGACAGGCACCCCCCGAGCACGTCCTGCACCACCTGTCCCCACAGCTGCGCTCACATTCTGTGCCCCCACCAAACCAGAGCGCCCAGGGGTCCTGGAGGCACCGGCCGCCCCGGAAAGGGGGATCCTGCCCCCCCAACTCACGCAGGTGAAGAGCAGGGCCCCCAGCGAGGCGTAGATGATGTCCACGATGCGGTTCCGGATGAAGATGCAGAGGATGGAGAAGAGGATGAGCACGACGAGGCAGATGATGAGGACACCCCGGCACGAGGTGAAGTCATACTTGGTCTGTGGGGAGGGGGGGTCAGCAGAGGTGTGAGACCCCAGTTTGGAGCCCCCAGACCCAGCAGGAAGCTGAGTGGCGGGGGTCATACACCCCATTCAGAGCCCCTCAAGAGCCAGCAGGGAGTTGATGGGGGGTTGTACGCCCCACTGGGAACTTCCAGCTGGCAGCCAGGAGGGTCATACCCACCATCTGGAGCCGCCCAGCCAGGAACCAGGGGGGCTGTAACCCCAGTTTAGAGCCACCCAGCTAGGGGCAGCCCTGGCACTGACCTGCAGGGAGAAGATGACGACAGTGAAGCAGACGACAACAGTGATGCCGACGGCCATGATGACGGCGTCAGTGTCGTAGAAGCTGGCGATCATCCCCACCATGTAGGACAGGCTGACGGTCAGGATGGACTGGGGGCAAGGGGGAACCTGTCAGGCTGCTCAGCAACCCCAAACGCATTCCGCCACCCGCCTTGGCCCAGCATCCCCAAACCTACCACGTGCCCTGGGCTCAGCACCCCCAAACTCATCCCAGCCTGGCACCCTCAAACCCACTCTGCCCTCCAGCCTGGCACCCCCACACCTGCTGTGTGCCCCCCAACCCACCCCACCACATGCCTCCAGCTTGGCACCCCCAAACCCCCCCCTGTGCCCCCCTGGGCCAGCCCCCAGCTCACCAGGGACACGAGGTTCCAGGGGTGCTTGCGGCGGAAGTCGCCGCAGCAGCTGAGGACAATGAGGGAGATAAAGAACACGGCGTAGGACACGTAGTACGTCCACACATTGCGCTGCACGAAGCCCCGCACGCCTTTGACGAAGGTGAAGACGGTCACAAAGGCAAAGGTGACGGTCAGCTGCAGCGTGAGCACCAGGAACACCTGGGGACAGGGGCAGGTCACAGGGGGCCTCCACCACCCCGTGCTCCCCCCACTAGAGCCCCCTCGTGTCCCACCTTGCGGATGAAGGCCTGTCGGATGCTCTTGTCGTCCCAGTGTGCCGACGGGAAGTCCTGGTTGTCATAGTAGGAGGGGGGCCCGTCCTCGTGGTAGGTGCTGTGCAGGGGGGCTGTGGGGAGGGAGGGACACCGCTGAGTAGGGCTGGAGGTCCCAGGGGCATCTGAGGGGCCACGGGGAACAGGGCTCTGTGCCACTCAAAGCCAGGCATCACAGCTGACATGGCTCTGGGCAGTGTCTCCTCATGCAGGGTCGTGGCTAGTACCGTCCCCGGTGGGCAGCGCCCACCCCGAGTGCCCCCCAGGACATGTGGGGCAGGAGCCAGGATCCCCGGGGGAATCCCCTGTTGCCCCACTCAGGACCCCTGGGCTGTGTCACCTGCCAGACCCACCCGCACCATCCACACAGCTGAGCCACAACAGGGACAGCACTGCCAAAACGAGTCCCCCCCCCCTGCAGGGGAGCCCCCCAGGGTTGCCCAAAGCAGGGGACTGCTCCCCACACCTGGAGCCCCCAAACTCCAACAGGAACCAGAAGGGAGGGTTTGTATACCCCATTCAGAGCCCCCCGGCGAGGAGCCTGAACAGCTGTGCAGCCCCCTGGGAGCACCCCGTAGGGAACCCAAATGAGGGCTGTACACCCACCGGGAGCCCCCAGGCAGGAGCCATACACTTACCTGGAGCCCCCCCAGCCCGGAGCGTACCCCCTACTCCCCTCCCCTCCCCTCCCCTGCCCTGGTACTTACAGTCCTGGTCGCCGGGGACCATGGGCTGGGGCTGGGCATAGGGCGGCTGCCCGTAGGGGCCCTGGGGGTACGGCCCGGGTGGTGGGTACGGCCCTGCAGGGTACGGCCCAGCGGGGGGATACGGCCCTGGCGGCGGATACGGCCCCGGCCCCTGCGTGAAGCCTGGCTGGGGGTAGGGCGCGGGGGCGAACTGGGGCTGGGGGTACGGGGCAACGGGGTAGGGGGGCTGCGCGTAGGCCGGGGGGGCCGTCGGCTGCTGCCCCGCGAAGCCGTCACTCGTCACCAGGAAACTCTTCTCGTGGGACATCCTGTCCCGCAGGCTGCGGCCGCCTTTGTGCTGGGGGGGGCGGGGGGGAAAAGGGGGTCAGAGTCGGCGTCATCATCCCCCACGGCTGTCACTGCCCTCCCCATTAGCCCCCACAGTCATCGCCCCGCCGCGGCTGCCACTTCCCCACAGCCATCAACCCCCACCCCCATCGCCCTCCCCATGGCCATCACCCCCTCCTCAGAGCCGTCACCCCCCTCCCCACCACTTCCCAACAGACATCAAACCCCCACAGCTATCACCACCCTCCTCATCACCAACCCCTCATCACCACCCCCACGGCATCGCCCCCGCACGGCCACCACCCCGCTCCTCGTCACGCCCACGGCCAAATGCCCCTCATGGCTGTCACCCCCAATGGCCGTTACCCCCTCCACATCACCCCTCCATGGCTGTCACCCCCCTTCCTAATCACCCCCCTCTCTCACCCCCAACCCCTCAACTCGCCCTTCAGGCAGCCCTGGGGGTCCCCAGCCAGTTCAGCGCCACAGTGTGGGGGTCCCTGTTCCCAGCAATGTCCCGGGATGGGATGGGGGTCCCTGTTCCCAGCAATGCCCCGGGATGGGATGGGATGGGATGGGGGTCCCTGTTCCCAGCAATGCCCCGGGATGGGATGGGATGGGATGGGATGGGATGGGGGTCCCTGTCCCCAGCAATGTCCCGGGATG
>JAWMRA010000078.1:145671524-145751957 GCA_035584735.1 Pseudotriccus pelzelni
AGAGACGAGAAGAGAAGAGAAGAGAAGAGGAAGAGAAGAGGAAGAGAAGAGAAGAGAAAGAGAACGGGATGGAGCGGAGGGGCAACGGGACCTGGTGGTGGCGGCGGGCGCGGAGCCGGCCCGGGCCGGGGCCGATGTGGGAGAAGGACCGGGAGAGGGATCGGGAGAGGGACTGGGAGAGGGGCCGGGCAGGGCGGGCACGGGGTTTAAGGAGCGAGGGGAGGGGAAGGGGCTGGGCGGGGAGGGCTGAGGGCCTGAGCGCCGGCCGGGAGCGCGGGGGGGGAGCGGCCCGGGGATGGGGACGGGGACGGGGATGGGTCTGAGGGATCCAGGGGCTGAGGACAGTAGAGTGGGAGATGTGGGGGACGAAGGAGAGGTTCGAGGGAAGGGAACTAGGGGTGCCGACCAGAGGGGGAGAAATGTGCCCCCCCCCGAAGGCAGAAAACCGGGGGGAGCCGTGTCCCCACAGTGTGGGTAAGAAATGTCCTCTCTGTCTTAGCAAACAGGTGGTTTCTGCTTTTGCTTCCTCCCTGAGCTTAGTGTCTAAATAAAAAGGTCTCAGACAGGATATTTTTGCTTGAATTTCAGCTCTGACTTATGCACTGGAGCCACTATTTCTTTTCCAGACACATCCCGTGTCCCCTCTGGTGCCACACATCCCGCAGTTTCTGTCCCTGTGGAAGCATTTTGATGGCTGTCCCCACTGTTCCATCGGGGATGGATATCTACCACAGGGAACTGATGTCTGTCCTGAGGTACAGGTCTCAAAGTGGAACCAAAGGACAGCAAAGGCTGTCATCAGTGCCCCACACATTTATTTAGCGTGACTGCAAACACAGCTTCTCAGGTTGCCCAGAAAAGTGGTGGATGCCACATCCCTGGAAGTGTTCAAGGCCAGGTTGGAAGAGGCTTGGAGCAAGCTGGTCTAGCTGAAGGTGTCCCTGCCCAGGGCAGAAGGTGTTGGAATGAGAGGATTTAAAGGTCCCTTCCAACCCAAACCAGTCTGTGATTCTCTGACAAAAGCAGTTGCAATCTGGAGCAGATCGGTGGGCCAGAATCTAGACCAGGTTAGGAAGCTGTGCCTGTGTCTGCTACAATTTCCAAGTGCAGAACTGAGGTCTTAGGAGTTAGTAGGGCTGTGACTGCTCAGGGCCAGGAATGCCCACACAGCTTTGGTGGTAGATTGCTGAGTGTTTTTTTCTGGTCTGTCTGCTACAAGGTAGCAACAGGTATGAAACCTCTTTCAGTTGTGTTAACTGCTCACCCTCAGGATGAAGGAGCACTGCAGATACCTCTCCACGAAGTTTTCAGCTTTGCAAAGAGAAATCAGGGACCAAATTCATTTTGCTATACTTCAGAATTTACTGGGGAATGTGCATTCAGTATTAGATTGTCCAAACGTGCTTAGATTGAGTGGATTTCTGTCCTGTCAGGTGCTTGGAAGGGCGAGGGCAGCTTTCTGTAACCCCTCTTGCCAGTGACAGATGTTATCGTCACTCACTCCAGTCTCCTCCCTGCCGCTGCCGAGGAGACAAAAGCATGGTAATGTTATCCTTCGTATGTTATTAAGACCAATTCATGAGCACACTCTACAGTTTTAAGAGACCATAAATCTCTCAGTTCCTCTCTTCCTGGGACAGAAAACAATTCCTCATCCTCCGTGTGGGTACAGAAAGACTTTGCTAATGAAGAAGGATCATCACCTTTGCTGTTCCCTCTACGGTTTCCTGCAGGGATCTCTACCTCAATACAAGTGACAGCCTGAGTCAGCAAAGCACTTGAGGTTAGTGTTCATACTGTGGCTGTTTAAAATTTCATAGCAGAATTGCATTCTAGGCACAGGTCATTAAAAAGTCTGTTCAGGGACATGAAAGAAAACATCTGTGAGTGCACGAAGGTAAGAGATTTCTTGAGGACCCACAACCTGTCTGACCTCTGCCCAGCTTTTGGAGTAGTTACATGGTTTAGTCACACTCTGTCACCAGAATTAGCCGTCCATTAGTCTACAAAAAATAGATGCAGTATTTAATTCTGCATGTGCAGTTAAAAATCTGTCTCAGACTGTTCCCATTCCAGCATTCACAAACTGACTTAAAAGGATTGGTTGGCCTTTGGAACAGGCTGTCCAAAGATGTGGTGGAATTACAGTCCCTGGAGGTGTTCAGAAAACATGCCTATGGACATGCTTTAGTGGTGGACCTGGCAGTGCTGGGTTAATGGTCGGTCTTGATCTTAGAGTTCTTTTTCAACCTTAATGATTCTATGAAAAGAAACAGGAGGGTAGGGAATTGCTCAACTCTAGACCAAGGCAGGAAAGCAAAATTTTTCCTGTAATAAAATGCAACATTTTTTATGCCAACTTTCTTCATACCTTTTTCTTTAAACCAATTTTTGAAAATCTTTTGCTTTTCAAACTAATATTTGACTAAATATTATCTCTACTTGAGGTCAAATTGTTAAGCCTACAGGATGCTGATGATTTTCTTCCTAAAGCTTCACCTTCCCAAGAATTTGTTGGCTATAACAGGAAAAGGATCTTCTCACCATCAAATTAGGTTGATCTGCTGTAAGAGAATAAACCAAGTGGTGTATGGTGCATGTAAGATGAATATTGTGTACACTGAAGAAAACATAATATCCTCCCTCTGTCTGTGACAATGGCCTGGTTTGTATTTACATTTTGCAGCAGTTACTGTTTCACCTACTGCATATAAAAATCATCTGTCAGCATACTTGCAGCAAGCTCAGTTGTTAAAGTTGTTGCTTCTCTTTACACTGGACCAAGGTGATTAACAGGAAAAAATCAGTCCTCTTTGCATATATTTTGTCTCCAATGACCTGGAAAGAAGCATAAGCTGTTTTTAAGAATATGTAGATGGAAATTCAAACTGTCTTGTTGGGATTTCTGTCGGATGCAGAATTGAATCAGCAGCTCAGAGGGTTGTGGCAACCATTGATGTGCAGATACATAACTCAATTTCCCCACGTTTTTCAGTTCTTTCTGTTCTGATTGTGAGCCCTTGATTTCCATTTTCACCCTGGGGTTAGGAATATAAGGGAGGGCTGTACTGCAGCAAGAAGGTTTGTGTAGCCTGATATCTTATCCTCAGGAGTGGATGCCTCAGCAGGTGTGTAGCAAAACAGTAATCATTCCACAGTGCTTCCCCAGAATAGCATCTTGGACTGTGATTGTGGCACAGGGATTTCCTCACAAAGACATGGTGTGTGGCTTGAACAGCTTACAGTCCTTTCTTCTTTGGTAAATTTACTGGCAACCTTTAAATTCATATAAATACTACTTAAAAATGTTTTGTGGCAACTTATTCTGCAATACTTCACTCCCAGGAATTACACAGTCTGCAAATCACAGTGCCTTTACTGTCTGAAACTACTGGTTTGATCATAGATATAACTGCATCACCATAACCATCATCACATTTTTAACTCAGTATCTTTGCTGCAGCTCTGCAGAGCTTTTTCTTCTGCCTGGTTAATGGTGTCTCAGGGCTCTGACAGGTTTCTTATACAAATTCTCTAAAAATTCTGTTGCAGGCAAGGCTCAGATCGGTAGCTGTGTGTTGGCAACTCATAAATTCTTCGGAAACAAGGATTTGCATCACTGGGGAATACTCCTGAGCCTGTATCTTTATATATTTTCTCTTGTACACATTATGTGTTATAGTCCCTAAAGGCCTACATTTCAAGGCATGAAGCTTATTCAAATGGTCTCTTTTTAGAAAAAGTCTACCTAGCACAGAAATGTTTCTTTCTCTTTCCTGCAGCGTAGAATTTTCTATGCCAAAACCTATTAAAAGCAACTAAAGGAAAAGACTAAATTCTGTAGTGGAATTTATTTTCTGTCTCGTGCTGCATTATGCATTGTGTGCTCCACTGCATTATTGTGCTTCATGTCAGGGTTTAGTTTGTTACAGGTTTTATATGATTCATGGATCATGACAATCTGCTATTTTGGTCTTACTTGTTCTTATCTTACTTTGTTGGTGGTGGTGAATTACAGGATTTGTAATTCCCAAATCCTGACACATAAGTGATTTCTGTTGGATGAGCATTGGAGGCAACATTTCATCCAGTACTGCAAGTTACAAAGTCATGAATTATGGATTCTCACAGTTTAGTGAAGAGACTCATAAAGTTAATCTAACAGCAAATAAAATTCCTACCAATCCTACAGTAATTTTTGCAATAAAACCTTCAAGAATGAAGAAAAATGGCAACAAATATGGAAAAACCCACCATCATCATGAGCAAAGACTTTTAAAATTTGTTTCCTGGTCTTTAGAAAAACCAGTTGACTACTTCAGCTGTATCTAATTAATTCCTATATTGAAAACCCCAGCTACATCTAAATCGTATTTAATATAAAATGGTTGTAAGAACAATGATAACTCACAGAAATCATTATTTCTGTCATATTTTATGTAGTGCCTGATTTCTGACTTATCTAAGAGTAGTCTTATAGTGCTCCATCTCTCTAGTGCACAGTGCTTATGTTTGTCCATCTCCACAGTCACCAAGTTCTGATTCTTTCTTCACAAATCACCTTTTATACAAATGTAACCTATAATTTTATAGGTTAATACCTAAACTGTATCAGAAATGTAACATTTTATAAGACCCCTTTTGACTTGTCCATGTAATCTGGGACAGAAAGCTTTCCTTATGATGGCCCAATCTTTTAAAACTCATTCTGTAAAATATAACTGGTTTAAGTAGTTCATTGGGCTGATATATGAAGAGGATGCATAGTGGAATAAAGTTCTCTATATGTAATAAATGTGATTTATTCCATGGCTCCCTCCACAATAGTCTGCAAAAGCATGCAAAAGCCAAACATACAATTTAGTTCTTTTTAGTTATATCAATATCAAAGGAGACCAAGTATCAAATCATTTATATAGGTCTGATATATTTGTTGGAAATTTAGACTACTGGGAGATCTAGTAGCTTCTGTAAATCAGACATCAGATCATGGGTGACATTAAAAAGAATCACACAATCACGGAATATTCTGAATCGGAAGGGCCCCACTAGGATCATCAAAGTCCAGCTTGTGGCTGACAACATCACCTGGCTGCTGATCTGACAGCATTACCAGGTCTATAATCAAATGCTTTTTCTCCTCTCCACTTGTAGGAGATAAACTTGTTTAATATTGAGTTCTAGAGTGACAGTAAATCACACCATACTTGAAATCAAGACACTTTTAATGACACTGATGCAGTGAAAAGCTTTCTTCTGAATATGTGTGTGATTCAGTCAGTGGCTCAAGTAGTCAATGAAATGCAAAATGCAGTTTCCCTGATGGACTAGTGTAGAATAGTTTTATTCCTCTTTATTGAACAAAATTTCAAGGATTGAATCCTAGAAATCCACTCCATTTGATGCCTGGAGTGCTCTTCAACTTCACATTTTCTTGTAAAGTGGTAAATCAACATTGATGCCTCTTTCTTGGATTTTCAGTGAAGCCCTGGTGCAACTTGTGGTCCTGCCACTTTTTAACTGGGAAAAAGAGACCCAGAAGAAGAAAAGGAAGAAACATGTTTATGAGTCTAGAGTTAAGGGTGCCAATGCACATATAAAATATCTGTATTTTTGAAGGAAACAACCAGTTTCATGTCCCTGTGTTGTGGCCTTCAGGGCTGGATTGGATGGGGCTCTGAGCAACCTGGTCTAGTGGAAGGTTTCCCTTTCCGTGGCAGGGAGGTTGGAACAAGATGATTTGTAAGGTCCCTTACAATTTATGACTCTATGATGCTTCCAGTCACTCATGCTGTTGTAACAATACTTATAAGAAAGAAATTTATTCTGATAGCATAGTCAGCATTGTAACCCTCATTTGCGCCGAAATATCCTTTTCAAGCAGTTGGTCGGAAAGGGTTTGTTGTCCAGCTTGTGCTGTTTGATATATCCTGCAACAGTTCCACATCAGCAAAATTTGTTCATGTTCTGGGCATCCTCGCTTAATGTTAGAACGACACCAGAGAAAAGCTTTCCCTGTGCACATTTGAGATGAGGGTACTACCCACAACACAAAGGATCTGGGCGGCCCAGGCAAGTGCTAATCATACATTTCCTGTCTGCACTCCAGTAGCCTGTCGTGAAATTCTTGGGGACTGATGCTGTTCATCCTACCAACTATACAAGCTTACACCACCCAAGTGTCCTTCTCTGTGAAGCCATTTGAAAAGTCCAGAAATATTTCTGTAACATTTTTTCTCCATATATTTTCAATGCAAAATAACATCCTCAATTCAGGGATAGTTTTCCAGTCTGAATAATTTTATATCTGGGTAGCTCCTAGGTCAATAAGTTATATTTTGAATCCCATTGAGAGGCAAAAATCACATTTTAACCAAAGATGAAGTGAAATTTCTTCTCCCATGACTTCTAGAAAATAAAGTTCTGTAGATTTTTGTATACAGAAGATAATAATACAAAAATAATGACCCAGAGTGAATATGGCTTATTAATGGCCTCAAGCCAAGACAGACATAGAGGAAAATTTTAAAGGATTAAACTTGAGAGATGTAGAAGATATTCTTATATAAGAAAACCTATTTTAAATGGTAACTAATATTTTTTCTAGGTATGAAATATTACAATTAGTCTGGGAGGAAAGGTTCAACAGCATCAAGCTGGTAAAGGGGTCAAAGGGAAATAATACATGAATTTATTACATGGATATCCGTAGCTCATGTATACTATATTTACTAGAGAGAGGAAGTTTTTTTCTTCCCATTGGTCTTCAAAATACAGAGAAAAATCAGTGTCGGTGTCAATGGTAACAAATGCACCTGGCTGCTATGTATTTAGAGGTTGTTCAAGGTGATGGAAAAAACCTCTATGAGTAGAAAATACATTTTCCAATTGAAAATATTAATGTATTTTGTTTTGGTGTCATTAAAGAACTGTTAACACCCTAGCTGACATGTCATTTGAGAAAAGTCACGAGAAGAAAAGAAAAAAAAGAGACATTTTGAGAAAGGAAAGGACTGAAGACAAGGTTTGTCCTATCAGGCAGGTGGGATGAGCTGAAGTGAAAGCTGGGAGAAGTGGGATTTTGAAGGTTATTCTGTGCATATAAATGCATCCCACAGCTGAGTGATCCACAGTGTATTGCTGGATGCAAGGGGATGCAAGTTTGATCTTCAGACATAATGTAAAATACAAACAGAAGGAAAATATGGGAGGAGAAAGGAGAAAGAATTGTGAGATTTCTGGAAGAAACACTTAAAGAAGCTTGAACTTCACAGAGTGCACATCAGACAGCTGAGGGCAGGATGATAGGGTGACAGCAGAGTGGCAAGCCAGAAAAGTGATTTAGAAATTACAAGAACATAGGAAGAGCTCTACGGAGTCAGATCAAAGTAGCACTTACCCCAATCTTGATTCCATTAATAGCCAGTGAGATATTTGTAGAGAAAAGCAGGGTGAATCTACAGTAAAGCTTCCCAGAATAATCTCTCTTGCTTCAGTAATTTGTGTTTTTGTCCCTAGATAAGAGGATGGTCTTTAACAACCTTCAGTGGGTTTCTCCCTTATGAAATACACAATACCATGTGAAGCTCTGCACTGTGATACACACTGTAGGAAGCTCTGGGTAAGGTAAAAGGCTGTGACTTGCAGTGGAGGGGGAGCCTGAAAAACAGAGAGCACCTTCCAACTTTTATTGAATAAACGTAGTTGCTTTGTGGGAAACTGGAATATATTAAAAAAAAATCTGCTTGTCAAGTTTCTGATGTCATTTGCTGTTCACAGAAAGCTTTGTATCTTCCCAAAATTGTTATAGAACCTTTCCCCAAAATGCAAGCTGGAAAAGCACAAGTGCTTTTCAAAGCAAAATACAGATTCAGCAAGTGAATTATGAGGCCCTGCTCCTTTGGCTGGTCTGACAAGCTGCACTCCCTCGGGGAGGCATCATAGGATTGCAAAGACCCTTAAGCTCATTGACTCCAACCATTAGCCCAGCACTGCCAAGCCCAACATTAAACCATGTCCCTAAGTGTCATACCTACAAATCTTTTAAACAGCTCCATGGATGGTGACTCAATCAGTGTTCCAACGCTTGATAACATTTTCCATGAAGTGGTTTTTCCTAATACCAGTCTAGACTTCCCTTGGCACAACTTGAGGACGTTTGCTCTCTTGTCCCTTGGGAGAAGAGGCTGACCCCTACCTGGCTACAAACTCCTTTCAGGGAGTTGTAGAGACTGATAAAGTTCTCCCTGACTCTCCTTTTCCCCAGGCTGAACACCTCCGGCTCCCTCAGCCACTCATCATCAGACTTGTGCTCCAGACCTTTCCCCACCTCCGTTGACACTGTCAACCCACTTCTCAGCAAAGTCAGCTGCCTCACTGGGGCCAGGTTAAAGGTGTGATGAGAACACTTCCTACCTTGGTACAGCCCTTGGGTTATTATCCATTATTTCTTTTTCATCTGGGCAGCACTGAAGTCACAATAAGAAGTTCAAGGGTGATCAACAGAGTCTTTAGGACCTTGGCCCAAAACAATATCTAGTGCTACAACTGAAGGCTCACAGGCTTTAATTAAAATGGAATAATTGATCCTCCTGCCCACTAATACTTTCCAGAATAAGATTTTCCCTTTTCTGCAGTAGAATTCTGCTGCTTGTTGCAGGAAATCTGCATCTGGGAGTTACCTGCAGTAAAGCAGATTTAACATGTACCTTAGGAAGAGCATGGAAAAGGAAGGCAGTTGTGTTAGGGACATGCACAGCCCCACAGTTACCACAAAAGAAAATGTGAAGAAAGACAAGCTCAAGAAGTTCTGAAGGAGGATAAATAGCCAGACTACAGGAAAAGAAGACAGCAATGGTTTTCTGGATTAGTCATTAGTGTTTTGTCCCACAGATGGGTGTGTGAGGAGATTCATTCAATTGCACTAAGAAACAAAAATATAGAAATAATAAAACAAGGCAAGAAACCCACCAGCATAAATGTAAGGTAAAAATCCTCCCTACAAATATTTCCTGTTAAAAAATACCATTTTATCTCAGCATTTTTTAGATGAAAATTTTAATTTTCAGGATATTTGATAAAAGCTTATGTCAGGGCAAAACTTTGTGATGCAATCTGATCTTTTTTGATTCCTCACGAAACACATCTTTTATCAAGCCCTCTTAACTACCAGAATAAACTGCACAGAATAAATGTCTGACCTTCAGGTGTGGCTTTCCCAGGACACTCAGTCACGACATGCATGAAGGAAGGCACTGCACTTGGGGTCTACTCGGACAAGGACAGACCCTTTTCTGGTAGCAACAAATGCAGTGAGCACCAGACACAACAATCAGTCATGATCAGTAAGTGCAGCTAAGAAATGGGAAGGCAGATTTAACCTTTACCACGTCTTTGCCCTCCCAAATGCCAGAGCAGTTAAAGAATTGCTCGTTTCATCAGACAGGACATTAGTCTCTGCCTGGTCTTTTCAGCTTGCTATGTTCCTTTTACTGAGATAACAGTTATGTGGGTTTGGAGAAAAGCCCCATCACAACAGATTCTTCATGGAGAATTCATTTTTATCACTTTCTCACCACTGATGAAAAGAAATATTACAATGGAGCCAAAAACTGGTTCAGTAATTTTAGTGAAGTGTTCGATACAGCTTCAAATCATGTCTCCCATGTAGGATCTAACTCATGGTATCAAATGTAGCCTGAGACCTTCTCCTTCCTCTGTCAGTGCTGAGTGCTTGTCTCCAAAACTGAAAATCCTTGTTAGGTGACACAGCTTGTGATGACTGTAGGATGTCTCACCCTCATCACAAACTAAGCAAAATATCATCAGTGAGCACAACAGCACAGTTATATTCTCTTCAACACAGTCATAGAAGGAATCTGCAGTGTCCTTCAAAACTCAAAGGAGCGGTAAAGCTACGTGGTACATCAATGAGCTTAATTCCATGAGTGTCACCAATGAGGCTGTGCAGGATTCAATACACTATACAAAAATATGGATGTTGCCAGGACATTGAGACCAAAGAGTCTTAGAGATTTTGAACCTACATTTGCTGTCCATTTCCTTGTATTTATAGTGACCATGGTGAATGAAAAATGACCATGTGAATGAAAGACTAAAATATTTACAATCCAGGGGAAAAAGCTTCTGCTCAGCCCCACTAAAATTACAGTTTTAAGTCACTGGTGAAGTTACCTGTGATTTAATGTGACCATGGTTTGAGGCAAATGAAGAGCTTCATAAGGTTCTTCCATTTAGCAGAAAGTTGGGTGACAAAGCAGCTCAGACTGGCACCTGATGAGCTGTCTGAACAGCAAACCTGCTTACATGGTTAAGGAAAAATGTGAACATCTAGCTCTGCATGTGATTTATTTCTGAACTAATTACTATATAGAAAGTCACAGTTCCTCTGGAATGGTCTCTCAACTCAATCCCATGTCTTTGTCATCTGGCCTCAGCTGCCTTCACAGGTGACTCAGAGTTTTGGAAGCTCCCTGGTGAGACTATCACAGCATGTGAGTGATAGTCTCAGACAGCTATTCTGGCTCAGAAATATCTTTAAGCTTTACTACTCAAACATTCTTCTAGATCAGGTTGCTCAAAGCCTTGTGCAATCTGACCTGGAATGTTTCCAGGGATGAGGCATCTACCTCCTTTCTGAGCAACCTGTCCCAGTGTTTCACCACCCTCTTGAAAAAGCTTCTTCCTCATGTCTAATCTAAAGTAGAGCCTTTCTGAATTTTAAACCACTACCCCTTGTCCTGTCACAACATGCCCTACTACGATGTTTGTCCTGAGCACTGCTACTGAGTTGCCCCTCAGTACTCTCGTATTTCCTATCCTCAAAAGCTTTTTCCAGCCTTCTTGCTTTTTGTTCATACCTCTCTAATTAGTCTCTGTATTTAAGTTTATGTCAGTAGCTGCACATCCTCATCAATTCATACATAAACATGAATAAAGAGAAATAATTTAGTCTCAACCTTTTTTCCACTGTCACGGTGTCAGCTGCACATTTATTAAAATTTACTTTCTGCCATCATCCAAGTCTTTAATGAATATAAATCAGTAACTGTGGATTCAGTACAGGCTCTGATAGAAGCCTACTCAGCATCTCCAGTCAAACTGACTGAATACTTTCAAGAGTGACTTTCCAATCTGTCATCCACACGTCATCTTTTGCTCATTGTGTGTACCTGAAAATGTCACATCGGGCCTTACCAAAAGCCAGTAGAAGTCATAAAGTACCATTATGTCACTTCTCCTGTACCTGCTAATCCATTGATTTTTAAGGAAGGTGAATAAATTGTTTTAATGGGATGTCAGAGATTGCTGGACCCAAAAATTTAGTGGTCTGAGAACTTGGTCAAGCTTCATGAGTGAGGATTATACCTGGCTTTTAAAAGAAGATGTAATCTATCAGACTTAAAAGCATTATCCAATATCTCTCTCATAGGATTATCACACTTTCCCATGCCCACAGCATCCCACAGTGATTGCCTATGAGGTTAATGGGACCATTTTTAAATAGCAAAGATGACAACAATCAGACAGAAAGTGGATGCCCTATGGGTCAGTTTGTTCCTGTGGCACAGATGGGATGTGAAAGAGGACCTTCAAAATGCTTTTCAAGTTATTTTTTTTTCAATCTACTTTCGTGAGTTTGTTCACATTCCAAATATAAATTCCTTTACAGTTACTTGGAATACAGGCAGATTTCTTTAATCCCTTAAACTCTTCACCTGGAGGGGGCATTACACTAACAAAAAAGAAGGGTCCTTGTTGGATTGACAACAGCCACGTGGCAGAACGGGTGCTTTCATTTGCAGACCCAAAGTTGTATATCCACTACTCCTAAAAACTGGCTTTTTACAACACTCAGAGCTGTGTTCTGTTTCAGGCCCTCCAGTACAAGAATGAAGGGGCTGAGCTGGACACTCTTCAGAGAGCTGGGTGAATGCTCAAAAGTCAGGAAAGCATAACCCAAGCAAACATTGAAAGGAATGGATTGTTTTGCCTAGCAAAGAGGAAATTGAGGGTGGACATGGCAGAAATCCTGAAATATGTAGGAGGTTGCTGAAAGGAGAAAGGTAGCAGATTTTTGTGCATACCCATCTGGGTTAGGTCAACAAGCAGAGGGCTTCAGTTTTCTTTTGGGAGATAATGTGTCAGAGAAAAAAAGCAGTATTCATAAGGCTACTGAAATAGGCGTGTAATGTTTATTCATGAAAATTTTGGGGTTTGGGTTGGTTTTGGGTTTTGGGGTTTTTTTTAGAACTTGAAAAAGCACTATTGGGACAGATTTGTATGAAGCGGAAACATGGTCTAGGTGGGAGTCTCTGAAAGTCCATTAAACCCTGTTTTCTGTGACTCAGTGTGCTGCAGCATTCACCACACAGCTGTGTCTCCCTGGCCATGACTTCATCCCTTTGCTGACTGCAGTGCCAAACATCAAATTTTTGTCAGCATAGTTAACTGCAGAGACAGCAGTGATGGCACCAGAGAGTCACTTCTGGACAGGCTTCCACGTCTGTCGTTTATGACACTTGGACTCAGGACCATATTTCCCCCTGTTTTACTTCAATAGCTGGGAAGATTTGGGATTTATATACTTTTGCATGTAACGAGACTGCATGCTGAAAGATTTCAGGGCACATTTGTGTTCAAAGCAACCTGAGTCCAGGTTTTGAAGATTTACACGCTTTGCTGTTGAGCAAACTCACTTTAATTCACATATGTGAATGCTCAAGAACGACAAGATCATCTCACAGGACCATTTTTGTTTCATCTTTCCTGCTCCTCCTGAGACAAATCAAATCTGTTTGCCTAGATACATTCAGCCTTTTCCCTCTTGTACTAGGGAAGGGAAACAGCACATATTTTGGCATGACCCAAAAAGAGTTTATCCAGAATAAAACTGTTAAGTATGTTAGCAGTACCAGTTCTTAAAAGGGACGGTAGAACCAGCAATGGAGTTTAGTGTCTTTCCTTTAGGGAGTTGTGAATCTTTTCATGTCAGCAATTTGCTTTGTTTTGTCATATTTGTCTTCCTTGAAGTGCACAGGGTTGTTTTCATTAGCGAATCCAAAGTGGAAAGAGAGCTGCTGTATTAATCAATAGCCGAAGGAAATAAATCTCTGCTCTTTCCTGCAAATGTGCTGATGCATGATGTGTTTTCCTTGGGAGAATTTTATTCCTGACAGAAGCCAGCCATCTGCTGGAGTGCTGCTGCAATAACCCTTTCCTAGGACTGCAGGACACAGCCACTAGCTGATGTTTAAAAAAAAAAAAAAAAACCTATTTTTTTTCAAAGTTTATGAAAAATAAGCAGCTTGAAAAAGAAAGTGGGGGAAATATGCCAAGAACCCTTAAAAATGGACCATTAAACAGGTGTTAAATGCTGAGGAAGGTGAAATTGTCTAACATGAGCATGGAATGGAGCACAAAACATTACGCACATATTCAACATTTATCTGCGTGTTGAAAACCTGACCAACGAATCCAGAGCACTGAACCAGATGCTCCTGAGACCTTCGGAGGGGAAGGACTAGAATGTCATCCTGGTATAGAGCCTACCAAGAGGAGCCAAGCAAAGACACTCCTTCCACAGAAAGCCAAGCCACCTGAACAGTTTGTTGCCTAAAGGAATACGGGATTTAACATAGGTAGAGCACTCTGGGACTGTACAAAATTTGGGGTGGAAGATTTTAAGGGGATTATGGAAACGTGCAAAATGTATTGCGGGATGTTTAGAGGAAGAATCGAAGGTGCGGAAAAAGGAGGGATTGAGGTGCACTGGGGAAAAACAAGAGCAGGGAACGAAGGGGAAAAGAAGCTGAATATGAGTTACCATGTCCTAGACCCTCAGGAAATCCTATTTCCAACTACCCTCTCTATTCTAAATGCACGTCTCCATGCTAGTGAGCTGCCAGGTGAGTTGGCTGGGAACTGGGATAAGGGGTCTGGATGCCAGCACCCAGAGAACACTCTAGTCCCAGGGCCAGGTATGGGCAGAAGGGCATTCCCAGACCAGCTGCTGGTGAGATCCACATTGTGGCTGTCTATTTCAGTAGCACTGTCTATTTTCAGCCCTCACCAGCTAGACAGGAGGAGAGGATTGAGCCATCTTTGTTCATGTTCCTAAGAGTTGGGCATGTTTGTGGGTGGGGATGCTGACAAAAAGAATAAAAGTAACCTGTTTCTGCGTTGGTCTGTGTGCCTGGGCACGTGTGGAGTGTGACGTGTGTGTGTGTGTGTGTGTGTGCACAACAAGGGCAGCAGAGAAATTATCCAAGTCAAAAATCACCCAGGTGACTTCACGGCATATATTCAAAAAGTAACTAAAGGAGGAGGAAGGAAGCAGGTGGAACTGGTCAACATGTTCAGCTTGTAAAACCAGGACTCTGTTTTTATCCTTTTCCTGATGGAATCTGTGGCTCCTGGTCTCAAGCCTGTCTTTGCTACTTGCCACAGTCAGATGGAGAAGTGATCAGGTTATCCCACCCCTGAACACTCTGGTCTTTGCCCCACAGTTCATATTTGTATTTAGTAAGGGTGTAGGAAGTTATATCTCAAAAGCAAAAGGCTGAATGTACTGCTTCAAGGCGAAGCTGATTAACAGCTTTTCTTGGGCAGAGAGGTGTATCCCGTTAGCTAATGGGGCTGAAATAATAATGGCTTGCTTAATAGTCTCTGGCAGTAACCTGGTGCAGCACTGCTTAGAAATGACAGCTTGATGATAGGCCAAACTGGTTGATTTACCAAGTGAATTACCTCTGGAAGTGCACCCAGACCTCAAACTGTGATTTTTAACTTAACACCGAAGTTTACTTCCCGCCCACACAATGCTGGCTTGCTTACATTTTCATTACCTTCCACTGACAGATCCCTAAAATGAGAAAATGAGGAGAGGAAAGCTGGTGATGGAAAAGCATTAATTGAATTCTAGACGTGAAAAAGCATGCTCACTTTCCAGAGGAAAAATAAAAAAAAACCTTTCACACCTCTGTTCACTGCTGTTCTGTACTGCAGTCTTGGTTGTCTGGGACTAAGAGGTTACTAAAAGTAGCTTTGTGCCCTTCTGCCCCTGGATGTAGAGGTTGCTCAGCTGGTGGGGTAGATGTGGCACTTGGGGACATGGTGTAGGGGTGAATTTGGCAGCTCTAGGTTAATGGATAAAACAACCACTAGGCAAATAAGTCAGCCAAGTCACCCAAAGCTGGGATTGTAGAGAGGATGTAGTTTACGCAACCTGAGTGAATTTCACCTGGCACGTTCTGGGTTTTGCTTTTGAGGAGTTTTTAAGGTCTTCAGTCTGAGCCGGGCTAGGTCTCACTGTGCATTTGACTCACCTCTAACATACAGTGTAGTACTATTAGAATAAATCCCTGTCCAGGTGTCTGTCAGGAGCTGAATAAATGTAACTGCAGGAGGCCTAAGAAAAAAGGCTACCTCAGAAACTCACTAAGATCCTCCTGATTGATTCCCGTTCACTACAAAGTCAAATAAAAAGTCTTGGTCACATCAAGATCTCTTGCACTCTTTGCTCATCTCAACTTTAGTGACATTTTTGGACCTTTCTTGCTCGGAAAACGTGACTGATGCCTGAATGCTGTTCTCTGTTCCTGACTGGGCCAGGAACACTTACAAGGCCTTTCATAGCTTCTGTCCCTATTTCCATTAAGAATTGGCAGGAAAAGAAGTATGAGGAAGGAAAACCATGTGTGTTGTACCTCTAACAGCTCATCCTTTGGGTTTGCCTCTGGGTTTACCTGAAGGCTCCACGCATCCTTTATTTTAAGGGAACCAATTTCAACTTCCAGTGCTACAATAAATTCCTGGAGAGAGGAGCGTCAGCAAACTGTCCAGGGTAGAAGATGATGTACTCAAGGAACAAAGTTAAAAGTACTTCCTGCTAATGATTTTCCAGCACTGCTCCTTTTATTGACGTTCCTGCTGCAATTGCCTGAAAGCATTTCACCCCCAGGGCCTCGGTGAATATTCAGAGGAAACGATTATGTTTAAAATCCTGTCTCTCACATACCGAAAACTAAGGCAACCTGTTGGCACAAACAGGCTGAGAGCACGTTGATCTCAAAGGCAAGCACAGTGCCAGTTCATTCCTGAAGTTTTAAGGCTGTTTTTCAAGGGTTTAGCATGTCCAGGTTACACGAGCAGGAGCAATCAGAGCCAGCATGTTTACACTCTTCCAAGCTCCACACTGATAACTAGAAATCTCACTTTAGTAGAACAGGATTTTCCCTACTGCTGCTAAGTGCTCAGGTCTTCTGGAAAGAAGCCTACAGCTGCTCAAACTCCAAGTCAGGCAGTACCAGTGGGATCAGAGACTCAATGGCGGGATCTTGCTCCTTGTAGTTCATCCCAGAGAAATGCGTGGACAGAGTCTTGCGCAGTGTCTTTGATTCATTATTAGTGAACCCAACTCAGGCTCCTCCAGACTTGCACAAACTGCTAGATGGACACTTTGGGATTTTTAAAACTTCTGGTTTTCACAGTTTAAAGAGACAGGAGAAAGTTTACAGCAAGCACAAATGGAAGTCAGAATGAGAACTGTCTCTGGAGATCTTCTTTGTTCTGTATTCCTGCTTCTTATCTTTCCCTTCCTCTTGTCTGTTGATGGCTGTGTCATCATTTCCTGTAGTTTTCCACTAAATCCATATGGCAATCTCTGTAAATGTAAAAGCAGTTGCAAAAGGAATCTAATAATAAGCAATAATAAAGATTTGAAAAAAAAAAAAAATCTGCTCTTCCAGTTTATCACCTCTGAAAACTGGATCTCTTCTCTGTTGTTTTGCTTCTATCCAAGACTGAGTTATCCTGTTGCAGGCTGAAAGGAGAAAAAACTGCAAGCAAATACTCAGGCAGCGCCTCCAGGCACCTTTCTGCACATCGCAGGGGGCAACCAATATATTTGGCTATTTCACAGTGTTCCCGTCTGTTTCAATTTGTGTTTGGGATCCAGTTATCTCTGGGTTGTCCTCTTCACACTTCCAGTTCAGGCACCATGTTTGGCTCTAGAGGTCTGTGAATCAAGTAGGAATTTACCCTTTTCTCCTCATCCCAGGAAGTGTTATCCTGCTGTTCTGCGATGCCTATAAGACTCTCTGAGGTGCTGTTTATGGAACATGTACCGTTCCTAAATTAGGTCATTGTGACATTAGTCTGTAACTTTCGCTCATGACTCTGATTTGGAAAGGATCTCACTATGCTACTTGGTCTGTGTTGTGCCTGCCCACTATCTCTTTATTTTACACTGAGGCTAGAAAGTTTTTGGGGTGGATGCCATCTCTGTGTCCTGCTTTTCCACAGCCTGGGAAAAGGGATGAAAATTGGTTTTACTTTACACAAAAAAAATTACCTGCTGGGTTCCTGAGTTGCAAAAACATTGGAAATAAGAACAGAAAAGTAGAATATGCAATCAAAGAGGTTTTCTCTTGGAACCACCCACTGAACAGATACATGGATATGAATCCTTAAAACACTATTTATTCCTTTATTTGCATAAGAATGTATCCCCCTCATTATTAAGTTGCTGGATTTTTTCCTTTTATATTCAATATTTGAGAATGTTTATACGGGTCAGTTAGAGTTCAACTCCCACTGATTGCATCATCCACAGTTCAAACACATTCCTGAGTCATTTTCTGATGTCAGATTGAAGACAGAGCAACCCAGTTCACTCCAGGGAGTGTTGCTGTATATTCAGCATGTAAATTAGAGGAGAACATGGTTCCCCTTCCACAATACCCACCTTGACATGGCCAGAGTTAACTGGAAAAAAAAAAATCCCTCTTTTCTGTAATTTTGCCTTTCCAGTGGGATTCTTCTGAAATTCCATTTGCCTTCCAAAAGTTATTTTATGTGTGCACAGGACTGCTTTTTTCATGACTCACTTTATACAATAGCAAGCAGTAGATAACACTGAATCACACCTCTCTTTTTTTTTTTTTTTTTTTACTAGCAAAAGACATCTTTGGATAAGTAGGAGAGTTCCCCTGATGCTCCCACAATGATACAATTTGATGTTATGGAAAACATGACTTTCACCACATTTCAGACTGAATAGATTCAAAAGAATAGTCAAGCAGAAGCATTAACAGGTTCAGAAAAGGGAGTGGAGCATGACATTCCCTAAACTTCTCTTCCAGCCAGCACTGGCTAGGCATTTCTAAACCAAAGACACCATTATTCTTCAATCTGCAGAAGTCTGAGTATGGCTCAGATTTTTCGAGTATTTGTATCATGTCACAGAGCCCACTGTGATCCTTGTCACTTCAATAAAGTGGTTTATTGCCTTTAGAGTATAATTTAGACACAATTTAGCATGACAGAAGCACAGTCAGTGACCAGAATGAATGTGTGCTTCCCTGTCCTTGTCTCCTTCATGCTGACACAAGCACTGCTGAAATCACTCACTCTTGTACAGATCCCAGTTGAATACTCATCTTTTGGGGGAATTTTCCAAGTTAGATTCACTGTTCCAGATCATGATGCTGCAGTTTGAGAAGCAGTGCCAGCACAAGGGGTTAGTAGGAAGGTCTAACCAGTGCAAAGAGCCAGGGCAGAATGCAGGTATACTGGTCAGCAGCCCGAGTTAAAAGGCTGCTCCCAACTGCTGTATGAATTTCTCAAGATTCAGCTTCCACTAAATCATTTATATCTTTTCTTCTTCCTTCTACCTAAAGTACCTTGTACAAAGTACAGATCAAACTTCTTCTCTGTCTCATGGAAGGTATGTTTTCCAAAATTCAGATTAGCCTTCTAACACTTTTCCAGTAAGTGAAGAGGTTTTTTGAAGCATGAGACACAAAGCATTATATTCCATCTAAAGTTGGACATGGGGTCCTGGAGACATCATTTCAGCAATGACCTTGATGATGTTGGAGATGGAAAAGTTTTTAGTTCTTTCTCCTAATCCCAAAAGTCTCCCACCTGTGCATCCAACAAAAACTTACCATTGCAGCCACAGGAGAAAGTTGAAACCTCTAAGTCCTTTTCAATCTCAGTGTTTTTTACATTTTTGAAGAAACACTGGGTCATTTGTTCCTGGAAGCTTGTTTTAATGCATTTAATTGCATTAAATGAGCTAAGTAAAAGAGTAGGGGAATAGCAAGTCACTCTGATACATGTAGTAGCCTTCCTACAGTTCCAGACAATTGCAGGTTGTTCATCCTGGTTGAGTTGTCACTGTATTTCCAAGGCAGCATCTCAACCAGAGGGGCTCAAACACCCATTTGAAGGACCTTCTTACATCATGTTTTAACAAAGGTGAGCCAGGCCAAACTTAACTCACCTGTTCTCTTATGCCATCCCTCTCCTACTGAAAACTGCACAAGATTTCTTTGGATATCCCACTAATACTGTCTGGGATACTGTCTGGCTGGGATCTCGTGAGATGCCACTGAAACATATTGGATTTGCAGTTTCATGTCACAGTTAGGTAGGTGCAGTAAGTCAGAGATGCAGTTGAGTTTATTAGTTAAATTATTATTTCTCCTCACTGCCTGAACATCAAAAGGAGGACAAAGCTCTCATATTTTTTTATTCCTGGCTTAACATCTCATTTTAAGTTAATTTTATGTGTTAAACTATTACAAAAAATCCTTATTCACCTGGAATTGTCTTGCCTGCATAGCTTTGAGCCCTTGTTCCTCAAATATTCTCACCACAGAAAATAGACAGATAAAGCTGGTGGCAAGTCACAGGGTGGCTGGTTTGTGTAAGTACAGCTACTGCTGCTATGACAGACCTGGGCAGAGTTTCAATACTGGCAATGTCTGTTTTCTCTTCAGCAAGAAATATCCAAGAATGAATTCTAAAAGAATTCTGGATTATGACTTTTCTCTTATTAAGAGAAAAATCAGGGAAGGTATAATCCAAAAAAGTTCCACATTTTCTGAAATTCAGAAAACTACTCCAGTAATTTTCAAGCCCTCTGTCCTTGGCTGTCATTGTCATGTAGACAGCAGAAAGAATAAGAGGCAAAAGAAGCCTCACCTCTTTTCTGTAGGAAAAGATCTTCATTCTTTTCTTATCTCCCACCAACCTCAATATGTTTAAACGCTGAGTTCTGCTGGTTCCCCCCACCTTCTGTTTTTCCAGACATCCATGTGTTCTTACCAACTCTTGTAGTTGTTTGACAAGTCTCACCATTGCTTGTTTTATGTCCCAGCTTCTAAGATAATTTGATAAACAGAAAAGACAATCAAGCAACCAAAGAAGCGAACTACCAGAAAAAATACTGAACATCCTAATTCTTTCTGTAAAAGTAATTTATAAAGAAAAATTTATTGCATGTTAACTGTATTAATAATATTTGGACTGTGCTAACATCTCTGGCAAATTTTCATAATAGCTGTTTGGAACCCCACAAAATATGTTTTGCTCCCTAAAATGATTCTGAAACTAAGTTGAGGCTGTATATGCTTGGTTTACTTCATATTACACATAAAGCTGATATTCAGCTTTCAAAGGATGGATAAGATCTTAAAAGGTGACCAAAGGTGAAAAGGTAAAAAGTGCAACACAGAGCTGTTTGAGACTAGATGATGAAAATACATGGATTAATTGTTCCTCCCTTTACCCAAAATTGGGAAAGAACAAACAGGAGGAAGTCTGAGGAAATGAAGAAGAAGCAGTTGTCTACTAGATGCTGCCTTCTGAAGGATTCAGCAAATATCTTGATATTAGCTGTAAGAATGAAGTATCAGTATGAAGCAAAAAATTACATTTATTGTACATTTTTGCACTACATGGCTTATTCAGTAGCACTGCAAGTGGACAACTGAAAAGATAGACCATACAATGCAAGAAAATAGAGGTTGAAGGACATTACAGATCATCTGGTCCTTGTGTGAGTGAAGGATTAACTTGTCTGAAATCACCCTTGGCATGTGTTTGTCTAATGCATTATTTAAAATTTCAAAGACAGAGATTCCCATCTCTGTAAACAACATTCTTCAGTATTTGTTGTCCTTAAAAGTTTTTCTCCTTTTCTGACTTGAATGTTTCTTGCTAAACTTGAGCTAATTACTTTTTGTTCTGCCAACCATAGATATGAGGAGCATTTTCATCTTAGCTTTCTGAAACAAACTTGCCACAGGTGAAACAGAAAGGGCTATGTTTTCGGGAGCAAAAAGCCCCAGACACGGTATTTTCCATGTTTCTGTGTTTCTCCTGCTCCCTCCACCCAGTCCACATCCAGATTTTTCCTGTGTCTTGAAAAGTTGTACTCCATGTTGGGCTCAGGATATCTGGGACCTTTCTAGTGTTGAGCAGAACAGGAGGGTATTTTCTCCATGACCCACTTGTTGGAGCATCTTGGAAAGGACAGAGTACTTCAGCAGCATTAACTTATTTTTGCTCTGGGGTGTACTAATGTCTCCAGGCACCCTTCTGAAGACTTCTATCCAAGCAGTCAGTCTAAAACATTTTACTGGGTATATGTGTTGTGATACTCAGTCATCATCCACCTGAATGATGTCTCCCAAGGCCATCCTTCGAATAGACTGCCTCCTCACAAGACAGGCTTCATCAATTTCCCCTTGTTTTGCCCCTCGTTCCTTCTGCTTTTTGGCCACGTTTTCAATGAGCTTGCTGGCATCACTGAGGGTTTTCTGTGTCCGCTGACCTGCAGTTTTCTTTGTGCCTTCTCCCGCACTTGGATCCGTGGCCTTTAAGGGTTTGGCTTTCCCATTTTGGTCTTCCTGCTGCTCTTTCATGTGTCTTACTCTGAACCGGCGCCGAGGAACGTTTTGGGAAGGATCAGGGATGCTGTCGGGGTTGTTGTACTCCTCGTGCGTCTCAGATATCTGGAGAGTGGGGATTAATGGCTTACGGAGTGTCTTGGGAGCCTCGTCAACACCTGGTTGTTTAGTCAACTTCAAGGTTGTCTCTGAAGGCAAAATAATTTGGATTTCTCCCAGGGGTTTGCTGCTTTTAGGAGGTAGGAGATCATCTTTATTCTCCAGAGCAGACTTGTCATTCAGCTTGATCTTTTGAAGGTTCCCCAGCTCCCCCTGAGCCAGATTCTTTACCCGTTTCACGTGGGGTTCGTTGTTGATGGAGTTGATAACTGTCAGCTTCTGAGCGGCCATTTGGACTTCTCTCTGGATGCTCATAATCTTTTGGAGCTGGGCTTCTTTTACTTCCACAGGGATCTCCAGAGGGGCCAACTTCACTGGCCTCTTCAGGGTAGCATTCTCTGTGCTGCACAACTCATTTGCACGATGAAGGCTGGGAGACAAAACTCCCTCCTTTTTCACCTTTTCTGGCCACAATTTTTTCTCTCCCAGGGATAGCCCCTTCTCTGAAATCCTTGGAGAAGGAGGTTGGAAAGCAAGGTTTCTAAGTTCGCTTCCTGGCTTACCTGCCAAAATGAGAGCTGGATTTTTCTCAGGCTGCAGGCTTACAATGGTGACTTCACTGACAGTGCAGTTATACTTGGGCTTTTCTTCAGCCATTGGGGCACCCTGAAAGAAAACAAACAGGTGTGGAGATCATTATCCTACGTCGTATTAGTCATCACCGTCAGTTTTTTAAGCAATGTTTGGAAGCTTGACAAGAGTGAAACCTTAGTGTCTCTTGAAGAGTACTCCTCACAGCCTTAAATCCTAATCTCTGTGCTCCTAATTTTGGTTTACCCCAGGGTAATCTAAGATAAAGGGCAAATTTACTCTCCATACCTGGAGAACTAATTATCCTGATAGCTGAGGAGGCAGGGCTTGTCTCCTCTTTGTTTGTTACCAGTGCAACTCAAACATCACCAGTCTTTCTCCTACTCTATTCCAACTTTGAGTATCCTTTCCAAGCAGTGAGCATGACCAGACTGTTCACTGCAGCGATTAATTTAGAGGAACAACACACGTTTCTGACAACACATGGAAAATACCAGAGAATATATGTTAGCCTGAGGGAGCTGCTGGTTGTGGCCCAGGAGTGAGTTCTTCCCTTTTCATTTGATGTTCTGTGATGGGCATTTCTGGTGAGGGTGATCATCCAGCTCACTCCCGTGGGTATACTGACATGTGCTTCTTAGGGCAGGACAAGTATCTTCATTTCCACCAAAATTCTTCCTAGTTTCACAAGGTGCTTTTCCATACAAAATAAATTGTCAAACTGACAGTGATTTTGCTCGTGTCAGTAGAAAATATCCTGAAATGGGCCTAAGTGTTGTTCAGAATACTGTAGATATTGTTCAGTTTCAAAAACAGTGCTTCTGAGGTGCTAAATAAGGAAACTGTTAGATGGCAGATGTAGCACACCTGGAGTCCTTTAATTGCCCTTGTTCAGAGAAACTTTATGTTATGGTTGGGAAAAGTTCCTTGTTATCAGCAGTAATATAAGAATCTCATGGCAAACACGCCTTTGCTGTTCAACTTTCTAGTCCAGAATAAACAATGACAGGCTCACAGGCAGCATCAGGAGATGGGTTCCATCCCTGCCTCTGCCCAAACAAGGAATTTCTCTTCCCTAAGGTCCCTTTGCCATTCCCACTCTATTTTTTGTACAGACTATACATTTTATGGGATAGACAACAACAATATTCTTGGCTGTATCTTGGATTTCTAGACCTTATTATCACAAAGATATTTTATTAAATTATACTATTAACTTGCTTTTCCTCTGACAAACAGAGAACATGAGCTCCTTTCATCTCATCTAATTGAGTCTGCCTTGGTGATTTCTGTTCACTGTTGTAGGTGGGATCTTTTTTTTTTAATATCCAAGTGTAGTATCATTTTAAGTAAAAATGATACTCCTCTTGCCCTTTCTGTGTCTTTCTGTGTTCCAGGAAAATGAAGGCTGCCTATGGTTCTGTAAATGTGAAGTGAAATAAAATAAACCTTGTCCTAAAATGCAGGCACATAAAGCAGTGAGTCAGTCAGAATGGAAGCTCCAGTGCGAAGTGAGGTATGGGAATGAAGAGGAAGAAAACATAAGCAATATAGTATTGACACATTATCATTTTTTTAAAATATTTTGGTTGAAAAACCTTTTATCTGCCCTCAAAAACTGAGTACCCATCTAAAACCCAGCCACCTAGCCAAGCCCATAGACCAACCTGCCTAGACAATGCATCTTTCTAGCCGTGACCATTTGTTGGTTTCACACTTGTTTCAGACAGGAGTGAGTAAGTGATCGGATCATTCCCTGCTCCATTCATCTGAGGAAAATTGAGACAAGTTAAGAAGGCTTGGAGAAATCTTACATACCACCTAAATCCGATTGGAGTCCTAATGTTAATGCCCTTAAAAAGCATCCAAGGCTAATGTGCAAGATAAGCTGCATCCTCTGTTACCATGCCCACATTACTCAGTACCATCCCGAAATGTCCATCTGCTATGTATATACTCCTACTTAAAATTTAATTAAGTAATTGGCCCAATCTTGTGTAGGTAATTGCTCTGTGCCCAAAATTCCCTTTGCAGTCAGTGAGAGACCCATGCAGAGAATGACTGCTTCAAGCTCTCAGGATCAAAGTATTATGATAGTGGTATTATCAAAGGGACCACCAGCCTTTATTTAGAAACCACAACCTTCATGTAACTTAAATACTTTCCTCCCCAGTCTCAGCTTGCTGATCCTTCTGATATAAACTTCACAGTAATGGAACAGCAGAAACAGAAGGGTCACAATACACTATCCCTATTTAACTAAATTTATTGTGTGCCTTGTGGCAAATTAGCATGGAGTGGCCTCAGATCTAGGAAACCTGTTTTCCCCCATAAACAGGAATCTAATGTCCCTCTAAAGCCATCTTAGTACCCTGACTGGATGGTCCTCAGAGACAGATGGTTCTACTATTTTTAATTCATTTTGATTTAAGGAATTTGATCATTGCAGGGCAATAAGCACTTGATTATAGGCAGAAAGTGAGATTTGTAATAAGGTCCTTGTTTTGCTGACAGGTTCTCACCCATTACAGCCTTATGGAGACTTTTTTCATCAGCTTGATGCCTGGATCAAGAGAAGGGATTGAGCTGAGCTTCCCTTCCGATATTGGTCCTCACCTTTGTTGTTCTACAGCTGATGAAACCAGACAGATACAAAGCAGCCTCAGGTACTCTGAGGTGTTTTTTTTCTGTTGGTATGTACCTGGCAGAAATGGGGCACCAAAATGAGCCAAGCAAGTAGCATGTGGTTAGATATTCTGACAACCAGCTGGACTTTAGCCAGGAAGTCAACCTGTCAGTAGCAGACAGCAGGTTCTGCTGTCACAAAGCTCTGCAGGGCTTGAGGTCCACACCACTATTTTACACGTCACTTCCCTGTAAGTCTCCAAAATACTCCACTGTTTCAGTCCTGTTGTGTAGTAGCCAGGGGGTAATATTTGTTTTGCAGCGTACACAGTTATGGATACATGACAGTTTAAGGGAATCCTTCAAAAATCTGGAAGGGTTCAAGGCCAGGTTGGATGGGGCTTTGAGCAACCTGGACTAGTGGAAAGTGTCCTTACCCACAGCAGGGGGTTTGGAATTAGATGATCTTGAAGATCTCTTCCAATCCAATTCTATGATTCTATAATCTCTACTTCTTTTTAAAATCACTGTTTTCTTTGTCACTCTTAGGAGGTTCCTCTTCTTGCTCAATGAAACCAAATTTATAGTGCATTTCATAAGAGTTTAAAAAATAAAAGTGACGGCTCACACACACACAAAACCACCACTTTAAATCCCAATCTCTTCCTGCATAACAAAAAGCTTCAATCTCATTGCTACAGGATAATCTGTGGTGATAAGCAGATGTTATACAACTCGGATGCTTTTCCTTCCCATCATCACGTGTATCAACTGATTGCTGCTGTTCAAAGCAGAGGGCAGAAATACCTAAGAAAGGAAGTTCACAGGTCAAATCCTCCAGCTTATCTGGTTGAAAGCTTCTCCCAGAGTGGATTTTTTTTTTTTAGTTCAGTTCCAAAATAAACACCAAGCCTTCAATGTGCCTTAATTCTCCATGTGATGCCTGAAGCTCTGCCACTGAGAAACCCTCTGGCATGTAGAGGTTCATTACACGTGCTGTCATTCATTAGGGGAGAGAAACAATTTCACTTTAAACTTCTGGAGATGAATGGCTTTGCTTCCACTGCAGATTCTGCATGTACAGTAAATAGCTCGGGTCACCATGGATGGACAATACACCAAACTGAGCCAGCATCTTAATAATTCCCAGAAAAGCCTCAAATATGCAGCCTTGCAGTTTGTCCCATAGCACAATAATCCCACCTGCAATATCAGAGGCTTACATCATGATCTGCTGTCCAGAAAAACTTAATAAAATTCTGTTGTCTGTGAGCCAGTGGGTCTGAGGAGGTCAGAGAGTCCATTGGGTTGGGGAAGAAAGAAAACAACCATGTTCCTAATCAGCAGTGCTGAAGACAGTTCTAACATCATAACTGGCTGTCTTGGAACCCAAAACAACCAGGTGCCAGGGTGGACTGAGAACATAAATCATACATAAATTCTTCATACATAAAAAACTTCATACATAAATCTCTGCTCTGTCAGGGATATATCAGGGATATCCTGTCCTCACCGCAGGATCATGTCCCATTCTGCCACAACTACCTTTCCACTGCACTGCTTGGTAGCCTAAAAAAACACAATGAAAAAGCAATGAAGAGTTTCAAACAAAGGAAAAGGACAAAGGAAAGACAGTTGAGTGGTCTGAAAACTGGCCCAGCATCAGGGAACTCACTTCAAATCCCTTTTCTACCACAAGCTGTTCAAGTGATAGCAGGAAAGATGTTTCATCGCTCTGTGACTGTGTTCCTCACCTGTAAATTTGTACTCATTCCTGCTCCTAACCCATAGGGCATGTTGGATGTAAGAGAGTATAAGCTATTCAGCAAGAGGTGAAGTAAATTTATGTTAGTTCCCAGAATAGGTTTAATTCCAGGTAACTTAATTTTCAGAAAGCGAGTGCTCTGTGAAAAGTGGCACCTGTTGAATAATCAAAGCATGAAAAAATCTGTAATCAGTTGAAAATTATGTCAAGTAATGTTAAGCACACATTCAACATTTTTCTTGATGCCATTCTACCAATTTTGTTACATTTTTTAGGATTTTAAAAGTATTTAATACAAGTTTTCCTTAGTAGAGGGGTTGTTCTTACATCATGGGTTTTATTTTGTGAGTGAGAGGTCTTGGGCATAACCTAGTATTTGCTATCAGTAACCTGAAAGACTTATTTGTGAAAACATATTTAAAATTTGTTCATAAAGTTTGGGGGATCTTAAGAGGAACTACACAATTTTATACAATTTGGCACACTCAATCCTAATGTTATTATTACTTTAATAGCTCCTCCCTAAATACATGAGGAGACCAGTTGGAGTTCTAGGAAACTTATGGCAGATCATCCCTTTCAAGCACACTCAATTTCCAAATCATGGAGGCCCCAGACTTCCCATAAGCCTCCCAAACTTTACTGAGCAACCTCAATCTTAGGAAGCTTCGTACTGGGATTTGCAATATTGCAGAAAAGAAGGGAAGGTGCAGAACTCCAGGCATGGACTGCTGACTGGCACTCTGTGATGACAAATAACCCATGTAAACTAATTTTCAAACTTCCACATCTAAATAGGGACACGGTTCCTTATTTAGACCAAGACAAAGATTTATAAAAAATGAGCAACTAATATTAGACTCCTAAATCCAGTTTTAAGATATAAATAAATGACCTGGTTTTCAACAGTAGGGCTGGCTTTGACTCCTTAAATTCAGCCAACTTATTTGAGGATCTAGACTGTAACACAAGATCTAGGCTTCAGCTTCAGAAATCTTAGTCTCAGCTGTCATAATAAGGAGATTGATTTCCCAAAATCCCGAGAACCTGCAGATCCCCACCATCTCAACAACACTGCAAGAGAAGTAAAGGTCTGCACCTGCAGCTGGACCACAACTGACTGTGGGTGGGGGTTTGTGTCTGACATAACAGCATCAGCCTAAATCTCACTGCTGTGAGGGCAGGGAAACAGAAGTGAAAAATGCAGTATTTCCTGCTAACTACCAGCTCCTACTTATGTTACCTGCCCACAAAGACACCAGCACAAGCAAAACTTGCAGAGAAAAAGAGACTGAGCTCTTCCCTTGCTGTTTTTCTTTTTTTTTTCCTTAATTTAGAGCTTGTCGCTGTGAAATCCAGAGCGATGGAATTATCTGCTACAATGGAAGCTCACGCCTAGGAATTAATGTGGTACCCTGCAGTATCCCACTGATAACAGAGGCCAGCACCTTGGAGTCAGAGAGAGCAACCCTGCAATCATTCAATCTGCCTGTTTTCTGGGTGCCACTCATCCATTGCACTCAGAAATACCCAGAGAGACAAGCACCTTTTCTCGGCTCTCCTCTGCAATATTTCATTCAGGAGAGAAGAATGAGCATCCCTGTCCTCTGAAAAGCAGGTGTCAGCAGTGCCATTATCTTTTCTTAAAATACATAGGCTAGAAAATTCACTTTTTCAGAGACCCTCAAGCCCACATATCTCATCTTTCCACAGCATTGGGGTTGATTTCTTCTGCCAAAATTGTTCCTTTTTGTTTTCTTAGACCACTTAGGTCTGAGGTGAAAAAATTGCATGACTGCACGCTCTGGCAGTAAGGGCGCCTTTGGACATAACCTTTGACAAGGACAATTTAATACAATTGGCGTCAGTGCAAAAATCTTCTAGAATGTCAAGATACAAGCCTAAAAGTGCCTCTCTCACTTTCTTACCCCTTGCTGCAGTACATTTTCATCTCCCCAGATCCCAAAGAAGGCGTTGAGGTTGTTTCTAGCCCAGGCTTGCCTCATAGGGTTTTTTTGGGACATGTTCCCAAGGGGTTGCTTTAGGTGAAGCCTCATGAGAATGTGGATTTCCTATTACAGGAGAGGCTTTGGGGAGGCATTTGGGAGCTATTTGAAGGCTGTGCACAGTGGACAGGAGCCAGCTCCAGGTAAAGGAGGAAAGCTCAGACTCAGGAGCCAGCAGTGGTCCGGAGACTGCAAAGGAGGCTCCAGCTCTTTAATGTCTGGGATGGGCCCTGAACATTTGTTCTACCCTTTGTGATCATTTCCTTACCCACAGTCTATGGCTATTTCTCACTTCATACTGTCACTCCTCAAATACCTTTTTTTAAAGTTCCTGTTAAGCTGTGGGCAGCACACAGTGTTATACTAGTATTGATGTTAAAGCAGCATTACCTGCTAGTCCTGCTAATCCACCCATGCTTTGACAGCAGGGGTCTTACACACAGAACTTCCTCATAAAAAATGATTAAACGTTACCTGAAAGGCCACAGCTTCCAATTCCCCGAAAACTCACCATTTCCTTCTTGAATGCTGCAGTGTTTAAGGCCAGAGGAATCAACGATAGCCCATCCTCTGATCCACTAATGCCATGGATGTTGAAGGATTTTGATGTCACTTTTTTTATCCTCAAGCCTATTATCTGGCCCTTCTGCCTTTCGCTCTTCAAACAGAGGCTGCTTTACAGAGATTGCAGTGGGCAGGAAGGGGGTGTAGGAACTGTTCTACTTTTTCTACAGGCTTAGTCCACAGCCATAGGACAAGTCACTGAACATCTCTGATGCCTTACAATCAAGGGATGTCCTTCAGATATTTTTTAAGAACTGGGAGTCTATTCAATCTGCTGCACTGCTTGAGGTAATCACTATAACCTCTTTCAACCTAAATTTACCTCTGGCTCCAGCAGGACACTGGTGTATTTCACTCTGCCCAGTGTTATTCAGTTCCTGTGCTCTGCTCTGGGAAGGGCTACATTTCAATGACATGTGGATCCCTGTGCCATTTGGAGACCGCTGTAGGACATTCCAGATGGTGGGCAGAATACATTAATCTATGTCATGAAAATTTAATTCATTTGAAGGTAATATATTGCTTATGTATGAAATAGGCAGGACTAATACATGAGCATTCGGGGCTGAATCACACCAGGGTACAGGCACAGTGAACTCACGCAGCTCAGTTTTTTGGCTGTTACAACAAGAATCAATTGAACAGAATTATTAAGTGCAGATACTTTGTATTTGGATAGAATATGCCAACACAATAGCTACTGCACTGTTAAAACAACCCGCCCCGCTCCATAGTAAATTTAACTCAATCTTAAGAAACCAGCCATGACTGAAGAGAAAAAAAAGCATAATAATAGAGAGCATCTAACAGCCTGGGCTTGCTGCTGCATTTGCATTGACGTCAGAGCAAACAAGATTAAATGAAAGCAAGCACAGCTACAGAAATGTGACCTTAAACACAGCCTCAGAGTTGCAGATATTGCCAAAATCTCAGCTGCAACTCCACCTGGTTTGCTGACATAGCCACAGAGATAATGTCTGCAAGAAGCAGCCGGAGATCGCTGTGGCAGCTGGCACAGGGAGAGCTTTGCTCACTTTTGAGCACAGGGCATGTTGCCACAGAGAGAGGAACCAGGATGGGGCAGAAAGGATCTTGCTGACACTGCCATCCACAAGGAACCATTGAGGCTGGCAGAATTTGCAGCAGCCTTTTGTTGCTGGGGTTGCTTCAGCCTCTGCCTAGCCCAAGATTAGGGGAAAGATGAAAAAAAATTAATCTCGCTTTCCCAGTCACTCACTCTCTTTCCCTTTGCCCAGCGTAACCTCGACACTTTCGAGATCCAGTCTTGGAAAGCCCAAGTCACACAGAGAAACAGGCCACTGGAAACAATGGTTAATGGCACCCTCAAAAAGCTAAGAACAATTGCAGCTAAAAATTTGTTACCATAGGAGCAAAGCCCATTCAAGTCTACTCAATCAAATAAAGCATGATTACATGGTGACATTGCCAAAATCTGAACCACTGTTCACTGAACAAAACTTGAAAAAATTATCCACCACCAATATAAAAATTCTCTGGAAAGAGAAAATCCCTTCAAAAAAACTAAGCAGGTAGATGCCAGTCTTCCCAGACACTGTGACTTAGAGTAAATGAACATATTTTCCTTTGACTTAAGAATGGGATTACCTGCTGTGCATCATTTAAAACTCTCAAAAATAGCCTGAATTGGGATATAGATGATTTAATGACTTCGCTGTGTCTCACTGCTCTCACCACTATTTCACTTTACATTTACTAAATCATAAAAGAAATTTGACTTTGGATGTATGGGGTAAAGCACCTTTCTAAGGAATCAACCAGAACCACAATTACAGGCTATTTGCCCTATTTGGAAAAGATAATCCAAACACAAAGAGAAGTCTTTCTCCATGTCTCTGTATGGGGCAGTTGTTCTGGAATGGTTCCAGCATACTGGGGAAGCTGTGGCAGACAAGTTACATTGTAAAACCTTCCCCAATCAATTTGTCCCAGCTGAAGAAAACTGGAAATAGTTTATCCATGAACTACTGAGAATTAAATTCTGAACCCATTTCCTCCTTGAGGCATCTCTGTGTAGCTACAGACAGCTGGGCAATTTTGTGTGACCTGCAGCTCAGAATCCACAATATAACCAGGTAAGTTCCCTGGTGGGGGTGCAGATGCAATAATTAAACTTAGCTTAATAACTGCATTACACTCAGGGCTCCAACCAGATGTTCCTGTTATAGGCCAAGTGTGGGCTACGAGGAGCTAAACACTCTTCTGCAGTTTTGTCCCTGTGGCACGCAGAGTCCATGGGGGCTTACTGCCTTTCTGATCTTGTTTCAGGCACAACATTCAGTCAATATTTTTGGGAAGTGCAGGAGCTTTTGAGAGCCTCTTGGATCAGGTTTCAGGATCTTGTATCACTTTCTGACCCCAGCATGAAGAAAGGGGTGAGGGGGGGTTGTCTTTTTTGTCATTTGATTTTATTTTTTTTTTTACCCATGCAGCTTCATGGGTGCAAATACCTCTGAAGAGATATTTTGCTTTGATGCTGGTCAGTTTGAAAAAATGCAATTCATGTCTAATCTAATCAAATTTCACCAAGCAACCATCCTTAGAAACCCTGGGATCTAAGCTGTGTTATGCTATCCAGCTTATTACTAAAAGGTCATTGAAGACTCAATGGATCCTTCACTGCATTTCTTCTCTCCCTGACATGCCAAAGAGCTGTTGCTGCAATAATTGCAGTGGCTCCTGTTTTAGGACCAAAAAATCTTAGAATATCTCCTGCAGAACTTGCTGTTCCTGGCCACATGGATCACTGGTGCTATTCTGGAGACACTTAATGTACCACTGAATGCCATAGAGCAGCAGTTTTTGTTTCTCCTGAACTGTGAGGTGTGAGATCTTGGCACCCGTGACTTGTGCTTTTGAGCATTTTCTGGTCTATCGGTCAAGAGTTGCTTTTTTGTTTCAACATTTAGTAGCTGACTTTACTTAACCTCAGAACATAAATGGGCCCTTCGCTTCACTCTGACTGTCTATTCAACTCTTGGACAAAAGACAACCGAATTTAAACCAGACAAAAGCTCATTGCAACTACAGTACTGGCTCCACCCTCTGCCTCCTGGCTTACAAGGAACCATGTTATTGGAATAAGGAGCACCTATTCTGCCAAGCCCAGAAGCAGCTGAATTAGATGCTAATTAGATGTTAGTGGCACTCCAGTGACTCTGCCAATGTACAGTCCACCCCTATTTGCAAATGGCCCCACTAGTCCAAGTGTTCAGGTGGGAGGGGGAATCCATTAATTCATTGTGGACTTTCTGAATTCAGTCCTGTCAGCTCCTGAGGAATTTTTATGACTTTAATCAGCTCCCACTATTTTATTCATTTTTCTCCTACTCAGTAGCACTGTTTTGCACCCAGGAGTTAGGAAGGAAAGGAAAATAGCTTTTCTCCTGGTAGTTAAACAAATCTCACTGCAAAGAAGAAAGAAAGCCTGGGAAAACAGCAGCTTTCCAGCACAATGCCAGGACTAAGGCAGCTGTGTGCTGTCCCTCAAATTCTGAGAGATCTCTTTTGCTATGTGAGCAGCTGGTCATGGAGACAATTTCAGCTCTCCTGGAAAGTACAGTCCAAAGCTAAAACTAAGATAGAACAACCTTCTTTTGTACAGGAGAACCAAACAAGTAAATCATATTATCCATATGTTTGAAGGTCCTCCTAAAAAATTGGTTTAGTTCTGCCCTTGTGCTCAGAAATTCAGGAATCTTTCTGTTCACTTTTGTGAATGTTAGAAGTAAATCAGATAGAAAATCTTCAGTATCTTCGGAATTGCACCCTGTAAAATCCCTCAAGATCCTAAAAAAGCGTTGATCCTGCACCTTTTACAATCAATGATGATACTGTCCTTGATTTCAACAGAGGCAGAATCAAGATGGGGGTTATTTCAAATTCACCAGGACAATTCCACGAGTTGTATGTAGTCTTCACCCCATTTTATGTGTGGTTAAGATAAAATGAAGCCTGCCACCCATATTCCTCTTGGGCATAACGTATGTCCCTTAGTTGAGTATTCAGTGTAAACCTTTGTCTCCCTCACTACTCAGGTATTCTTTCAAGAAGAGAAAGGTGAATATGGAGCCCATACCCTTTCTAAATCCCATGCAAGGCCTCAAATTCAAGTGTTAGTAGTCTTGCCTGCTCCTGATTTTCTGGAAAAAACACAGAGTTTTCCTCATTAATAGGACTGTGCACTCATGATTTTCAGTAGGAGGAACCTTTCAGGTCTCTTAAAAATATCTCTGTCTATACCAACAGTTTTATTTTCAGCATCAAGAGGTCTCCAAAACCAGCACTATCTCCCAGAGACTCAGATGCTTCTTTTAGCACCTTAGATTGCTCTTAGCTGATAGACCTTGAGTCCGTCTCCTCAGAACTGTGGTCCCCTTGCTTTGTCTGGCCACAACTTCTATTCCTGATCCCTGCATTTCACTTGTGAAGGCGGCAATTTCTCTCTGTCAGACTTGGAAAGCTTTTTGGGGTTGCTTTCTCTGGTGAGAGGTACAGTGGGCTACCTTGGCCATCGAGCTGGTGTGTCTTGACACACACTCACATCTTCTGTGTGCCTGTATTACTTATTCCAATTCAGCAGCTCACTGTCTTATCTAGTCAGAGTGGTTTGAAAGGCAAATCCTATCAGAGCATAATAGGAAAGTAAGTTAAAGCTATTAGTACTTAGCAGTTTCTCAGAGGGTCAGAGGACGGAAGAGGAGCTCTCTAATCATTTTCAGATAATTTTCTCTTCTTTTCTTCCTCACAGTCTTGAATAATAACTAAATATAATCTCCTCCAGATAGTTTTAGCTTCTATTAACACATTTAATCAGTAACTCAGAAAGGCAGATAAAAGCACAAATACATAGAATCACACAATCATAGAATCGCAGAATGGTTTGGGTTGGAAGGGACCTTAAAGATCATCCAATTCCAACCCCCTTGCATGGACAGGGACACCTTTCACTAGACCAGGTTACTCAGAGCCCCATGTGAAAGAACAGGCACTGCAGGTCATTGGCTGTGGAAGAGCAGTGGCTGCTCATTCTCCATCCATAGGAACATCTTTAGGGGAAAGGGTCCAAACTCAGTAGTGTCATTTGCTGGTTGTCCTTCCTGATAATTGTGTTTCTGGTACAAAAAAAACCAGAGGCATGGAGAAGCCTAGAGTGAGTCAGGAAGGATTACCATACCTATAAAAAGAAGGCCTTACTGAAACAAAAGTTGTTTCCTAACACTGTCCTGTGATCAAATAACAGAAAGAAGAGTCCTCCTTCTGCTCTCTGTCTCCTTCATGGCCCTACACTGCCGGCCTGGCTGAGATCCCCACCTGTGAAGTTGTATATGAGGAAGGAAGTGGGAGGATTTCTTCCATGGCTACTGTCATGAATTATCTTGATGACGGTCTGCCTCCCTAAATGATCTACTTCAGGTCTGAACTATTACTCATTTCCCATCCTGCTCAGCCCACAGCACTGTCCATACATCTCATTTGGCAGCTGGACAGTATGTGCATTGCTGCCTTAATTAAGTAGTTGGTACAATGTGTATCTTATTACCCTCAGTAAAGCCCCTGGTCACGGTTGTTTTTAAGCATCTCCTTCCCAGGAAGTGTTGGAGCAAGGGTGAATGAACTAAAGAGAGTCTGAGAAGGTTGTTCTCATCATTCGAGACAATCTTTAGCCATTTCAGAACAATGAACAACACCTTGTGTACTGGAGATGTGTATAAACTCTGTATAAAACACAAAGATTTTAGTTCCTCTCGCAGTATCAGACCAGTGGTGAGCTGAAGCCACACAAATCACTTGTTTTAAATAACTAAAAATCAAACCCTCTTGGTGCCCTGCAGGACATTTGGTCCATTCACTCATGGCAGATTACAAAAATAAATTGAAGGAATTAGCAGATATCAACTCTTAATCTCCAAGTGCTCAGGCTCAGGAGCATAAGGAAAAATCAAATCTCTTGATGTGGTTCCCACGTTGAAAGCAGCATGACTAGCACCACTGAAACTAGAATAGAAATGCCAGCTCTTTCCCCATGTCTCCAATAGCCACCAGAAATGTTTTTCTTGTTTGGAAAACCACAGAGTAAGACCCCAAGTCTACAAATTTCCTGTGAGATTTTCCCTCTTATTTGCATTTTTGTATTGCAGAAGTAAGACAAGTATTCTCATCTTCTTCCCATTTGTTTCCTTGTTCAATTCATGGATCTTGGCGATCTCCTTAAGGAAATTAGGCAAATCAGGCTCAAAATTTTCCTAAAACCTTTCCCTGATACTGAAAGGCTGATGATGGTTAGTATTAGTAGCTTGGCTTTAGAGTTACGTGACAGGATAAACTAGCCTACTTTAGTAGTAGCAATTTTCTAATCTATCAGAAGACACTGGGGATTTCAAGACAAATACATCATAGAAAGTTGTAAGCATGCTTTACGTACAGAAAAGTCCTAAGAAATGTAGGAAGAAAGGATACTGTAAAGTTGCACTTCTAGAATCTTTTAAATATATGGAGTTTAGTAGAGCTCTCCTGGGGTTTTCATCCATCCTAGAAGACTGAATAGGAGGACTAGACATTCACAGAATCACAGAATGGTTTGAATAGGAAGGGACCTTAAAGATCATCTCATTCCAACCCCTCTGCCATGGGCAGGGACACCTTTCACTAGACCAGGTTGCTCAGAGCCCCATCCAGCCTGATCTTGAACACTTCCCGGGATGGGGAGTCCGCAACCTCTTTAGGCGACCTTTTCCTGTATCTCACCATCCTTATAGTAAAGAATTCCTTCCTAATATTGATTCTTCCTGATATCCAGTCTAAATCTACCCTCCTTCATCTTCTTTGGGACTCAGTGAAGTTGAGTAGAAGTGCTTTCTTTCACAGCTACAGGCCTCTTCCTCTAAAGGTGACACTGAGTGGTCCTCCAGGGAAAGATGCGAAAGGCAGAACAATCATATTGCATAATGGGACACAGTCCCTGCAGATGAAGGAATTTGTAGAGCCTAAACATTCAGTTTCCAGCTGTGTGAAATTGTCACACCGCTACTAGTAACCAGAAGAATTGAGATTGCAAACTTATCTGGCATCTTTTTTGCCAGCTTTATTTTCAATTTTTACACGCTCCAGAGATCACAGGTTCCTCTTCACAACCTCTGTCAAATACCCTGAAATATACCTCTTCTAGAAAACTGTTCTGTTTTAGCCATTCTTTTAACTAGATGCTTCCATGAGGAGGGATTTTCATCCCATTTTTGCTGTACAGTTCATTGTTTCTAATGTCTCCATTGCCATTGCTATGGCAATCAAGTGCCTGCGAGATGCCCCAACAAGAAAACGTCTTTTTTATTTTATTAGCTCCCAACTGGAGTCTTATTACTTATTAATAACCTCATTCCACCCATGCTCTGCACTGATTCCTCTTACCAGCATTTGCTCTTGCTCTCTTCTCAGCTTTCTCAGAGTAATGGCTTTAAAGGTAAAAATTTTCCAGCCATCTCTCTCAGCAAGACTCGTGTGCAATCAATAAGAAGCTCATCACTTCCACACTTACCAGCCGCCTGGGCAGTTCTTGCTTTGCTCGTTGTTTTATCATTCCCAAAGCGTCTCCTCCTCCTGATGAGATGTATTTACTCGGCAGTACTCAAGCTGCTATGGCAGGGCATGCAGAGACCAGGTGCCTTGCTTGCTCAGGAGGACTGAAAGGCTTAGAAACCTTACAGGGAGATAAGTGGGAGATTAGGGTCAGCATTACTTCAGGCACTTAGGGAGACTGAACAGATTCTAAATGCCAAAAAAAAGCACATGTGAATGTGTTGTATTCTTCTTGTTTCTTTAAAGAGAAGTAAGTACTTAACTCACTTTAAGTACCCATCTTTAAAGAATCCCCCTCTTCCATCTATCTTTCACCCATCATGAACCTTTTCTAGCCTTTCATTCTTCTTGCTCCTCTTCTGTGCTCTGCTTGTCCTTCGCCTTGTCTTTGCTGTCTTTACACTGGCCCCAAAATCCTCAGTTGGGCCTGCCCTACAATCAAGGTGTAGCTTCCTAAAACAATGCCCCCACTTTTATGTTTCAACATCTAAGTAGGAATTGTCTGACTTTCGGCAAAACCAGTGATGCAGTTTCTGGGCATATTCAGTTTCTGAGGGCCCAGTCATTTATGATACATCCAAATGCCAGTGCATGATGGGCTGTCTCAGTCCAAGGATGTCTGGTAGCCTACAGGGAGATATGTGTAGCAAGAGGTGTTTCAAGCCATATCAAACCTTTGGTGTTACCCACTTGAGGAAGTTGTAACTGCAGTGAGGTCCCCTCTCAGTCTCCTCTTCTCCAGGCTGAACAGACCAAGTGCCCTCAGCTGCTCCTCATTTGGCTTCCCCTCAAAGCCCTTCACCAACTTCATTGCCCTCCTTTGAACACTCTCTAATGGCTTAGTATCTTTCTCATATTGTGGTGCCCAAAACTGCCACAATATTCCAGGTGAGGCTGCCCCAGTGCAGAGCAGAGTGGGACAATCCCCTCCCTCCCACAGCCAGCCATCCTTTGCGTGATGCCCCCCAGGACAGGGTTGGCTCTCCTGGTTGCCAGAGCACTGCTGGCTCATATTCAACTTGCCACTGACCAGGACCCCCAGGTCGCTTTCCGTATTGTACATGTGTCCTGCCACTTCCAGGTTTTGCTTTCCCATAATATAGTCCCATGGCAAGGTCATCAGAGTTACATGGATCTTCTGACAGTACACAGCTGCTTTGATCGGTGCTTCTTCATACTCGTGAGTCTTTTTAGATGAAAAAACAGATCTCCAGAATTTTTCCATTTTTGCCACAGATCCTTGTTTGGAGAAGATGCAGATGTTTCCCATTTAGCCAGTGCCTCCACTGACAGATGCTTGGCAATGTCAGTGCTTATTTGCAGCCTCTCATCAGATGTACTGATGTCATGTTTGCAACAGTGTTGTCTCCTATGCTTTTCAAAACCATTCTATTGTGGCGAGCAAACCTGTTCACAGTTTCTGTCCACCAGTGGGTCTAGCCTAAGAGTGGTTCCTGAGCTTTTTTTTTTTTTTGCTTCTGTCTTGAACAGCTACAGGAATCAAGCTTTTATCAGCACCAATAGAAATAGATAAATTTAGTACCAGGCATCCAGGAAACGTGAGAACTTCGGATATGTCGTGGAATTTAATCAGGTTGAATCTACACAAATAAATTAAATGTGCTTGGGTACGTTTTTTTCGTACTGAAGTCAGTTATTCAAAGTACAAACTGCCAGACCTGGATTGCTGATCACAATGGGATTGTACATGGAGAGAATTCAGTTATACAGCCAAGGATGGTGGCTGTTGTCACTAGTGTCTCTGGGGAGACCAGTGCCCTCTCTCTTCTGATTTGAAGAGTCCAATGAGTCTTAATCAGAAGAAACTTTATTGTTTTTGTAGAGGAGTGTTTTACAAGGAGATAAATGAATATCTAATGTTTTCCCTGTGTGCTACTTATTCTGAAAGGTCAGTCATCTTCTCTGTAAACAAATAAAGGATATATCATCACTATTGCTATGGTATCCACATTTCCCATGCATCACTGGGTAGGAAGATTACTCTGCCACAGGTATGGAAACCGGGGGAGCTGCAAATGTCTCTGAGTGCCAGCAGATGAGCATTGACTATCAGCAACAAGCACTATAAACCACATCCCTCCAAACAATGTGGGACTGCGCAGACATGCCCTTAATATTCCTCAAATTATGCCTGTGCATAGGAACTTCCTTAACTGTATGTTCCTTCTGTCTGTATACCAACATGGGAAATTCCAGGCTAGTGGTGCTGTTGTTCTTGGACATTGTGTAGGATAGAACAGGGATGAAAAATTCATAACAGATTCCTGAAGGCCAACCTCAGTCAGTTGACACACCACAGCGTGAAGAGCAAGAGCTGTTCCAGGACCTGAATGTGCAGCTGTTGGCTGTTGCAGGATCAGTGCAGGAAACCCTCGACCTTCCTGTTGTCCAGTTGGCCACCAGGACATCCTGAAATCTCCTGGGCCCCATTGTGCTGGGCACAGTCTAAATACCATTAAACAACAGCCTCTCAAGTATTTACAACCCAAATAGGTAATGCAGAGTCTGGGGAAGGATGTGGAGACAGCGGAGGAGAGATGATCCATTCCAGTCTCTGCAAGAGGTTAATTTAAGCCATTTGGGCAGCCCAGCTGATGCTGCCTTCCAGCTCCTGGCTGTTATGGACTGTGTGTTTCCAACCCTTTGAACTCTGCTTCCTCCTTGTCACCAAAACGTTTTTCTTTGGGTTTTTTGGGGTTTTTTTTAGCCTGATTGAGCTGCGTGTCTCATGATAACATTGGGAAGCACAATCCTGGGCCAGCCCTATCTCCAATGAGGAGCTAATATTCCTGAAGGCTACCAGGGCTTTGTCCTCCCAGAAGGAGCAGAGTGACTCTCCACTCTGTAAGGCAGGTCTTAACTTTTCTAGTCAGAATGGATCCTTCCACACAGTGATGGTTAATGGCTGTAAAGATTCAGCAGTGTCAGTGTGACTTTAAAAAACCAACAAATATAAGATATGTGACTTTCCCAGAAATAAAAATAAGATAAAATATTGCATTTTGCTGTTAACATGATGATTTGAGCTAGGCACAACACTGTGAGAACTGCCTATTGTTTAAAAGAGTTAGGTGTCTGCTACAGGACTTTGAATGTGCCAGGATTCTTTCCACAAATAGTACAGTCTGTAGAACAAGTCCTTCAACCCCTGTGAAAATGGGCTATTGATTTATTTTTTCACTTAAAATTATGTCCTTTTTCATCCCTGATGTGTTTGGCTGTTGTTTGTCTGGAGTACACTGGGTTGCACTGAAGTGAACAGGCAAGAGATATGTGCTTACAGTTTGGCAGGGAATTGCTGAGGCGGGGAGTTTCCAGCAGCAAAAAGAAGGATGGAAATGCATAAGCAGTTATTTTAATCAATTGTCCTTTCTAATGAGAGAAGCTCAGGGAGTGAAGTAAGCAACTCAACATTATGTATTAATGTTTAAAATCCTTCTAAATCAAAGCCTAGTGGCTTGGGCATCAAACTGAAATTATTGAGGCATACTCATATATCACCAAGGCATTTCGGGATCCCCGAATTTGCCCAAATTAAATATGAATGTGTATATTAACACAGATGTGTATAATAACGTAAATCTTTTTTAACACACAGACTTAAAGAGGTCTAAAAAGTACTCTGGAAAGAGCAGTTAACATCTCTGGGTCAGTGTGTAGGGTTCCTGAAGGATTTACATTTTTACATGGGCAGGTAGTGATAGGACAAGGGGGAACAGCTTTAAATTAAAAGAGGAAAGATTTGAATTAGATATGTGCTGGCTTGAGCCCAGCACAAGACATTAGTTAGAAATTCTTTACTGTGAGGGTGGTGAGGCACTGGAACAGAGCAGCTGAGGATGCCCCAGTCCTGGAAGTGTGCAAGGCCAGGGTAGATGGGGCTCTGAGAAACCTGGTCTAGTGGAAAGTGTCCCTGCCCGTGGCAGAATGAGATGAGCTTTAACCCCTTCCAACCCAAACCATCGCATGATTCTTTGGTTATGTGGCTCCTCCTGACTCCTCCCAGCTATTCCAAAAACATCAGCAGTAGACCAACTCCCTCGTGAGATAACCACACACTCTCTTGCAGGCATTTGCTGGACACAAACAGAGTCCAGCCATGTTTCAGGCTCTCATGCCAAAGCTCCAACCCAGTTTTTCAACTGCTTTTGAAAACAAAATTTCCAGAAATTGCCTCAGGCACAAGTAGGTATGTCTCTGGAAAGATTGTGTAGGGGAAAAAAAGGCTTCTGCAAGAGAAGTTAAAAAGAAAAAAGGAGGATTTGTTTTTCAAAAGAAACACTATACAATCTTGTTCTAAAGCATACGTGAAGGAATAAAGGAATAGCAAAAGACAAATTGCACTGAACACTGAAATACAATGGAGATGGGGGTAATCAGCTTACAGGCTGCTTTCATACAATAAGAACCACGCATAATTTCAGAGGCACCCTCAGATCTCACCGCATTCGAACAACATCCTTATGTAAACAGAGGTGCATGAGAGCAGACCTGTCCTGTTTTCTGCCTTCCATTTACACCATTGTAGACATGAGTGACAAATCCGATCAGAATCCTCTATTCTCACGAAAATGAGAAATAATTTCAGCTTCATCTGTTGCACAGAACATGCTAAATTACAAATTGTAGAAAATAACTCTAGGTGACCTCTTGCACCTATATAAAATTATGTTAACAATTATGATATATTACAAAAATTTTCCAGTCCAGTACAGTTGCTTCTGTGGGCTTAAATTCACAAACTGCTTGAGGAAGGAAGGGGAACTTACCATGTTCCCTTTGTTAATTTTTCTTCCTGCCTAAATGTTGCTGCAGCCAGAAGCTGGTGCAAAGAAAGCGGAGTCAAGTGCACTCTCATTTATTAATGTTCACACTTTTATGGTAGATAATAAACTAGACAAGAAGGTAGCCAGAAATATCAATAGAATGTCTCCACAGGTAAATTTTTGATGGCTAAGATTGCATGTAATGTATCCTCATTCCCCGACACAGACAGATCAGATTTAATCTTCCATACAGTCTCTCCCCAGATCACTACTTAGCTCACAAGTCTCAAGCATGAAACCCAAGGAATTGGAAAAGAAAGAACCAGAATGCTAATTGGTGCTTATTACAGATTGATGATGGACTGCTAAGCTGTAACACTCAAAATCTTGCTGTGGGCAAGAAGGGGCCATATCTCACAAAGACATAGACCAGGATGAAGCCACTGTTAGTCTAGTCAAAGTTTTCATAATCTAAAACAAAAACTCCAAATTTTTTATATCTGTGCTTATTCTTGCAGTGCCTGTCTGGCTTCTATCACTGACCATTTCAGCTTCACTCAGGAAGAGTAGGAGATAGATTGTGACACATTGCCAGTATCCTGAGATGTCTGTCACAAGTAGTGTAATATTTGTAGTGGGACTTTCTTCACCCTCTCTTCCGAGAGTCGTGTGATATTGATGCTGATACTTTGTTATTCTCGGTTTTGGGACTGCTAGGGTTTATTTTTACACATTTTTAACTCGTTCTTTCTTCTAATTATGCTTGTTTTTCTGTTCTTCTTGTTATCTCCAAAACTAGTTTTGCCTGAGCAATATAAGACTGCACTTCTGCAATGACCACTGATTGATCTTTAAGATTTGTGTTTACAGTTTGGGATCTCTGGTATCACCCCATGTCTGCAGTCTTTCCCACCCCATTTTACTTTGAACTTATAGACTGTTCAATCTGCACTGCAGCTCTGTTATCACTATGAACTGAAGCTGTTTTAAAACAGGCATAGGCCACAGTTATTTGACTGTGAGACAATTGTTATTTAAAAAAAAAACCAAAGTTAAAGTCAACTCAGCCTGGGGAAGCCAAGACTGGTCATTGTTCTGAACCGAGAAAACCTTGATTGTCAGGTATCAGCAGAAATCATAGTTACTGGACTGCAAAGTCTCTCTTCTATACATATATCAAGAGCCCTCTCAGCTCTAGAACAAGACAGTTCTTGGGACGTTGCCACTTGTAGGTTCCAACCATCTGATAAGCCCTGACAACTCCCGTCAGTTCAGCTGTTGCACCAAGGCATCCCTGGGTTAGTATGTCAGGTGGCTGCTCCTTGGCTGCTCTCTTACTGCTTAGCTCTTAGTCACAGGGTCAGCACGATCCAAGTGCCCTGCTTTCCAAGTGTCTGTAGTCTTCAGTCACTGTTAAAGACCATCTCCAGCATCATGGACTAATCATGAGGTTGGTTTGCCAGAATTTTATGTTACACTGTCGTGCTTTCCAGTACTTTTAGCACTGATCTCAGCCTCCTCTGTAACAATCTTCTTTGCATTGCAATGCAAATCTGTGGATTTTCCTGTATTACTGTGTGTCAGTACATTATAGAATCATGCAGTGGTTTAAGTTGGAAGAGACTTTAAAGATCATCTTTTTCCAAACCCCCTGCCGTGGGCAGGGACACCTTCCACTAGAGCAGATTGCTCCAAGCCCCATCCAATCTGGCCTTGAGAACTTTCAGGACTGGGGCATCCACAGCTTCTCTGGGCAACCTGTTCCAGTGCCTTACCATGCTCACAGTGAAGAATTTCTTCCTTATCTCTAATCTAAACCTAACTTCTTTCAGTTTAAAGCCATTCCCCCTTGTCCTGTCACTACATGCCCTTGTAAATTATACCTTTCCTTGTACTGCAAACCTAATAAAAGAACATTTAACCTCATAATCTTCTTAGCTGACTCTTCTTTCTCTCTGTTACTGTCTCACTACCGTACTCCAGTCTTTGTGTGGGTGCAGGCTGCCATGAAGCAGACACTGATTTTTGCAGCAGTTTCTTTCAATTCTATTCACAAATTTGGAAGTGTTACACGGAACAGCTCCCAGTCTTTGACCAAGAAACTTCTCACTGAACTGAAAGGTTAATTAAACATCACATACTTTGACTCACTAGCTACATATGAATAAAAGCTATGCAAAAATAATTACCTTGGGCTTCCTGAACCTATTAAGTTCTTGGTATTCGTCTTCTGTTCATATCAAAGAAAAGTCAAGATAAAACCAAGCAAACAAATAAATACACCAACCCAAGCTGGTGATTTGGAAGATTCCCTGGAATTTTGTGATGAAAGTACCCAGACTAACAGGATCACTCATGCTGGACAGGACCTCTAGATATCATCTCATCCAGCCTCCCTGATCCAGGCAGGATCAGCTAGAGCAGGTTGCTCAGGGTTGTGTTCCCCTCACTGCACTGACTCACACTGTAGCTCGGAGCTCCAGGTCACTCGTCAGGCTGGTTAACATGATGATTTGAGCAGTTTGGCCACTGAAACCCTTCTATGCAACTTTGCTTCTATGCAATGTTCTTTGCTGCTTTCCAGAGATGGCAGTGCTAATATTTAGTTTTATAATACTGTGGACACCTGCAGAATGTAGAAGGAGTCAATGGCCTTATGAATCCCTGGATGTCTTCACTCATCCTTTGGTGTGGGGCATGACCTTACTCTTCCCCTCTGCATGAGGACTGGCTGAGACTCTGTCACGCCACAGAGGTCACTCTGGTCTTCCTCTGCTGTGCTGTGACTTCTTCCAATCTAATATCTCAGTTTGGTAACACAGCTCTGGATAACCTCCTCCTTACCCTAAACGAATGCTGTCATTTGCAGTCGTGATGCCTGGAGGACTCTCTGGTGGCTGGTACAGTTCTTATGATATGCTCAGGGGATGGGCTGATGTCCCCAGACTTTCATACTCCTGCAGTGCAACTGTAACTGGGGGAGTGATCTCTCATTTTAGATATGACAGTTTATTCTTCAGTGGGCTCACTGGACCACATCACATTCTGTGTTTTGAGAAAGCAAAAGACTGTAAAAATTAGGCCTTCTTCTGTTTACCATGTTACTGTGTTGTCTTTTGAAACTGTTATCTGGCACTAATGATCCTTAATGCTAATATTAAGATATTACACTCAAGCTAAGTAATTAGAGGAAGAAGAGCGTCTATTCTTGTTAACTAAACTAGCTAACAAGCACAAGCAGATGCTCACTTGTTCCAGCTTTCTCCTGTTTCCTGCAATGTACCAGTTCAAGTGCTGTTTGGTGGCCTCCAGGGCACACTGGACTGAAACTGAACGCTCATCCTTTGCATTTGAGGGTTTTGTCAGTGTTCACGCTGAGAGCACTCACAGACACACACCCTCTTTCAAATTTCCCACACATACAGAGGGACTCTGTGACAAAAGAAAACACAGCCCTCCAAAGTCGTTATTGATGAGTTTGTAAGGAACAGTTAAATCACTGGGGGGTCCTTGAAGATGTGTAACATCTCGTCTTTGACGTCCAGACACTTTGCTCTTTCTTAGTACTACCTCAAACGCAACTCCTGTGATGGCATCATCTGCTGGAGCTATTTCTCTTATCTTGTGGAGGGTTGGACTAGCTGGATGTCTACAAGGTACATCTACATCTGATCGTTGGTCAGATCTCAAACTGCAGCTGCTCATCACTGGGCACAAACAAACTTCTCTATGTTCTGCAAGTGAAAAGTGCAATTATTTTTATTAACTGTACTTTTCTCCTCATAACCAGACATCCACCTTCTTCATGAATATTCTTTTCCTCCACTAGAATGACTGGATTGACATGGATACAGCTTCATGTCAAAAGACCTTAGAAATCCATATTACAGGTACTCTCTTCCTAACACTAGCAGAATCTCAGTGTTGCTTTGTGCTTCTACAGCTTTACCTTGATGTGATTGTGTTTCTCACCTCTTTTCTCCTTTGCCTGATTGTAGCTTTAACTGGTTTTTGCCTATCTTTTCTCACCCAATTTACATTCTTGGCCAGCCAATTTCTTTTTTTCTTGTCTTCTATTTTCCTTCAGCCTGAGCCTCTGCATTCATTCCTCATTACTTCTTGTTCTTCACATTGTTTAGACAAAATGTCTGAGGTGTGATCCCTGATCTTGAATCTGTTATCAGGACAACAGTAGACCAACAATTGATCCATCTGTAGTTGAACAGAAAGAGCTCTTGGTGCCTCCATCATTTATTCCCTCCTGCCCCTGCCCTCTGCTCTTTTAATTCCGATGAAATCTCTGCTGTCTCGGGAGATGTATAAAACTCCCTTCACAAACTTCTGTACTTTCTGTACAAAGAAATACACTCTATCCATCTTTGAAATTGAAATTACAGATGAAAATCACTGTCCATTCCCATTGGACTAATACGGGATTGATTGCTCCACACAGAATACTATACACACTGACCATAGAGGACACAAATGACAGCTGGTTTACCACTTTTCCTGAGGGACTGTGACACATCCTGATAAATGGCTTTGTAAGGAATTTGTGCTGATAATCAGATTCATTTTTTCAGTTTTAAATTCAACCTGTTACTCTGAGTTACTTTCCATTGTGCAGTCCTTAATCAGTTCATCATTATTATTGTGGCTGTTTACATTAATGAAGTAAGGAGTGGCAATTCTTGACTCCAGTAGAATTTTTGCTGGTTTATGTGCATCTAATAAAAGTCTCCCTTGCATTGAAGAGTTCATAATCTCTGTATGACATAAGATAAGAGGCTGTTGCACTGAGGACTCACAGCACAGGGATAACAAACTCATATAATAAACCAGGCTCAAAACCAGGCAAACTGTCTTTCTGAAACCTGCTATGTATTACTTGACTATGAAAATATTTAAATTAAATATTAATGATAAAAAATTAATTTTATTATTTTCCAAGGCCATAACTGCTGTCCTTTTGTGTAGATAGCCTCTGCCCCAAGAAGTCCACTTCCCAAGAAGTATAAATAAAGGGATTATCAAAGTTACAGACAGATATCCCAGCTTCAAGCACCACTTTCCTCAAAGTTACCCTGGCATCTTTCTGAAACAAATTAATCAGTCTTCAAATATCTTAGTAAAGTGTTCAGTCTGGTGTCTAATTGGGTGATCCACACTGAAGCAAAACACAGCTGTGGATTTTTGGAACTAGATGATCTTTAAGATCCCTTCCAACCCAAACTATTTTGTGATTCTATGACTTTGAATTATAACGATGTAAGATTACAGAAAGAGCAATGCAAGGTCACTGTTTCTGTCTGTCTTTCTTGCAAAAAGAGTGTCCATATCATGCAAACCCACACTACACACTTGTAATTTTATCAGTCTAAGCTCTTAGTTGAGCTGTCCGTGGATTTCTGTGTCATGGTAAGTGGACACAGGGCTGGACTCCTTCCTCCTCCCTACTTCTGAAACAACAATGGCATTACTTTTCTGGGTATCCTTCCACAGCCCAAAACCTTCCTCAGAACATGCAAGTTCTCACTTCGTCTGCTTGCAAAGGTTCATCAAAAACCCAGATCCTGCAAAATTGCCTTTTAGATGCCTATGGCTACAAAGATCTGCAGTGACAAAAGCAACTGCTTTCAGCACAAAGCATTATTTACTTGTTCCTTTAAGGTACAAAAGCTTTCAGAACAAAGTCTGACAACCACACTCAGGCTAAATGCATGGAGATTAAGTTCATCTTCATAAATTTGCATCCTTTCATCCCTTAGAGTTAGAAATCTCACTCTGTCACCACATTTTTGCATCCTGCCTTTCCATGAGACAGGCAAACCATCAGCCTTTCACTAACTTACATTAGCCTCACTTACCCAAACTCCTGCCTTCCTTTCAAGCACAGTTAAAATTTTAGGCCTCCTTTGATTTTTATGTCACTTTTAGATTCAGAAGAGCACCACTTTCTAGCTGAATGGAGCCATCTAGACTGGGGACAATTTCTCCCTGTAATTCACTACTAGCTGTTGCTATGTAACTCCTAAACTATGCGCTTGAACTGCTTAATCTATGTGATGGCTGTATCTTTCTTGTTTGGTACAGTGCTTTTTTGCTTCAGCCAGACTGGAGAAAAGAGGGAAAAAAAAAAAAACACAAACAAAAAACCAGAAAAAACCCCACATACAATCAGATTAACAACTTAATTTAAATTAATGGTACATAGAAAGAAGAGCAGGTCAGCAAAAGCTAAATAATATTTTGGTAAGTTAGGTGCCTGCAAGCCAGTGAGGACTGATGAAATATGCTGCAGGGCACATCAGTAACTACAAAAAGTAATCACTGCATGATAAGAGATTATCTTTAAGATCTTGTGGAGGAAAAGTAGCAGAAGAGAAAAAAAGACAAAACAGTGTTGTCATGAAAAAAAAGGTCAACTCTAGATGATTCAGCCTAACTTTGATGCTTAGAAAGAAAATGTACCAAATAATGAGACAGCTGATACATAAAGGAAAATTATAAGAAACAGCCAGCACTGACTTGTCAAAACCAAACTGCTTCCATCCAGCCAAAGGCAAGACAACGTGTCTAATTAGTAAGGGAAAGCCCAAATCATTGACATTTCTCACAACTGTGTTCTGCCATCACTGGGAAAGTTGTAATTTCTTCATTGTAGAGTTGTGTCTAGATGACTTTCAGCAACCTCCTCTGGGCAGACCGTAAATTTTTAATTTAGTTTAAATTTTAATAATTTTTTTTTTTTGCTTTTAAAATTTGTAGCCTAATTTGCCAGTTTACTGCAGTTCTGAGTTGATGTAATGGTGATTAAGGTTCCAGTACTGCTTCCTTGAGATGTACCTGTTTGTCCAGTCAGTGGTGCCAAGGGAATGATACAGCCTCAGCGTCATAAACAGCTCTCTGAGACAGAGGCATTTCCTGGAAGAAGAACATTTCCTTGTGCACAGACAAAAAAAACATACACATATTCCTGGACAGAAAAACGTCCAGAGGCAACTCAAACCATACTTATCACCCATGTGTGGACAAATGGAGTTGAGCCCGAGGTACCCTGTGGAGAACTAACTAATACAGTGACCAGATCAGAGCAAATGGGGGGAACTACTCATTGACCACGGAGTTGGGACCATTTGTACCACTTAGGTGATGCCCCTGTGATCTCTACATTACAGATTGCAATTTGTCCAAGCAGGGCAATCAGCGGCATCTAAAATGGAGGCAGACTTCAGGGGGAGCATGTGCTGTGTCTCCACTGGATAAATTAAATGTAAACTTAGAGAGCTAACTTGCATACTGGCAGAAACAGCTCCACAGACCTCCATGGCTCCTTAGTCAACAGTCTGTCATTCCTGGCAAGAGATTCAGCTCACCCTAGAACAGACACCAGGACTCAGCTCAGCTGTACACAGTAAGGTGATTAATATGCCTGAGATTCCAGGTTTGGCTGGAACACACAATACAGAACCTAATAAAGACCCAAGCCTGCTGGGACTGGGTGAGGTGATATTCCCTGGGCAGCTCCATCAGTACTAGATGGCTTTCCCTAGGACCTCAAACCTCACCACACCTCTAGAGTGGCTAAATTAAGATGCCCTGCTGACAGGCAGGCACCTGTCTGTGGGCACAAAAAGACAGGACTTCAAGTGAGCTGAATTTCGTCTTTGCTTACAGTTCCACCTTTGAAGTGAAATAAGACGCTTGCTGTTAATGCCAGCCTGGAGAGTCCCCACAGGGAATGGTTGTGGAGAAGCCAGAGCATCGTATACAGAAACAGATTTTACAGTGACTGTATTCTGTAGTCAAACCCTGTGACACTGCTGCAAACAAGGTACCTGGTACTCAGGGACTTCTTATACACCATCATTTACTTAAGGCCCCTGGGGGAATTATTCACTGAACCTGACAGGGTGGAGACTCCAGCAAGAGCTCCTGTGCTCAGCACTGCTCTGTAGTAAAGAGCTGGACAATTTGAAGGGAGCCCAGAGCAACAGGAATGATTCAGGTGCTGAAAAATATGGATGACGAAGAAAGCATGAAATCATTTGTTCTGTGTTAATCACATTCAAGTGTCTGAAAGGTTGATATCAAGAGAATTCTGATTCATTGCTCTCTGTGTCCATGAAGGGAAAGAAAACCTGACTGGTTTCTAGCATAGAGACATGCTAGCTAAGAGAAAAGGGAAAAGAGACAACAAATCCTCTAACAGGAAGGCCAGTGGAGCCATACACAAGTTGCCTCAGAAGGCAGTGGATTACAAGCTTACTTGAAAGGAAACATCCAAGATGTTACACAAATTTCTGCCAAAATGTATTTAATTTTTAGCAGTGTGGAAAGGTGACCTTGTCTCATCTATCCCTTCTAGTTCTACTCATTTTATAAAAGTATTTTAGTCCTGGTCTCTAATAATTTGATTTTGTTGAGTTAGACAGATGGGAACACAGAACTGAACAAGGAAATGGGGATGCTCCTGTGCTTCATCCAAAAATGAGAAAACCATATTTCCAGTTTAATGACCTTTCATACAGACTCTGACATCCTTACTACAATTTAATGAACTCCTGATAGCGGTGATGGGACCACCATCTCTGAAAAGCCTCCCTATAAAGCCTCCTGGTGAAATCGTCTTTTGGCCCAACTCTTCTTTACAGCACAGACAGGAGCATCGACGTGGTAAGACATGAGGGAAATGCAGGGATAGAGGAAGGAAGAAGGGGAATTGACAGCACGTGAAACTAGGTTAAAAAAAAAAAAAAGAGAAGGAATTGGTGGAAAGAGAAGCGATATGGAAATGCAGAGGAAGCAATACCACACAAAAGATGACAACAAAAAGAAATGCCCTGTGGCAAGAGAAAGCATGGAGAAAACAAAGAAATCTGTATAACAAGAAGGTCATTGATGTTGCATTAGCACAATTCCATGCATCCCCCTTGACAGAGAAGTTAAGCATTTTTTCCATTCAAGAAAACCAAGAGGAAAAGGTATAATGCACCTGGCCATCCACTCTTTTATTGAGGAAGACAAAGTCTGAAGAGGAAATGTTATTGCTAGCTCGAACTACAGGTGGGAGAGTGGGAGAGAGCATGGCAGGATTAACCATCACATGAAGAAAGGAAGACAGAGCGGTGCCAAGGAGGCAGTACAGGTGCCTGAGCTTGCTCCAAGGCCCATGTGGGTCCCACTGAAGCACAGAGCAGCCAGACTGCCCACAACGTACAGCTCAGCACAAGTCTCACACTGAGCTCACAGGCTCATGGCAAGAGAGGATGTTTTTTCCTCCTGTAGCTGGTGAGAAGAGAGACTTGTGTCTGTCAGGCAGAAATGATTCATGTCAACTCAGTGGTTTGTATTTCAGCACACACTGCTTTTCTCCAGGGTGCACCATTCTCACATGCTTTCCAGAAACACATCCATTTTTCCAAGAAAGCATGATACCTGAAAACATAGCCTATACTGCTGCCTGGTGCAGAGCAGCAGCAGCAGCCAAAAGGCAGATTGAAATGGTGACTGACAGAGAATTGTCCTCTTGGACAGGCAGCTGCACACCAAGCATGGGGCTGTTATATTCTTTATATTCAGATGTCATCTACAGTGAAGGTCTGTAAGTCCTTCACACAGGCTAAGTTTAAAAAAAAAAAAAAAAAAAAGGAAATAGAAAAAGAGACACTGTGAGAAAAAAAATCTCCATATTCAGAGATGGAGCAGTAAGTAGGGGGATCGGGACTGAAGATTGTGGTCACCGTCTTGAGAGCAGAAGTGTCAGTACATGAAAAATACAGTATCTTGATTAGGAACTATGCTGAAACACAATTTTTTTCATTCTCAAACATTATCCTGTCGTGTGTGTATACTGATCTCCCACTCGTGGCAGTATTTCTGTATCAGGCATATGGATAGTACCAGATCATTCTCAATGACTCAGTATTTACGTGCAAAATGTCATGAACATCTGAGAGTGTTTTACACCTGGAATGCTATATTTGGCAGCACCAAGTGATTCAATTTTGCCAGCAATGTTAGCAACAGTGAGAAACATAAATGGCAATTTTAATTACATTTCATAGATATTTTACAGCAAAAATTTTTATTTTGGCAAATAGAGACATCTGGAGTCTAAATATTTTACCTTCTCTGCTCCCACTGCTTTAACATGGCAGGGAAGGGATTCTATACATTGCTGTTCCCATATGCATTTGCTGTGTTATTCACAGAAGCGTCAGGAAGCTCCAGTCAAAAACAACAGCCAGCAGTCATGGGACCTGCTAGAGGCAGGGGATGTTGCAGAGGTGTATTTTAAGGTGATATTAAGCTGTGCACAGGACAGAGAGGACCCACCAACTGCATGTGTTCACTTCTGCCTTCCACAGCCTCCCTAATCTGGATGCCAGGCTTTGGGCCCCAGGAGCCCTGCTCCTCCTGCACACACCAGCCCTGCCCACACAGCACAGGCAGGAGGGTTTCAGGTAGATGCCAACTTAGGTGAAGTCCCTACACTATATGAATGCTTGTGTTTTTCTTGCTGTGACAGGTGATATGGTCCAAAACCCTGTCCAGTGAAAAAGGCACAGTAAGAACAAGCAAAAAAAAAAAACAACCAAAAGCTGGAGGTTTTTTAAAAAACATGGTGTTTCTAAAAGAAGAGCTCACAGTTTTGCTCTCCTTCATTGCTAAATATACTGAGCACTATAAAAAAATTCATCCCATGTGCTGGAGACTATCCATAGGGGACATTACTTTAAATGCTTTCTCTATTGTTGCAGCAAAGAAGTCATTAGATCCCACTGCAGAGCAGGGAGGTACATCATCTCCTCTCCTGAATTTATGATCTGGTAGCTAATGCTCTTCCTAATAGAAATGGTTAGGGACTAATGAAAAAATAAAGAATGCAGGCAAGCTTGGCTATACATTGGGAAGTTCATCAATATGCATTTTCCCATAATGCTCAAAGATATTTCCCATAAGAAGGCAGGAATGAGGCCGTGAGATGTGAAGGCATGAAGCAGATATCCCTATCCCGTTTACCCTGAATATTCAAAGTATCCCTGGACACACGAGAAACCATAACTCATACTTTAAAGTCTGAACCTGGAATAAATATTTCATCTACCTCCTAAAGCTCCTCCTTTAGCTTCAGTGAAGCTGTGCTTTAAGATCTGGGATATCAGATTTCACGTGGGAAAAGAATCCTCTCTTTGGAGATGTGGATGTATATGTGCATTTGATTGCTAACCATGGATGTGGGAACAAGTAGGTCTGCTTATACAGAGTACTCCTTTGCAGCTAGCTATGGAATGGGAGACAGCTGCTTTTAGCAATAGTCAACAAACGGTGTGGTAAAGGGCAAAATAAATAAATACAAAATATATACTATTTCACTGAATTTAATTAACTTCATTTGGAAGAAGAGACAGATGTGAATAGCAGAGCAACTAAATTACTCCCATTTGGCTGAGTCAAAGCCCCAGCAGCATCCTATGTGTTATTTACCTGGCTTTGTGTTGCTAGGAAGCTTTTGCTAAACCCAGTTTTTAGCTGGAGGGTCTCTATAGCACATCAGGTCATGTAATGGACAGAACTTGTGTTGAGCTGGGATAAAAGTCCTTAACTTGTTCAATTTATCCCTGATTTAAGTTTCCCTTAAGCTAAAACAGGTCAGCCAAACCAGGAACATGTGAACTAGTAGTCACACATCTAAATAAACCTTAGGAAAAAAAATAGTATTGAGTGATTATCAGTCTGTACACTCAAATTCTCCTTGTCCAGCTTAGCTTCAGAGGGGTTGCCCAAATAGTTTCCCAGGCTTGGAGGCCATCCACTGCCACACAACTGAATCCAAAGATGCTTGATTATCTTCCATCTGGAGGTTTTCCCCCCCACACACACAAACACTACCAGAGGCTAATGCAAAGGCTCCTTCTTCGGGCTGAGTGTGAACTGGAGGTCTGTGTCTGTTAGGTTTTTCAGCTGAAAGGCCAACAACCATCTCCCTTGGCAAAACAAATCCTCTTTGTCTGAATCTCACATACAGGATGCTGAAGAGAAATAAACCACCTAACTTTTGCTCTACTAAACTGAGCAAGGCTTTGGTACAGACCTGAACACTACCCATCGCTGTTTACTATGCTGTTCATCGCAATTTTGGCAGCACTTTCGCAGTCGAAGCCTGTGCTGACTCTGGAGCTAGCATGAGTAAGGGATACTTCCAACAATTTGGACATGGCCACCCTGCTCTCCCACACGAGCAGTGCTCAGCAACTCACCAGAAGGCCAGAAATAGCCCTTGGCTCATGTTACATGCTGACAGAGATGGAGTTAAGGAGGATGACTGGTCAGACCAGACAGTTAGGATGGTATTCATTTTATTCCTCTTTCTGGTAAATAAAAAACTAAAAGTGTGCCTCCCCTCCCATAGGATGCTGTCAGGAGGTTCCTGGCTTTCCATATTCCATGCTATTAGATGCTTCAGCCAGTAGATTTCACCCCATCCTCCAACTGCTTCCACTTCTCTTTCCAATCTTGCTATCTGGGTATGCACTAGCTTTGCAGTGCCACACTCAGGATCAAAAATGAGGGTTCAGGGAGTGGAAAGAGGGAGGAAATTATTCTGATGTGACTGGACTGCATGGGAAACTGGTAAAGCAAAATCTAATCAATCTTCTGAAAGATATAGTTGAAGGTGGAGGAAGTGTTAGTGCCAGAGTAGAATAAATCTGTGTAATTGCTCATGCCTTTGCAAAATACTTTTCATAACTGCTCAGGGATTTCTTGCACAGACCCTGAGTAGAGCCACTCTGGTGCCAAGCAGACAAAAACCTGCCATGGGGTTCAAGTTGCTCTGGGCTGTGTTTATCCCAGGCTCTCCCCAAAGAACAGATTCAAAGTCAAAGTAATTAGAGCACTGAAAAACTGCCATGAGCACAGAAATATTCCTGTATTTTCATGAACTGCTCCTCTTCAAGCTGACTCTTCACCATCTTCTAGAGTCACTTCCACTGCACACAGAGAAGCAGAGGGAAATGGGAGATGAACTTTGTTAACCTTTGTAAACCCCACGCTCCAGACCTTAGAGCTGCTCCAAGGGTCTGCTGCTGCTTTTAAATCTATTTAATGACCAACGTAGCAGGGGATTTTATCGAAAAAGGAGGGTTTTTATATATACAGATGAACTCTTCACTGCATGTGCCATTAGCCCATTGTGCCCCAGGTGCATCAAAATGCATCACTGGACATGCAATTTCTGGGACTCATTGAGGCCCTCAGCGGGATAAACTCAGCAGGAGCTTGCACTGAGTACAGATACTCTGTCAAAACACCAAATCAGCCAAAAATAATGGAAATGCAATCAGCCTTGCTAAGATCCTCCCTGTTCTTCCACCACATTTATACTGGGCACAGTATTGATTCAAGCCCATTATTTTCAAGCATCATTAGGAGTACAATGAAGAGTGATAAATTATTATTTTAATGTGAATATAATGACATAAAGACACTTTAAAAGTAATTAGATTCTCAGACTTCAGAGTTTGGAGTGTATTTTTCCCATCAAGATCATGTGATGCTGACAGAGTAGTGAGGCTTGAGATGTGCCAAGGGGGATTGACTGGTGCCCAAAGAAATACCAGCAGAGGAAAGGCTCAGCTCCCAAAGAGGGGAGAGTTGTCTTCAAGATTTCTGCTTGGTCACTGCACTAAAGGAACACAGGGTGGCCAGGAGAGGAGAGCAGCAAAGTCTTTTGATTAGAGTGTTGGTTAAGTGTTACTACCCATGATTAACTCACCCAAAAAGTGTCCCCCGATATTTGCACAGTTCCCTTTGCCTTTCCTGCCACAGGTAACATGGGAATATGTTTCTAAAGTGAGGTGTCCATGGCTTTAAACCCCATTCCCAGCTAACACTGGGCTGCTTATTACATCCTGCTGAGTACAGACTAGTTATAGAGAGCCCTGTTCTTTTGTGCCTCAGTTTACCAAAACCAGCTCTTCAGTGGTTGGGACCCTCTAAAATCTTTGCATACACATTCTCCTTCTCAATAACATTAAGTCTAGAGCATTCCTTCACATGAACTGCTGCTCACACTCTCCAGAAATCCCAGGAACAACCTTGGGTTCTTTGTGATGCCATAAAGGGAGGTACGAGCACAGTGGAGACCTTTCCAACAAAAGGTAAGCTGCTATTCACTCCAAGACCTTTCAGGTCCTGGATGCTGCACTGGGAGAGAGGTAGTGCCCAGGTAGCCAGAAGCTAGACTGCTTTGGTGTCCACACACACTGATATGCTAAATAACCTCATGACAATGAGGCTCCAAGTTCAGATTGCTGGTGCCACCAAGTGCTTCTGCTGAAGAACCTCTCCTTTTCCATACCCTTAAACAGCAGGAGAGCATTGGGATGGGAAAACATAAAGCTCGTTGCTGTAAATGGCTCCAGAACAGAACAGCTCATGGAAAGCTAGGAGATGTTCAGGTTGAAGGCGCACTTATAGAAAAATGAAGTACTATTAGAAGTCGTGGGGATTCAGGACACCAAATTGAGTTCCTCGTTTCTTGATTCAAATTGTTGTAAACAGCCCTCTAGATTTGATCAGGAATGGCTTCTGAGTTTTAAATCTTCCAGAAAATTAACTGCTTCTCTTGTTGCACAGTGATTTATTCAATCTTGTCTCATTGGTCTCTCATGATGATTAAAGACTAAAGTAATGACCAGTAACTCTGGGATTAAAGCTTAAATGTCACTGCCCAGAAGCAAAGATGGCAAAAGGTGGCTAAATGGATCTACATGAATACTGAAGTGTCATTCTAATGACGATGAGGTGGTAGGAGCCAGACAGTGATTAGGACATGATATGGGGAGGGTTCTGGTTGGAGACCAGAGGGCAGCACATGCCAATTAGCTTAAAATTAGGTTGAAGAAAGGCTTGAGGCTCAACCTCTGTTTCCCTAAGTACAGCAACTGCTTGGATGAGGAGAAGCAGCTGAGGCTGCATTAGAGCTAGAATTTTTTTTTTAATCCAGAGTGCTTCAAGACTAGTTACTACAGTTCACTTTGGATGAGATGTTTAATCAGAAGCAAAACTGTCTGTGAGCCTGCACAGAGAGGTTTCCCCACAGTTTAGGCATAGTGTAGCTATTTTGCACTCTTAGCCTTACAGATTGTATGAGCAGTGAACTGCAAAACAATTAAATGCAAACCAACTAAGCAGCTGATTAGGAGCAGTAGTACAGGTCCTGGAGTCCATAATCAGTCAAAGATTCACAATATACCAGTGCAGGGTACTTCTTGTGCCTGGCCCCTGGACAGAGACTTCTGGGTTTTTTTAGAGTTCAGTGTCCCTAAACCTAAGCACAGCAAATCCTACATCTACACATTCGAAATTAATTTAATTCACGAGGAGCAATTTCTCAAGTGGAGGATTCAACTGGTCTTAAAAGTTTAGGAGGGTATTCACCCAGGGCTCCCTCTGTCCTCAACAGAAAGAGAAGGGATTCAGAGTTTAGGATGAGATGAATTACCCTTTGAAGGTCTCTGTACCTTGCCACTGACTGCTCTCTTGAAAGTTCCCTTACTCAGAGTTTTAAACTGCCCTTGAACTTAATTGAAAAGTTTTGCTGCTTTCATACAGATTCCACCTATGGAGGAATTATTTCTTTTAAAACCATATAATTCTTGCTAGTCACCTTCGAAGCTCTCCAAAGCAAAACAGGATGGAGTTGGTGCTGTTATGGTGGTTTGTGGAGAAATAACAGGAGTGACGTGTTTACCATGCAGCACCAGCTAACACGAAAGAACTAACCTGCTGCCATCACATGTCCACATTGCTCAGAGACTGTTCAGGGCCCTAACAAGGGTCCTTAAGGGTCAGCTTTGTCAAACTCCACGTGCTGGAGTCTCTCCCTGACCTATTGCAGCTGCACCTGCAGACTTCAATGCCACTTGCTGTAAACCTCCTAGCCCAAGAGCTGTCTGAATTTTGCAAAACCTAACACAGAGGGGTCCTGGTCTGGAACCAAGGTTTTCGCTTGCTGTAACAATCCAGAGAGCTCCAGTGAGGGTTAGTTTTAGTACATAGATTGTCTTGAACTACGCAGGTAGATGCAAGAGGACATGGGTTGTCGTCTTAAAAAATACTTCCACCAGTGGATAACACAGTCTTTACAATGAAGGTCACTCTCACCTTCCCACACAGAGAGGACTTTCCCAGTCTTGCTGTTTGGCCCTGTGCTGGAGGCGCTGTTACTTCATGAGAAGGGGACTAGTAGGTTGGGATGCAGTTTGTCTCTGGCAAAACCATCTTTTCCTGGACACCCGCCCTTAGGGAAGTTCTTATTTGTTTAACAAATACAACACAGTCCTGTCATTTGGTACATTCAAAGTATTGCTTCCTCAGAGGGATCCCTATTAGCCAGAGCCATAATAGCGTCTTTATCAATGAAGGATGACAAATTAATTGCATTAATATTTGCAAAGTGTCTGGAAGATTTAAACAGCTCTATATGTTCAGGTTAATTAACATTTAATATGTTCTAGAAGAAGAGGCAAATATCACCACAGGCCAGGGCATTATACAGTCATACTCCTTTTTCACTGGCACACATGATCTCACATTTGAGTGGTGAATGCCCAACCTGATGTGCACACACCGGTTGTGGTGCTGGTGATGCTGATCACTGGAGATTTCCCTTTTGTTTTTAAATAGGATGCTTTCCCTGACAAGTACAGGGAAATGTTAAAGAGAAACATGGTTGGGTTTTTGTTGGGTTTTGGGGTTTTTTTATGTATTATATGCAGGAAGGCAATGTGAGCCTTTGAAGGGAATGTAGCAGACAAGTTCAGGACAGCTGAATTTTGTATGGAAGATGCTGTGATTGTTGCTGCAGGTACTTTTGAGCTGAAAGAAGTGGGAGAGCCTGAACTGAGAAAGCCACAGAGGAAAGCAAAGACAGCTCTGCAAAGACTGGGCAAAGAGCTGCAGAGGGAATTTCAAGGTGAATGGGCAAAGGGAGTTTCAAGGTGAATGGGCAAAGCTAAGAGGAACCTGAAGCTGGAGTCAAACACGTTCTACAGCGGCAGAGGCAGCAGCCAGAGTAGGGAGGAGCAAGAGCTGTGAGTACACACACACCAAGGTAAATGAGCCCTTCTCTTTTCTCAGATGCCAGCTCACTGCATAGCCCTTGGCAGGAGGAAGACACATGATCAGCCTTCCTTTTCACCTCTGCACACATCATTTTTACCATCTGCAACATGACAGAAATGAATATTCCCCTATGGCTGAGATAGTGAATTTTTGATGGCTGGAGGATGCTACAGGAATGCAAAGTGGGTTGTTATGAACAAAGCGTGTGCCTTTATTTTGTGGCTGACATCCTTTCCCTGAGAAAGGCAGAGGAGGGGGGGACTGGGTGAGATGTAGGACAGAGAGCACAGCAGACCCATATTCAAACCAGACCAATGCTACCACATTGTGCTGGCTGCTGACCCTCAGGAGAGGGTGCCAGATACCCAGGGACATGAAGCCACAGCACTCTCCCTGCCCTTTCACAGGAGTGCCTCACTCCTGCAACCTTGTACTTCCCAGGGACCTCCACCTGCCCAGGCTGGTGGAGTACACAGAGAGTTTGAAAAGAGGTACAGTGGAGACTTTGTAAATCAGGGTGGAGAGTCAGAATATTCGTCTTCCTTGCTAGGAAATCCTTTCAGTGACTCCATAAAACACATTTTGAAGAGCAACAGGGAATGACCCTCTCCCAGAGCTCTGCACTTAAGATGGCATCAAAGGATTTGGTGCATCAGATACTTCTTTTGGCCTAGAGAAGATCCTGTGGTGTCCAACAGGAATAACAATTTAGGTAATTATATTTTGTTTTACACCGTGGGAGCATCAAAGAGACTGAGACAGAACATGGACACACTGTGCCCATGGAAAGGCTCCTTAAAGGACCACAAACTTCTGAATATTAGGGCCCAGAATCTTCTCTCCTTGTCTACAGTACTTCTAGAGTTTTCTGATCTCAGTACTTCAACTTTTTGACTGTTCCTACCCATCCTCCTGCCTTCTGTGCACATGGTGCCCGAACACCAGACCAGGGCTCTGTGACTGAAACCTCTGACCAGCTCTCAGCCTTTTGGGCTGCCCAAGTGCCTTTCAGCAGAGCAAAGGAACTGCACTTAGATTTCTGCGGCATTAGTGGCAGCTCTAGGTGCCTTTGCCATCTATATAAACCACAGATCAGACTGAGTGGAGCAGCCCTCGCAGTGAGGAAGTGGTTCAATCACCAGCTCAGGGCCTAAGGGACATACGGAAGGAGGGTGAGGAACCAGACCAAAACTCATCTTACTGAAAGGTAAAAATCTGAATCAATGACCTTCCTTCCCTGCTCCCAGTCAATACTTCCCTCCCCAAAGATATCACCTGACATTACTGAGCTTCCTTTTCAAACTCTTCAGTGAATTCCCGACTTCTGCCTGACTCTTAACAGGAATCTCGGAGGTTTTCAGACACAGGGGCTTTGCCTCATGGCAGGGACTTTGCTCTGGATGACGAGCTAATTCCCCACAGCTCTTGCTGAAAAGGCACATTAGCAGCTCTCTCTCAGTGAGCAACCAAGCCGTGCTTGTGCTGCTGCCAGAAGGCTGCACTCTCCACTACCTGGAAATTTATGGAGGGGCTCAGATAAATGGAGATGAGTGCTTTTATTACCTGCGTGAAACCATGCAAATGCAGAGTGCAGGTTATGAGGTGATGGAAAAAGGCTTCATTCAACGAGACAGAAGAGTGAGTTTGGGAAGTAAATAAAATGTTGGCACTTCCCCTAGTAGATATGGTGATGGAGTGGGAGGATGATTTCCACCTGTGAATGTGGTTTCCAGGACTGACAATAAAAGACCCCAGGGAAATGTAATTACAGAAGTGAATTTAATGAGCAGAAGTCTCATCAGGGAAAAGAAAAGCTTTAAATAAAACTGTGTCCTGCCACTTCCCATTGCTCTTAAATGCTGGAGCCCCTCTGACTGTGGTTAAAAGTTTCTGTTGAAGTTAGGTGGTGAGGCTCACACAAAAAAAAAAAAGGGAAAAAATGGGAAAACCAAACCAGTCAGACTCTGAGGAATGGGAGAATCTATTTAGAAATAGATATTTCTACACATTCCCTGCTTTAGAGATCAAGAGATGACAGATATGACCCAGGCTTTCTGAAAGATAAGGTGGAATTTGCCCATGCAGAAAGGCCTAGTAACTGAAAAGACTCATGATCTCTTTTGTCCAACACAAAACAAACATCCCCAGGAGCCATTAGAGGAAGAAGGAGGAGGAGATGACCAATGCTTCCTTTGAAGACCAAGAGCATATTCTTTTATAGCTGTAGACTAAGAACCCAGAGACAGAATCACTTTTTGAAACCAGGCTATGGAGGGGAATAAAAAATTGAAATTTTATTCCTGGAAGCAAGACATAAAAGTCACCCAGTGACTTCAGCAGGACTGGTCATGTGAGTGATCAGTATTCTCATAGAAGTAAGCCCCTGGCTGGATAAAAAGCAAGTTAAATATGGCATTCGTTAGGGTGAAGAAACTGAGGTTAGTTTAATTTAACCTAAAATATTTTTGTACCCAGTTAAACGGCAAGACTACATCTCCACTGGCAATTTCCCAGAAGCATCATCCTGCAGGGTAGTGGTTTAAGACATTCACATGATATTATCTTTAGACATGAATAAAGTGTTTAAGGATTTTAATGGAAATTAAGGCACAGTCAGGGACATGAATGAAGACTCTTGACTCTTGTTGGCTTCGGTGAGATGCTAATGCTCAACACCCAGACCTTGGTGTGTGATGGGATCACACCCTCCAAAGGCAAAAGCCAATAAGTAAATTGTCAGCTGAGGAGACACACTAATGATTAACTTGTATTAATGTAGTTAGTTGTGAAGCTATTAGCAAAAATGCCCAGAATCTCTTAGTCTGGCACTTTTAAAGGGAATCCTTGGAGCCAAGCACCAAATTGCTTTGCAAATTAGGAGGATTTGTCTCAAAGAAAATAAAGTTAAACTGTCATACAATCCATCTCTCCTCCTTAAAGCAGGATTAGGTACACATAAGCTATTCCCACACAATATTTGTTCACACTATTCTTAAAAACTTGATGATGGAACACCCCCATCTTTCCCAGTTCTTTATTATCCTCACTGTTACAAAACATTTTCCTGATCTAAAACTTTTCTGTGATTTAAACCCTCTACCTCTTGCCCTATATACCCTGGGGAGGAGGAGTAGTATATTTTGTTCCTTTCTGCAGCAAGAATCATTTCTATTTTCAGAGTCTTTCCCTCCAAGTTGAGAAAACCCAATTCCTTACTTTTTTTTTTTTTCTTGCCATTGTCCCCAAAGAAAAAATGTAACTTAGAGGAGTCTGGTTATTTCTATACACAATTTTTTTTTTTTTCAAGATCAGTGGTGAATGAGGAACAGTAGGAATGCATTGGTCTATATCTTTATGGCTTGATTCTGGTCTCCCCTCTAAGATGACTGCATTGGCCTCCATAGGATTTGGCTCCTCATCACTTGCTGTCATGCTGTTTTTCTGCCCTCACACGACCATGCCTGTGCCCTATAGACTCAGATTTGGGGATCTCCCAGCACTGCAGACCTGCTGCTCCCCATGTTCACTGCCTCTTGATCTGCCCCAGATCGACCCTTAGAGCAAATTTCATCAGTAAGTTTTGGCTTGAATCAGCATTTGTCTACTGGGCACTATCTGACCTCCAGTATTTCATCACTAAGTAACATGAAGCAAACAGGTATTACAGGAGCACAGTCAAACCCAGTTTAACCACTTGCAATGAATTTCTGACAAAAGGGATCTGCTGAGGGAGTGAGACTTGGCTTGTCACTAATTGCATCTCTCACAAGCATTGTGAAATGATCAGCTATAAAGAAACTTGAGTTATTTCAGATTTTCCTTCATTTTGTTTTATTTTATCTTCTTTTTTTCATTCTTTTCCCCTGCCCTTTTTGCATGTTTCTCCCAGATTTTTATCTATGGAGGTAAGACTGGAAATCTTCAACTGAAAAAAAAAAGGTATTTCAATAAAACCCAGAATCCTCTAAATTTATGAAAAGATAACAATGTTTCAAAATACTGCAAAGCTTCACAACTAGTAGTCTGTATTTTACACACAAACCATGTCTCTGTAAGCAAATTTACAACCGCATTTACCTGCCTGATTTGCTGTTAAGATATGGGTAATAAAAAAACCACCCAGAGCTGAGTGGAAATTCTAGTATGAAAAGATATGAGACCCTTTTTATTGCTCTGTATGGGCCTGCCGAAGCACTGATACCTTTAATTACCTTCATCTGACCTGATTCATTACGATTAGCTCAGAAGAAGCACATGATGTCATCAGTGACTCTTCAGGAGCAAGAGAACAAACAACAGATATTTTTAAAAGACTCTGAGGAGCCAGTAGCAATAGTTTGCTTCAGTGTTGAGACTTCTAGGCCAATCACAACATCCCCTGTGCTGCACCATGCACACACTGACAGACTTTTTGTGTGACACCAGACTCTGGTGTGCCAGAAGGTGTTTGCTCTCGCAGCAATGAGGTGGGACAGGGTGGGTCGATTGGACACCCTGAGCTGTTGAACAAAGCCCATTCCCAGTGCCTGGGGACAGGTACTCACACGTGATATTGGATTTCTTCTTGGTACAACAATACCTAAAGGTCTGAAATCATATAATCCTAGAACCCTGAAATGGTTTGGATTGGAAGGGACCATAAAGATCATCTAGTTCCAAGCCCCCTGCTGTGGAAAGGGGCACCTCCCAGTGGACCAAGTTGCTCAGAACCCCAACCAGCCTGGTCTTGAAACGAGAACAAAGGTTCATTGGGCCAAGTAGTGTTTGGGCATGTGAGAACAGATGGAGTCTACACTAAACAGGTAAAAGGAATAATTAATATCTATGTTTAATTGCAGGGATTGTCATGTAGCCCAGAGCAGCAGAGAGACCCTGGAACTTCTGGCGCCATAAGGCTACTCTTTCGTAACTCTTCCCCTTCTATCATGGACCTACAAAGTGACTGAGTTCATTTCCCCTACCTGTCTGGTCTGCAGCCCACACCAGCTGCCATCAGACCGTTACTGACTGCACTTTGTTGGGTCTGTCCTCACCAGCCTGACAGTGTGGAGCAGAGACTTCTGACTAATTCCAGGCAGCATCATCCAGCACAATTTAGCACCTTGGGGCTAGCACGAGTGCAGCCAGCCCCCACAGCAGGACTAATGGCTATGCAGAGGAGGTACTGACATCAAGGAATTCATTTTCTCATATGAATTATTGGTATAAAGAGACTCCTACACTGCCGAGGACCTGTGATGAGAAGAACCACAGTCAGGATGACAGCTCCGCTCCTGTTCCCCAAGGGTGCCATGTCTGCGTGCCCAGCACTCACACTGCTGCTTCTGCAGTGAAAGCACAACCCGAGACTGGCATTTGCCAGCAGCTGTCTTATATGGATATGCTTGGCTTGATCACTTGCACAGTCAGCCTAAGAATAGCTTCCTCTCTAACATCTGATTTCTCTTAAAGGATAAAAATAAAACAATCGCAGCCTGGATATAAAAGAGCAAACCGCTGAACACTGCACTGCATTGCATCTATGTTTAATGAAGGAAAATTTCACTTTACGAGGGGCACGAGTTATTTGTGTCAACCATATTTGGCCTCAAGATCAGTATCTAAGCTGCCACTTCTTGGTCTGACAGCTAAGTGACTTTTCATATTACAGAGCGCTTCAGTGCCCTGCTCATCCCAGGCGCTTCAGTTTATCATGACCCCAGTGGGCTTGCAGCCTGTGACAAACTCTCCCAGCCAGCACCCAGGAAGGATGCAGGCACCATCCCAGCCAGGATCATGCCAAAACAGCTTTTTGGAGGCAGGCATATGGCTCTGTGCGTGGGCTGTGCCATGTGCTTGTCCTCAGTGGCAAACAGCAGACCTTGGCTGGTGTTGGTTGTAGCTTGAGAGTCCTGGGGCCATACCAGGCAGCCTGAGAAAGCTGCTTTGCTCAGACATGCAAAGGTCATGATGTATCTGTTCAAGACCAGTGTGGACAGCCCAGTTTAGGCTTCACAGTCCAAGTCCCTGCACTGCCACTGGAGACAAGGAGTCACAACACTTAGCCAGATGAGTTGAATATAGGCTATAAATAGATGCGGTCCCTTTCCTTCTCCCCTTCCTATTTGCACTCTGCATTCTATAAGCATTTCTCTCATATTGAATCCTCAAAGGACATCTGCAGTGCATGGCACCACTTATAAAACAGATTTTTTTTTTTCCTCTTCAGGAACAAGCAAACAAGAAAATCCTAAAAAAAACAAACCAGTGGGAAATCAAATGTGATCATCATTTTTCCCAGGACAGTCAAACTGAAGGATTCGCTAAACATGGAGGAAATGCTGAAATCAAGGTAACTTTTTATTGTTTCAGAGGGTTTTTTTGGCCACAAGCAACAGACCTGTCTCTGTTGTGCCAGACCACCTGTCACCTTAAAAAGACATGATTTCTGGTTCAGAAATAGAATACAGCACACTGAAGTCAGATACAAATTAGCATGTATGCTGAACGACACGATTAAAGTCAAGCCTTCAACCAACTGCTGGGGGCTGCAGCACAAAAATCTGAGTGTTCAGAGCAGGGGAGGGATATCAGTGCCAGGCTCCTGAGGAAACCTAGTCTTGCAGTGTGCTTCTTGACAGGGATGACGTCAGGAAAGGGTGAGAGTCCTGAAGGACAACCAGCAGTGCCAGTCAGGTTTGTGAATATATTTGCCCTCAGATTCTAGGAGTGGGGAATGTGATACTTGGGGATCTGATGATCGAAACTTGTCAGCAGGAAGAGGTCCTACCACCTCTAATACCTTGCAACCAAGCCACTTTTTGCCCCATCAAACCACAGGAAAGGTGCTTCTAATTTTACCATGTTATCATGCTGGATCTTCTACACATTTGCCACAAACCCATGATCAGTGCCAACAACATTTTTCAAGGGTGGAAGAAGGGAATTGTCATCATCTACACCTCATTCCTAAGACACTGGAAACCAATAAGCAGTTTTGACAGATGTCACATGTGTGGTTTGTGTCAAAGCTGGGACCTGGGTGCGCTCCTGAGTGCCCATGTGATGCCCTCAACAAGGGTCTGGCCGTAGCCCTTGAAACGTGTTCTATGGCAGCTGAGTTTAGCTTGATTTGGGCTGGTAGTTCTTCCCCCATTCTTCTCTTTCTCCCTTCTTAATTACATTTGATTTTTCTTCAGAAGAGAATTCTCTTCCACGGTCATGTTTTTGTGGGAATTTTAATGAGTCACTTGGCATGACATTAATCACTGAAGTTTTAAAGTGTCTTCAAACTGTATTTTCCTTCCTCTTGAACACCAGCCACACATTTTTGTTTACAGTGAAATGCTAGGAGAAAAAAATCCTTCAGCCTATTTTCCTCAGTGCTAATTGGGGGTTTATTACTGCTTCATTTGCTTACAATTGAATCAAACAAAAACTTCCATCCCTTTTTCATGATGCTGCTAATTGAATTGAGTGGGTTTAATGATATTACTGTATATACATAAATGAACATTTTTAAAGTAAATAAATGAACATTAAAAGTTTGTCTCCAAGGGCAGAGACTAAGTAGTTTTCTGCATACTTTTCTGAAGCAGGTTTTATAGCTATTCTCAAATAAATGTGCACAGCTTATTTCTGTATTCAGCTTAGCACAGAAATCAGTCAAAGGTAGTCCTGCTGGAAAGGTCCAAGGATGGGATTTTCCAGACCACCAAGAAGGCTGGAATGCCTATTTGCAAAGGAATTCTGTTGGGATTTTGACAGCTGATTTCTGTAAGTCTCAGAGAACAGCACCGCAGTTGACATTTCAGCTGGCTGATCTGAACAGGCAAAGAAGGGATCACAGGCTGTAGCTGATGAGTTCAACACTTATCATTAGTTATAAGCTCAGGATTTATTTTTTGAAAGTTACTATTTAAAACAACCACTGTTGCCAAAACCCATTTATTGTATCTGCTGATCATTCATGGAGAGTATTTTGTATGGTTCTTATCAATGTAGCCCCAAGAAACCATCTTGCTTTTTCATCTGCATCAAGGTGAACCATTGATGCTGATCTCTGAGGTTCTTCTGTAGAATGCTGTTTTGGTGGTTTTTTTGGTATTTCTTCTGATCCATAAAGTTTTTCTTTCGGCTAATGTGTGTTTAGAGGTAAGAACCTTTGCACATTCATGGTGGCTACCTGGACTATATTACCTAGAGATTTAAAGCAGGTGTCTTATAAAGATATCACCCTCTAATGAGTGAAAAATTGTGCCCATAGTCAACTTTCCATTTGGTGTAGCACTTCTTGGAGCAAACCTATTTTTTACCTGTAAGTGCAGTGCAGCTATTTCATGGACAGTCAGTGCCAAAGTCTGCCCTCATATCGTCTCCTTTGGATTCCCAACACCTCCAGGAATGGCAAGAGGAATACTCGTTTATACAGGCATATACATTTAACAGAAGGAAAATTAGGGTTATTCAGCCTGACGAGAAGGCTTAGGGGAGATTTTACAGCATTCTTCCAGTGCCTAAAGGGGCTACAGGAGAGCTGGAGAGGGACTTTTGGCAAGGGCATAGAGTGACAGAACAAGAGGGAATGGTTTTAAACAGAAAGATGATAGATTCCGGTTGGATATTAGGAAGTAAGTCTTTACTACATGTTTACTATGAAATGCTGTTGAAGATCCCTTTCAACACAAACCATGCTACATTTTTATGATTCTATGAAATCTGACGTGTGAAGCAAAAAAAAAAAAAAACCTTAAAGGAAAAAAAAATGTGAATGGGTAGGAGAAAATGGTTTGGAAGTATATATTTCCTATTTCTCCTTGTCCAAGGATTTTAAAAGCACATACTAAAATGCTCAGGCAGTAGATTTAAAGCAAACCAGTGAAGATACTTTTTTCAGAAAGCTTATAGCCAAACTACCAACTTATTGCCATAGGACACAGCTGTATCTAAAACTGGAAAAATATCCATGTGGGGTTTAGACATATTTACAGAAGATACGTGAATCACTGAGTACAATGATATGGATGATGCTTCTGACTCAGTCGGGTTATTGACTGCTACAAACTGGGAGGGAAAGACTCCCCTGGCTCTCATTATGTTTGAAATATCCTTTCTCTGAACTTCCCTAGAGCCATGAACCAGGCAGCCTTTTGCTGTGTTGGTTCTTATGTGCACTTTCATGCAGTCTTTATCTTTAAATACAAGAGATGAAGGACACTCCCTTGAAGTTTATTTAAAAGGAGAGCTTTTAGGTCAGTAGGTGTTTAATCCTGGTCTCACGATACATGAAGTGTTGGGTTAGTTGAGGGTTTTTTTTACTTTCTTTGAATGACGTAGCATATTTGCCAAAATGTACCTAAAATATAAATGAAAAAAATCATGTTAAATAAATTACAAGAGGATTAGCTTCACTGAGCCTGTTTGTAATTTACTGTGGAATTAATTGTAGAACAAATCTACTGGTGACACTTTATATATTTCACTGGAACAATGATCTAAATAAGATGCAATACAGTACATTGTATTTTTATGTACTTACCTGTAGTTAGATAATAAAGCATAAATTGTGACATGAGTGTACTCATGTACAGTAGTTAATAGTCAATCTTGTCAATTTTAATAACAGGCTCCCTAGAAAGATGCTGCCTGAGTGTTTTTAAAAATAAAATATGTTTAACCCAATGTTCATATATTAATCCCCTAGAAGCTTGTCACTAACTTATTACTAGGTCTCTTTCCTTGGGTAAATATACAAATTGCTACTTAGTTATTGCAGGGCTGTTCATCACAAGTGCAGTGCTGCAGGCATTAAGATTATTTTTTAACACCTGCATGGAAACATTTATTTAAAAGCAATTATACACATCTATATTGCAGAGCACTTCTGAGAAGAAACACAGTTATTCCATAGGATAAAGACTGGCAACCCCTGGGTCCTGGTTTTGTCCTATCTGACTGTAGGCACTTAAATCACAGAATCATAGAATAGTTTGGGTAGGAAAAGACTTTAAGTATCACCTATTTCCAACCTCCCTTGGGGGCAGCAACAGCTCCTACCAGATTGTATTGCCCAAAGGCCCATCCAACCCGGCCTTGAACTGCTTTGCCCATTAGAAGGGCCCTTGTTGTCCCTATGGATTAAGGAGTGAGGACAGGGAAACAGGAGGAGTGGGCAAGAAGGCACTACACCCTCAAGGCATTGCTTCTAACTGTGTACATTGTCTTCCCAAACCTATCCCTGGGAGATACCGATAGAAGACCAGACCTTACCTGAAACAGCAGGTTTGTCCATCCTTGAACGCCCCTCCAGGGTTCGGTTGCTGCAGTCAGTAGCATTATTGTAAAGGCTTCTCCTTTGGAGCATCTCTAATTGGTTTAGCAACTGCTAATGAGGTAACCTAATGAGAACTAGGTCCTCTGCATAAGCTGCCACTGGATTGAGTGGACATACCTTTGCTAAGAGTTTGGACAATTAAGGAACCAGGACAACATTCCCCTTTTTTTCCAAAGTCTAGGTCATTTCTGCAAGGCAGAGGAGCAGGATCATCTGCATGGGTAGACATGACTGAAGAACTGTGGGCAGCAACTTTGTTCACCACAAATGCAACATTCCCAAAGGGCTGCCTTTAAAAGTGGGATCACACTGATATAATCCCCCATATTCCTGCAAAGAAAAGAAACAAATTTTGTATAAATGAAAAAGATACTCTGGCAGGCCATAAGAGAATCATAGAATTATTGAGGTTGGAAAAGACCTTCAAGATCATTGAGTCCAACCTTCAACCAAACACCATCATATCAATTAAACCATATCACGAAGTGCCACGTCTACTCATTTTTGAACACTTCCAGGGGTGGTGATGCCACCACTTCCCTGGGGAGCCTGTTCCAATGCTTAGTCACTCTTTTGGTGGAGAAATGTTTCCTGATATCCAACCTGAAGATCTTCTTGTCCAATCAGCTCAGTTGATTAGAGAGCATGGCTGTAATAATGTCATTATGGGTTCGATCCCTGTACAGAACATTCCCTTAAGAGCTGGACTCAATAATCCTTGTGGATCCCTTCCAACTCAGAATACTCTGTGACTCTGGATTCTAACTTAAGGCCCTTCCCCCTTGCCCTATCACATACATTCCCCATTCAGGGTCGGCCCTGATCCCTTCCTGTTGCTCCTGTGTGGGAGGCAGTGACTCTTCTTACATTTTTGTGTTACACAAGAAGCAAAAAAAGAGGAATTTTTTTGATGAAACACAGAGACTTTTTGACCTGCAACTATTTCAGCCTTTTCTACAGTTTATTGAACCAGCAGGTAACAGAGAAGAAAGGATTCTTAGTAGAGAAATAGGTTTTGCTATTGGCATGCCTGTCTGTGAATTTGACATGGTGAAGGATCCAGAAGTGCAAGACTTCTGAAGAAATATTCTTAATGCCTATAAAGAAGCATTGGATCTTCGAGATGACAATTCACTGCACAGTAGATAACTGTGTGTCTATCCTCCAAATGTAGAGTCTTTAGCTGAACTACCCAAACACACAACTACAATAACTTAGACAAAGGGCAAGTTGTAGTGGTGATAGGGATAATAGTCTCACCAAACAGCAATAAGTAGAAATACACCTTAATCAATCATGACTGTGTGCCTGAACAAGTTATTGCTGAAGCAATCATGAAGAAAATGCAAAGTATATTCCTGTCATCTGAACAACTGAAACTTTGTGTCGTGGGGTACCAGGGAAAATATTTTCTAATAGTGTGTGGCTGAGGGGAGACACTGTTGTGGTCTTCAACATCCTCACGAGGGGAAGCAGAAGAGCAGGCACTGATCTCTTCTCTCTGATGACCAGTGACAGTCCTTGAGGAAATGGCATGAAGCTGAATCAGGGAAGATTTAGGCTGGATATCAGGAAAAGGTTTTTCATACAGAGGATGATCAGGCACTGGAACAGATTCCTCAGAGAAGTGGTCAGCACCAAGCCTGTCTGAGATCAAGAAGCATTTGGACAGAGCTCTCAGGCACATGGTGGGACTCTTGAAGTGTCCTGTGTAGGCCCAGGACTTGGATTCAGTGATCCTGGGTGGGTCCTTTCCAACTTCGCATGACAAAGGGCGCAGCAAGGTATATCAACTGGGAGCAAGTCAGTGAAGTTCAAACTCAAAATGTAACACAAGATGCAGTGGTTCTGTGAAGTATTCCAAGTATTTAACTAACATGCTGTCCAGTAGTAGATGAATGCTGTACCTTTTGACATTATGCATTGGACTCAGCCATGTGTTATGAGGATGAGATTGAGGGAACTACTGAATAAAGGTCTATGTGATCATAACAGCCCCTCTTCTGGCCTTAGGTGTAATTCATTCAGTTTAATGGCAAACCTCCTTGTGACTTCAACAGGGCCAAGATTTCATGCTGCAAGTTTGCTTTTCTGATCAGTCACGATCCTTGACCAAAGCATAATCTTGTCTGCATAGGCAATCTAGACTGAACACAGCTTTAGGTAAATGCTCAAGGACCAAATTTAAACATTTGGTTGAACAAGGGACACATAGCCAGGGCAGATCCATCCCAAATGCTGAGATCTCTATTTTAATCTGTTAGCTGAAACATTTTGTTTATTCCTAAGCATGATGAATGAGTTGTACTAGTGGTATATACCATGGCACATAGGTAGCAAAACCTTTACACTGCTCCTGCCTACTCTCATGGTAATAGTTTCACCCAGCAGACAAAAACTGCACAGAAAGCTTTTTTGCACTCTTCTCCAAATGATGGTGCAGCTGGAGTTGCACAAAGCCAAGGCACAGAGCTGGTGACACAGGTGCTGATGGCAGGAGGTCCCGGGCACCAGCTGAGCAACTCCTGTGGTGCTGCTTTGAAGAAAAGATGCCGTCTCATTTATTTTCACCTCCCTTTGCTAAGACTGAATGGGTTCATTTCCTAAGACACCAAGGCTCACTGGCTCCTACTGATTTCACAGAATCACAGAATCATAGAACATGCCAAGTTGGAAGGGGCACACAAGGATCACCGAGAAAAGGGGCCAGAATGAAGAATCATTTCCTAACTCCAAGAATCTCACCATGTGCCTTGAGAGTGCCATCCAAATGGTTCTTGAGCTCTGCAAGGCTTCGTGCCGTTACCACTGCCCTGGGGAGTCTGTTCCAGTGCCCAACCACCCTCTGGGTGAAGAACCTTTTTCTAATATCCAACCTAAACCTGTTCTGACACAACCCTTAGGTCCTGTCACTGGTCACCACAGAGAAGAGATCAGTGCCTGCCCCTCCTCTTCCCCTCACAAGGAAGTTGTAAGTGCAATGAGGTCTCCCCTGGCCATTGACTAGGACCCCCAGGTCCCTTTCCTGGCACTGCTTTCTGGTATCTCATTCCCCAGTCTTTCTGTATATCAGGGGTTGCCCCATCCCAGTTGCAGAATCCAGCAGTTCCCCTTGTTGAACTTCCTGTGGCTGGTGATTGTCCAGCCCTCTGGTTTGTGGAGGTCTCTCTGTAGGGCCTCCCTGCCTTCAAGGGAGTCCACAGCTCCTCCCAGTTTTGTGTCATCTTCAAAATTGCTCAGTTCACCTTCTAATCCTGCATACAAGTCGTTTATGAAGATGTCGAAGAGCACAGGGCCTAAGATGAGCCCTGTGGAACCCTTCTAGTGACAGGTGGCCAGTTTGATGTCACCCCATTCACTATTACCCTCTGTGCTCCACCTGTGAACCAATTGCTCACCCACCACATGATGTTTTATCCAGCTGTGGGCTGGATATTTTGTCCAGAAGGATCCTGTGAGAAGCACTATCAAAAGCTTTACTGAAATCAGAAAAGATTACATCAACTGGCTTCCCTTGTCAGCTAGGTGAGTTACCTTGTCATAGAAGGAAATCAGCTTTTATAAGGAGGACTCCTGCTGGAACAACAGCTGTATCTCACTTCTGGGGCTGGGGTGTCACTTCACCAAGGTACAAAAACTCCGCAGTCTCTCTTCCACTAGAAATATCAGGCCATAAATCCTCAGAGATGTCCTTTCCTTCCCGTAAGTGATGTAAAATTAACGTGGACATTAATCACATTATTATTTGTTCCCTTAAGTGTGCAGCTCTGAGGCAGAGAGTTGATCTTTTGCTAATACCTCTGGCCTGGCTAGAGGACCCAGGCACAACATTTGGTGTGACCTGTGTTAAATAGCAGTGAGCACACATGTCTTGTCAGCTAACTTGATTTCCCCTTGGAAATGACTGCAGTGTTTATCCAGATACCAGGCTCTGCCTGGAGGCACTGTGGGTGGCTGGCACCATTGGGTGCCAGCAGTGCTGGGCATCTCCTCTTATCTGTTGTTTGTAACTTGTAGCAGAAATCCATACCCTTGTGAGCTCTCAAGTACCAGACACCTGCACACAGACATAGATACCCTCATTTCTTTAAGCTTACAGTAGCTACAGAATAGTTCCTTCCACACTGTACTGTCAGCAGTGTATGAAGTTCAACGTGATAGCATGAAGTCCCTCTACTAAGCATTTCTTCCACACAAACAGTCCCCACCTCCCCAAGGGCAAACTGAAGATGCCATTAGTGTAATCAAAGCAGCTCACTGTGGCTCAGGGCCTTGTCACATTAAGAAACACAAAGCAGACAGATTAGGTACTATGTTTAAATACAAGCTATAAGTGAATAAAGAAAATCATTAGTAGCCAAGGCAACTAATTGTGATGGAACATTTTATTCATAACAAATACCAAAATAAGCTAAAGAAGGGAAGAGACAGGAAAACTCCACCACCTACCCAACAGCAAAGTACACTGTTCAGTAAAAGATACTCCTTTAATAGTACTTGGAGTGTCACATTTCAACCTACACACAGAAAAATGAGCATTTCGAAGGACATATGGACAGCCAAGCTGCTCATGACAAGCGCCCAGCCAGCGGGACAGACACACAGACACAGAAGCTGTGTATTTCTTTACCCTTGTGTCCTTTCCTTTCCTTTCTTCTATTCTATTCTTCCAAATACTTTTCCCTTAAACCCATGCATATTTACCCACAAGCACCTTTCTAAGGAATCGTGCAGGTCTTCTGTCATTCCATGAAGAATCATTTCCTATTAATTTCACTTTGCTTCCCATGATCCTCACCTGATGGGCCCTGTTCTTGTATGGAAGGAGATGGTGAGGAGTCAATTGCTCTGTTATTTCCTCTTTCATAACAAATTCTTTGCACTTTCAGATGTTTTAACCACTCTCTGAGAGTATGTGGGTGTGAATGGGATTAGCACGTTTGCTTTAAGGGAGGTTACAGTGCATGTTGCACAGAAACACAAAACCATCAGCAAGGTACAGGCATGATATGTCAGCTCTGAATCAGAGCAAGGTACCAAATGGCACCGTGATGCGAAGGATGGTTTGCACCTCTGAAAGGGTCGCGCTTCTTCACCATTAACATCCAAAATGGGATACAGATGCCCAGGAGAGTGGGATGAAGGGCTTAGGGTACCAGGGAGGAGATGCGTTCAGAAACCCAGGGTCCTGCTGCCAAACTTGTGGCTCATTGCTGTAACTCTGGGAGGTCCCATCAGGCTCCTGAGTCTCTTAAGTTGGACTGGAAATACCATTAGTGATCCTGCACCAATATTAAACATGAAAAAATCCTCCACAAATTCTGTTCTTCATCTCCCTCAGAGATCACCTGCCTCGTTCTTTTTTCTTCCCACAAACAGATTGAAAACTCTGCTGCTGCCCGAGATGAGGATCTGATATGAAACAGTGGTGAGCAATGTGAATGCTTGAAGTAACCTTATTTTTTTCACCCACCTTAAAATATCTGCTGCCAGACACAACCACAGCTGAGAGTACAAGGCTGCCTCAGAAGTAAATATAACAGAAGGAAATATAACCCCTCCTTGGAACAATCACAAAGGGTTCAGTTTTCCTGTGGGAAAAGGGGTAGGAAACCTCAGCTTAACTGAACATATCACCTACCACATACAGCTTAAAAGGAGAAGATTGCTCCATCAGTGATCACTGACTTACTTAATTCTCTCAGACCCCAACCCCAGCTTTCACTGACCTCCATCTGCCTTCCCACAAAATAATGCCTAGAATTCCTCCACCCCTGGTCTGTGTTCCTTCAAATTTGATGTGGATACTGTACACAGTATTTTCAAACACCATTTCACCAGGGTTTTAAGATTCAGAGTTATCATTTGCCTATGGTGAATTAATCCCCTCTTCTGACTAATGTGTCCTATCATATGTTGGCCTTTTAATGGCCACATCAGACTCCTGGCTAGTAGCCCAGCCCAACTAGCCTGAGCCTTTTCCCCCTCAACAGGCTTTCTTACTGTCCAATTCTTTGCTTTCTTGCTTCTCCCTCTTGCTTTTCCTCGTTAAAATCCAAACCATATCTACAAACGCAGCTCCAAAGGTGAACCTGAAGCAAGCCAGCCACGCTCAAAGCAAGTGCATTTCTATATTTAGCAACAAACATTTCAGTTGTGCTGCTGCAGAGCCTTTCTAAACAGCTGCACCTTCAAAGAGGTCTTCACAGAGCCACTGAGCTAGAAAGCACTGAAAGGGGTGTTGTCTACAACTCAGCTTATAACTCTTAAGCTCATAGCTGGAGGCAAAGCAGAGGGACATTTGCATGGTTAGATCAGTTTCTTTTCTTCCTAGAAACTGAAGAGAAGGAACACAGGGTGAAAAATTAATGCCAGAGCTAAAAAAATAACCCAGTGCCTGCCAGTAATAGCTCTCTCTCTCTTTCCCATATGTCTTTGTTCAGACAAGCACCAAGACACATTGCATGTCCATTGCAGTGACTGGTAGCTTAACACCCCTGTCTGAGTCTTTCTTTCCCGGAATAGATGTGAATATCTGTATCCATGCTACTTTTAGCAATACAACCACGTTCAATTGCATTCTGCTTATCTAAAACTGTCCCTGACACTTCCACTGGCGAGACCAGATCTCATTTCCACTCCTGATTGATCCCACTGATAATGCCAGATGAGTCCAGCCAAACCCTCTCAGGAGAGGCTGTAGAGGTTGGAGGTCTTCTGGATGCATCACTGTACAACCAGGGTTCTAAATACTTCCCTTCACAGTTCATTAATTTCAATATGGTTTATTGATATTTTTTCAACGTCTATGGGGTGTTCTCTGTGAAGATATCTCATCTGATGTGAGTCCATGAAATTCTGGTTTCACTATTCTGCAGAATATTTCAGGACAGTTCTAAACTGATATTAAAAATACATGACTGCTTTGTGAAGCACACTCCACATTGAATAAGATGGAGGAAGAAAATGAGAATTAGAAACAGTGTCAGTTCTAGAGGAAAGCATTGTGTAGAAGCTTTTAATTCTCTGGTGATTTTAGAGTACATAAACATCTGTATGCTGCCAATTATTTGCATAACAGTTGTATGTGTTGGGCACAAGGAGCATAAACTGACTATCTGAACCTTCTAAAATTTAAATAATTTTATACCTGCTAATCAGTAGTTAAAGAGAACAAAAAATTTGATATTTTCAAGGAAACAGTCTCTAAGAATTCTCATAAAGATAGAAATTTGCTCTTCAAATATATGTATATTTTCTTTCTTCTAATTTTATTCCACCATTTAATATCTTCACCATTTTTACTTCTCTTTCACTTGTCACACCAAATGTGGCTGGATTTGAGATATTTGTACATCTCTCATATCCCAGTGAAATATCATCTTTCATTAAGTGGCATTTCAGTGGCATCCCAGGATTTGGTTCACAGCTGTCAAGGCACTCCAGGGATTTTGCAGGGAAGTAGCACTGAAACTATGAAGCCAGGGGCTATTGGCTCAAACACCCCTTTCTCAAGGAAAGGAGTGTTTCCCTGGATGCAAGAGATTTGGGGAGACTTCGGGATTTTCCAACTCATTTTTAGCTTTTGCCGTACTTAAGGTAAGGAACTTACCTCTGATGATCCTTGAGAGGTCTCCAGCAGGAGAATGGCATACTTGGGGGTCATATCTCAGCAAACTAGCCCAGACTTGCCAATATCCAAGCCCATTTCTAGTTGCTTGTCACAGATGACAGATTATTCTAGTGGCAATGGAGGAGGGTGGCACACCAGTTGCGTGGTACTTGCTTTAAAGTTATGTTAGCGCCCAGGTGGTTTTGATTTTTCCATCCCATTTTGAGATGTCAGACAAAGGGTAGGGAAAGTGGGAAGGGCTGTCTGTGTTTTCATAGGGATGACCTATGGCTTTTTCATCTTAAAACCTACACTTGACCCCTAAAACAAAGAGAATATTAAGCTTGCTTTAAGCCTGTGCTCTAAGCTGATGTCTTGTTGTGCAAAGATAGGAATTTGCTAATGCTTTCAAGTGCAGAAACATCTGCAGAAGTGGGTGGAAGTCCTTTGAGTGCACAGATAATTATTGGGATTGTTACATGATAGATGAGGTTATTTTCTCAGTTCTCTGTATGACTTTGTAACTACTCCAATGCCTGCTGCTGCAAGTAAAAGGAAAGACCTCTGCTGCCTGACTGTCAGTCAGGAGATTCAATGGCCTTTTTACTCCAGAGAGGAAAACAAGGACTGTTTCTTCAATATTAATTCTTTTTTCCATGGCACGTAAAAGGTAAGAATCAACACCTACAATTCCTGGTTACAAGATAAAGTAGGTGCTGGATAATATTTAGGAGCCTACACACCTTTGTCATTCCAGCATGTTGCTCTTCACATCATTCCATATACCCTTCAATTATAAGGAGGGCTTTGTTTTCCTTTATTTCAAGACCTGTTTTGTTTTGGATGCTGAATCACATATGCTTTTAAAAAGTGATTTGACAAGAATATAAAATGTTTTAGTTGATTTGGTACTAAATGGAACCACACACATATACAGTTCTTCAAATTCATAACAAGTGAGGGAAAAACTGGGAGAATTTTCTCGCCATCGTATATCAGCATTGTGAGTTCACTGTCCTTGACTTTGTTAAAACTTTTTATCTCCTGTTACCTTACTTTTATGCTTGGAATGAGGCCATATTTCTGAAATTCATGTAGATTAAGTTATTGACTATACACAGTGTGAGTGGGAAGCGGAATAGCAAACCATAAAAGAAGAAGGTCTGTTTATATGAATTATGTCACTGTTCCCCCCCTGTTCTCCACCCATTCTGAAGGACAGTACCAGCTCTAGATCATATTACACTGCTGAACATATTTGGGCCCATTCAAGGTTATAGAGTGCTTCTTCTCCTCCATCCTGTGTAACTGCTCTGTTCAGAGAGCTGGCATATTTCTGGCATATTCTGTGTTCCAGGATTCTTTGGAATTTAAGAGGAGGGTTGAGTCCTGGTGTGTTGATAAAAACGTTTGTTTCACAGAAAATTCAACTAAACTGACTAATTCAACTAAACTTGAGCTTTTTAAGACGAGACTGCATATGGCACTTACTGCCATGGTCTATAACTGTGGTGGTAGTGGATCAAGTTGGACTTGATGATCTCAGAGGTCTTTTTCAACCCATCTGATTCTATGATTTTCTGATTCGACATCTGTTGCATCAAGTTTCATAATTAGCTCCAGCTCTTATACAGGAGTTTTCATTTCCAGGTGATAAGTGCAGTTAGAAATTGCTTTAGAAGACCAAAGAAATCCTGTTGCATCAGAACTCCTACATGTTCTTGACTTATAGCCCATGTCCTCTCACCACTTTTCCCATTTAAGTTATATAATTTTGTTGAGGAACCAGTAACATATAACACTGTTGTGGTTTAACCCCAGCTGGCAACTCAGCCCCTCACAGCTGCTCACTCACCCCCCCACAGTGGGATGGAGGAAAGAGTTGAAAGGGTAAAAGTGAGAAAACTCGTGGGTTGAGATAAAGACAGTTTAGTAGGTAAAGTAAAAGACTCGTGTATAAACACAGCAAAATAAGGAATTAATTCACCACTTCCCATGGGCAGACAGGTGCTCAGCCATGCCCAGGAAAGCCAGGCTCCGTCACTCCTAACGGTGATTTGGGAAGGCAAACGCCATCACTCTGAACGTACCTCCCTTCCTTCTTCTTCCTCCCAGCTTTATATGCTGAACATGATGCCGTGCAGTGTGGAATGTCCCTGTGGTTAGCTGGAGTCAGCTGTCCCAGCTGTGTCCCCTTCCACCCTCGTGCACCCTCAGCCTCCTCATTGGGGGATGGTGAGGAGCAGAAGAGGCCTTGACTCTGTGTAAGCCCTGGCCAGCAGTAACTAAATCACCCTTATCACTGTTTTCAGCACAAATCTAAAACGCAGCCCCTAACAGGAACTGTGAAGGAAATTAACTGTACCCCAGCCCAAACCAGCACAAATATGTACAACAGCCAAGAAACCAGGCTGTTGGCACCGGAATCAAAATAACCACAAACCTCTTGTGGGAGTTTCAGAAAATCCCTTCTCTCCTATTTCTCCACTAAGGTTAGCAGACCTTGGCTGGTACTCCGTATTGCTGTAGCTACAGTTCTGCCTTCAGCTAGATTTTCAAGATGCTTTAGCAGTAAAATCTTTTGTGTCAAAACATAACTTGATCACCTATGTAATATCCTGAACAACTCAGGATTTTTTTTTTCCCTTACGCAGTAAAGAGTTGATTCAGTGTCTATCAGAGGTTGTTCATCCACAATGGGGCTGTTTCAGCGTAACTGACTGTGCAGTGAGTGTTGCCATATACATTATCTTTATCTTGTTGAAAGCATACTGCTGGGCAGTGGCTGCTGATATCTAACTTGGGACTTGGAAACATTATCCACGTATTTTTCACAGATATTACTGCAATTCTTTATGGTGCTATTTGTCAAGGTTTTTCCACAGTTGTACCAGTTTGCAGTCTCTGGGAAGAATTTTTAGCATGCCTTCTAAATCATAAGCATTTTCCAGTGATTTCTGGAGAGAAATCATTAGATTTGAAAATCTTTCCTAAGTTTCCTCTCATAAAAAAGACACACAATATTGTTGTTTTGTGCAATGGGATGGATCCCGGTGAAATTTTTACTTTGTCAGGGTGTAATTGTCACTGCCCCTTGGCTACTTCCACCCCTTTGAACAGACTGCTCAAAAAAAGGAGACAACTCACCTATGATGGATTGTGGCTCAGATCTGCCTTCTCACAAGGTAACAGATAGAAAGAGTAAAATATCACATTCAGCATTCTCTCTTTCCTCTTCAGGTTCAGAAGAACCAAGGGTTTATGTTTTCTTCCACTGGCAGTACTTACAAATAACTCCCTGAAATTTAGAAGATCAGAGATGTATTTGAAGGTTAAAATCACTACACATTCAGGCAGGATGTCCTTGAATGTACAGTTTCCAGATTATTTTGCATTGAGGCCCCACCAGGATACCCATATTGCTTCCTCCACTTCGGAAATGGAGTGCTTGGAATTAACTAAAGGCCAATGTCATGGGTTTGCCTAGGGGACAATTTTTTACCACACCCCCCACAAATTACTCTAAGGTGAGAGAAGTTTATGCAGACAAAGAGATCTGATTGGGGAGAAAATAATATTAGGATTTATTACTAGCATATATAA
>JAWMRA010000078.1:145752057-145779763 GCA_035584735.1 Pseudotriccus pelzelni
TGGCCCTTGTCCGGAAATTCATCCGGACAAACTATTTTCAATCCCCAAGGAGGGGGACTTTTGCAAACCCATGACAGCCAGATATAAGGATTTTAGCTAGGTATACTCATATGATTTAAATTTTCTACCTCTTTATATTCAGATATGAATAAATCATAAATTTCTTACCAAAATAAATCCTACATGGGAGGACATCCTTCCTCTTTAAATCTATGAGCATGCTTTCAAATCAGAAGAAAATCTGCCTACAGAAAAGTTTGCCTGAAACCTGCATGGCTCAAAAGCTCTTGCTTGCTATGCACCTCATGCACAGAATTGCCTTCTGCTGAGAAGTACAAGGAGCACAGTCTGAATCTGGTTTTAAATCGTTTGATATCACTTGCATTGTTCAAAAATGATTTTATGACATGTCCTTTTGCTCTGGTGATGATTTGTTGTTCTCTTGTGTTTCATTAAGCCATTATTTGTAAAGTGTTTTGTGATGCATTGCGTGAAAGCTGCTACATAAGCAATTTTATGGGCTAGAATGACAATTCAGGTATCAACAGGCAAGGATTAATGATGCTAATTATTCAAAACAATTGTTCCTTTCTTTAAGGACTTTGTTTAGAGGGAGGGGTGAATTAAAATGAGTGAGTGGATGTTGTGTATAAGAGGTGTAAGCATTTCTGCTGATGGCAGGTAAAAGAGGAGATCGAAGAACACGAAAAATAGCTTCAAATATTATCAATTGGAATACATCTCCTATATGTCATGTAAATTACTCAGTAAAATAGGACTGTGCAAGCTACAGCAAAAGTAATAACACATCAAATAATCCATTTGTCAAGTACATAAAAAAAGGTAAAAAATACATTCTTTATCACCCTAACCACTGACTCTGAACTACCGCAGATTTGCTGAAGTGGACTGTACTATCCCAAAATTTTCAGATGGAGGCACACATTTACTGCATCCAGCTCTGTTCAGAGCAATCTGCTGGAAGAAGTATTACCCAGTGAAGAAAACATAGTTACTGGTTTCATGTCTCTGTGATGGGCATAGTCTCTCCAGGACCAATAGTTTTTAACTAAATAGTTTTTCACTAATACTTTTTAACCCATAATCCCAGACATTGTATTTTCTGCTTCACAGCCTTGGTCATAGAATCATAGAATGGCCTGGGTTGGAATGGACCTTATAGATCATCTAATTTCAAACCTTGTGCTATGGGCAGGGACACCCCCCACACCCATTTTGGCTTGGCTTCTGTAACATCTGCTGGTTACTCCAGATTTTAGGCCCGTTTCTGGGGGCTTCTGTCAATCCTGAGCAAGTGATCAATTACTGGCCTAAGCCCAGCATGGTACCTCCATGTCAAGCAAAATCTATAATAACTGCAAGTATCAAGTGCTACTTGAATATAAGGTGAAATATAGTAGATGTTTTTTCTACTTCTGCACTAATTTTGCGTACAGGATGCTCCAACCCCATTGTGCTATTGTTTATGCTTGATGGTAGGATTCAATTTCTATCAAACCACTGCTTTCTAGAAAATTTGATTTTTTAATATTTATTAATAATTGATTTATTAGATTGTTATCTAATAAATTGATTGTTATATATCCAATAAATAGATTGTTATCTATAAGCACAGGCTCTTTTATTTCATACAAGAATGCACATCTAACTACAGTAACCTAACAGAGCAAATGAACTCCACTTACCACGTAAGAAACAATTTACAAGTTTAGGAGTAAAATAATTAACCATCCAGCAGCACTAGACCTTTTTACTGATATACCTGCTTTTGTCCCTGTGATTTCTTCTAAGAATCCAGGTACTCACCAACTTTATGTCACAGGGACTCATGAACATTTCAGTACAAAAGGAAAGAGAGAAATCTTTCCCACTGTGAGGGCAGCCTGGACAGCAACAGGAACAGGTTACCTAAAGATGTTGGGGAGTCCTCATCTCTAGATATACTCGAAACCAAATCAGACACAGTCCTGGGCACCTTGCTGTGCTTGACTCTGCTTCAGCAGAGGAACTGGAGGAGAAGACCTCAAGAGGTCCTTCCCAGTTTCAGCCACCTCGTGATTCTATGAAACACCACTTCAAGGATCACAGACTTCAGAGAGCTGAATTGAGTGATGGGCTGTGGGGTGCCCAGGATTCCCATAGCTCAGACATTCCTGTTGTTGACTGATGTGATTTAACCTCACTGGGCAGCTAAGCACCACATAGACACTCACTCAACGCTTTGCCCAGTGCAGCAGGGGAGAGAGTTGGAAGGGTAAAATTGCAAGGACTAGTGGGTTGAGATATATTCAAGCAAATACAGCCAAACCCAGAAGAATAATGTGCATTTTTTTAAACACTTAGATAATGTGTATTTAGGATTCCAATGTCTGGCACTTTAAAAATACTCACCAGGAGAATTACTCTTTTTTTTTTTTTTTTTTGGGGTCATCCTGGAATGAGTTCCACATATATTGGTTCTTTACATGAGAAAGTAAGCATAGCTCTCACACTGAACTATAACCTACTTTGTTGTTCAACCTTCCCATTCCCCTGAGGTGGGATTTCACCTGTGGTAATCTTATTTAAGGCAGATGAATTCACTCTATATCAGGCTACAGGAAAGCAAACTTTCAGAATGAAGTGAGAGTCCCCATTACTGCTGGTGTTTTACCCCACCAAGGTCCTCTGTTTGCACAGAGTATCCCAGTTGCACTGGCTGCTGTATTATGTCCCATACTGCCACTAGGATTAGCAGGTGGAGAAAACATGGAGCAGTTTCTCTGTCAGATTGCAGCTTTAGAAAGCCAAAAGCTGTTTAAGTGAAGTGCCTTCTCCTTGTGGCTTCATTTATTACCTGTGTTAACTAGATTTGGGGAGACAGCTCGGGGAGATAAGGACAAACTCTTTCTGTATTAGCTTGTTTCACTTGTAGTTTTCCTCTTTCCTGCTGGGTTCCCTAGGCAGTGTCTGATACACCTAGAGATTTTTCTTTGCTGGTAAATGCAACTAGGAGCATCAACCTGCAAGAAATGTCAATCTTCTTTGCATAAGAAAACGCCTGCAGCAAATACACACATGCTTCCATATGGAGTGACTTCCAGCTTCACCTCTTTACCCCACTTCCCAAGCATCCATAAGAGTGTCTGTATTTCAGTGCTGTCATGAGAATGATTTATTCACGTTGCTCACTGGTGACTAAATCCTAGGCAAAACAGAACAACTTGTGGAGCTGACAGATCCAGCGAGAACTCTAAGTGAAACTCCTGCTTCCTTTCTGTAGGCTTCACATGGGAAAAGAAGATGCTGCTGCTCCATAAGGTAATGAATCCAAAGCATGACCTCTGTGTCTGTGAAGTTCCACTTTTCTTGTCTTCTACTAGGGCAGAAAAAAATAACAGTAGAGCTGAGGGACACACAAAGGTCTGACACTGGTGGTTAATTGCCTGCCCTGCTCTCCCCAGCAGCTGTGGGCTCGACTTGGATATCTCTGAAGCCATTACTGCCTTTTGGAAACCGAGGCAAGTCACAGCTTATGGCTGTAGGGCCAGGGACCAAAGCATGACCTGGTTACTAATAAAACCAGGTAATTATTCCCTGATGCTTAGTGTGTATTCATTATAATGTGTATCTAATGCAAATGATTCATTTTAATTGTGTTCTCTCCTCCCTACGCACACTTAACTCCCATTGACAGGGAGGTGAGAACAGACTCCCTCCGCTTCCACTTATTAGCAAGTGTTACAAGGATTATTCTGGTCGGGGAAGGTTTTGGGTGCTCTGCAATGACTCACCCCCTATTGTAGCAAGTAGGGAAGGTTATTTTTGCGGTGTTAATATGAAAAAAACGTGTGGAAAATGTAATGCTTCGAAGAGGTGCCTTCTGTGGGAAGTCATTGCTAATTAGGTGGTACGTGGGTGTCATCTGGGTCTCAGTAAACTATAGGTCATGCCAATATTTGAATCCTCTGAAGATTTTAGTGTAATTAGGGGGAAATAATTAGCATTTCACCTTTCATTGGGAAACTGTGATTAACTGTGTGCTAACCTTTTTAATGATTTTCAGGTTTTCTAGAATTGCTAAGTTCTTTGCTGCTTTCAAAGCCGTGTGCCTAATGACAACCAAAGGGCATGTGGAAGTCTTACTGACTATCACAAAAGGTCCACATTTCTCTGATCCAGACAATTACTGTCATCACCTCTTTATGCTGAAATATTGTCTTTATCCACCTGATATATGAACCATACTGTGCTAAGTTCTGCATCTTAGTGCAGAAAGACAGGTGCCCTGTCAAATCTGAGCAGAAATTGGGAAGGAAGTCAGAAGTGTCAACTATTTTGCAAGGAGTCACTTCAGATGATAAAGCAGATTCAGGACTACAGGACTGAAGCTATGAGGCTGACAACACTGTTTCTCCTAGCCAGAAGTGTACAGAGTGTCTTACTCTCTTCCCAGTGGGTTTTAGAGAGATGAATCCCAGGATGCTACACCACTGCTTCCTGATAGAGATAACCAGTCCACACAGAGGTGATGAGTACAGCAGGAGACAGGAATGTGAGCAAACTTTAAACCACATAACTTAAGTAGTAATTACAGCATAGTCATAGCTCAATCGTCCTGGGACTCTGGAATCATCTTGTGCTAAGCTTCTTGATGCTATTCAATTAAATGCTGTTTCAGGTGTATGCCCAAGAGCCACAGACACATTTTTGATCGACACGAAGTCTTACCCATATTATGAAGCATTTCTGCTCTTGCTGTTGATCGGTTATGTGCAATATGAACCAGCCCAGCAGAGCTGTTCTCTGAGTCTGCTGCTCCCTGCAGAGTATGTGCTTGTGTTATGGACACTGCTGTCTTGTGATCAGCTGTGGAATGCATCTCTGGGATCAAAATTCCTTAAATTTGGCAGGTTTCCATTTCCTGGGGGAGGAGTACAGAATCAGATCATTTTAACAAAATAACAAAATACTTTCTTGCCCTGCACCAAAATGGACAGAAGTTTAGACTCCCAGAATACCTGCAAACCACACAAGGGGGTCCATCCATGGTCCAGACAAGGGGCCAGGACTCAACACTCTCTCTGATAGGGTTTGGCCCCCTGATTTGATGTGTAAAGCTGACAGACCACCAAAAGGAATACTTATCCCAAAGTAGGATGTGATCTGTTATTCTGCAAGAAAATGATACTGCCCTGACCATTCCATACCATGGCTTTCCTCTTCCCAACTACTGAGCAAGTATCTAATCTTCAGATGTCACATTTCCGTTAGAGACATGTGCACACTGGTTCTCAAAAGCCTTTGATGAAGTGGTGTTAAGTAGGACAGAGCAAAGGCTCAGTATTTTTGATTCCCTGATGCCTTCACTGCTTTCCTGGCTGACTATGGGATGGCCTCTCAGGAGCACTCCAAGACACTTTGCTGTGTGGCATTTCAGCTGGTGCCAGCCAGCAGAACCAGACATGCCTTGGGTCTCAGTGGGGGACCTGCAGCAATCTCCTGTCCAACTCTCCCTGGAAGTTCTGCGGACCATATGCTGTCCCTGGCAGGTGCAACCAGCAAGACTGAGAGTAGAGGCTGGCAGTGCCCTGCCCGTTCTCCCTGAAGCACCACAGTTTTCGGAGGAGTTGCCAGCCATTGACAGGCAGGACATTCGGCCAAGAGCCATCTGTCCAAGCTTACTTTCTGCCACTGCTGTTGCTGATGCCCAGCAGGTTCCCACAAGCCTGCAGAATGAACTGCATTTGACCTCACAAAAAAAAAAAAAAAAAAAAAAAGCTGGTGCTGAGAGGGAAATGTGAAAAGAAGGCTGGAACTTTCAGCCTTCCAAAAGATGTATGGATGTGAGACGAAATTAGAGAGAAGAGGAAGAACAGCATGACTACCTACCTTGCTGGAACAGAGAGATGTGTCACCATATGTGCATGCTCCAGGGCCTCAGGGATACTGTGCCTGGAAGAGAGGCGACATCTTCATCCAAAAAATTAATAATAGCGGTGCATATAAAGAACTGTGGTTTAATTACTCACATTAAACAGCTCATCAGAGAGAGCAAATAGTGAAGGTGACATGACAGGTTCTGCTAGCCTACCTAGTTTAGACCTGATATTGCCTAAAGCACATCATTAGGCTCCACAGTTATGTGCACAAACACACGTGCCTACCACAGGCTGGGATAATGCTGTGAGAAGTTTGCAGGTTATGCTGGGGAGCAGCAGGCAGTTCCCATACACTAATTCCTCCTTGAAAATAAATGCACGGAGGTAAGGGGGTGTCCCAGCAGCCTGATACCCTGACTTTCACATCAGCTTGGCAAAGCAACTCCAAATAGTCAGACTTGAGAGAGCAGGAGTATCAAAAGGCGATGGAATTGGAAGATCAAAACTTACACGTTCTCCACGATGGCAAGACAAAGTAAATCTCCCCCAAATGCCAGAGAAGCAGCCAGTGACTGGAATCACTCCCAGAGGTGACTGCTGCCCAGACTAGCTCCAAGGAACATCTTTCCAAAATCCATCTTCTTCCTCTCTGCTGAATGTTTCTGTGTGTTTACGAGGAAACCTCTGAGCCATCTGGGAGCAGAAAGGGGACATTGGGATCAAACTGGCTGTAATTGTTGCCCAGGGACACTAGATGGAGAAACGCCTTTAGGGATAGAGAGGGGGCTGTGTCACCAGTCTTACAGGAACAAAGGGAGTAAATGCCCTCAGCTCACCATTATTGATGCTGTTGGCTTTAAGTTTTGCTTAAAAGCTTTCTGTTTTCGGATCCCATTACAGCTCTACACAGGCCATTAGTTAATTAAGTTATTCCACCAGACTCTGTCAAAGCTTGGATATGTTGTTACTGCCAGCTCTCTCAGGCTCCCCCTCACCTCCCTCCCCTTCACCCCTCACCACTGACAGATTTGGAAAATACAATGAAAAAACAAGACCCTGAGTGGATCAAAGTTGCTGGCCTCCTGATGAGGCTGAGCCAACACAGCGTCCCTGTGCTAAGTACATCAAATCACTATTTCCACACAACTGTTCAACACACAGCTTTCAAAAAGCTTACCAAAAACATCATCAGAAGTCATTGCCTTCTTTGTGTCCCCACAGGTTTGCTTCTGCCTCCCCATGACACCCCCTAGGAGCTGGAGTTTACCTGCAGCAGGAGAAAACCTCAGTATGAATCAGCCAAGCCATCCATGCCTTGTAGGGGAAGGCATCGACATCCTTCAAGACAGAGGAAGAAACAAACTGGCAAAGCCAAAAAATTACTATTCCACCTCTGTTTTTCCCCAATTCGTGTGCCAACACCAATAGTTTTGGCTAGGAAACAACCTCCTATGGTACCCACAGCCATAGATACTTGCTTGAACTTTGGGGTGTCTCCTGCCTGTGTCTGAGTTGGAAGAGCTCTCAGTAACTCCAAAAATTGAAACAGTGGGCCCAGGCTGACAATCTCTGCTCCTAATGATCTGAGCATTTTAGCATAGTGCCCTACTGATATGACTCCCAAAACCTATATCATATCTGACTGATTCTTCCACTGACAGCCTATTACTTAAAATCAAAGTGTGCAAAAGAACTGTGTTTATAAGTAAGTATCTATATGTGAAACATACAGGTGGTGCTGGTGGTCTCTGAAGGCTCTCTGGGTGCATCCCTCTAAAGAAGGGACACCAAGTGCTGTGTGGGAAAGTCTAACAGGCTGGAGGTTCAGGGCTTGAACAAAGAAATCAGGACTGATTATCACCATGAGCTGCCACTCAAACAGTTGTTTTTATGGGAATTCATATGCAGAGGGTTATGAATATCAAATCAGTCTTTGAATAAGACCAAGTTACTTTGATCAAGTAACAGTTGTTACTACAGAGAAGAGTGGAGTCAATTAAAATGATGAATCTTGTACCCAGCAGAGGCAACATTTGAGTTTTAGTGTCAAGGGCTTGGAGAAGATCACAACATTCTTCCAGTTTTGAAAAAAGCTATATAGCTTCTTCCTCAGAGCTGCAGATTTTACAGCTGATAAAACTAGTAAACCTGGAGCTGTAGTGCTTTTCATTTAGCAGCAAGCTGTTTTATTCTTCAATAGAAAGGTGATACAGGTTGCATTTTGCCCAGTGCAAAAGCAGAAGCCAAAGGCTACTCAGCAAAGGCAAGAAGCAAACTGCTTTTGACAAGGGACAATGTATTGTGTTCAGACTGCTTCTTATCAGAACATGTAACAATTTGGGAATTTGCTTCTTACATTTTCTAAGAGGGCATTTTTAGCCTTGCTGACTAAATTAGATATTTTTTCTCCTTTCTTAGTGTCTTCGTGGCAAGCCATTAGCAGGATGGGATGCAGGATTACCCAGAACTTTTCCCTTATCAGATTCAAGTCATGGTCTTTGTCATCAAATGTGATCTAAGGTGGGGAGGCATTATCAGTTAACTGATCTTAGAAACTCATGGAACTGTTAACTTGGGGCTGTACTGCTGTGCCTCCTGAGACTGAAATATTACACTGTGTAGGAGTGTTTGAGCAGGAGGAGAGAGTTGGGAATGTCAAGAGGCTAAGCCACAAATTGCTTGCTTTTCTCACAGCCAGTATCTAATATTTTGTTATCATATATTGCCACTATGTCAAGTAGACTGAATTACAGACTTGTCAATGGAAAAGGTCTGAACTTAACTGAGAACATAGAGAAGGGAATGAGATGAAAGTTGAAAATGGCAATAGGGACTCTAAATCCAGCTGCATTAAAACTCAGTGGATGCTAGAGTTCGTGTTGTCTGAGTACTATGTTCAAAGCCTCCCTATAGTTTTAAAATAAAACTGAAAAGGCATAATTCACTGTTGCCTTTTCTTGTTGCCTTGTCCTGCAATGTCAATTAGCTCCTGCAGAGTGCCTCAAAATGTCTGATTTTGCTCTGACACAGAAGACATTATTCCTTTCATTGAAGTGAGAACTGAACACAGGATCATAAAATGGTTTAGGTTGGAAGGGACTTTTACAGGCCATCTAGTCCAACCCCCTGCAATGAGCAAAGACATTGTGAACCAGATCACCATCCAATTTGGCCTTGAATGTTTCCAGGGATGGGGCATCTACAGCCTCTCTGGGCAACCTGTGCCAGTGGTTCATCACCCTTATAGTAAAGGATTTCTTCCTAATATCTAGTCTAAATTTACCCTCTTTCAGTTTAAAACCATTACCCTTGGTCCTAACAAAACACATTCTACTTAAAAGTTCATCCCCATCTTTCTCATAAACTCCCTTTAAGTACTTAAAGGCCACATTAAGGTCTCCTTGGACCCTTCTCTCCTCCAGGCTGAACAACTCCAGTCCTCTCAGCCTTTCCTCAGAGGAGAGGTGTTCCAAACTTCTGATCATTTCTGTGACCCTCTTCTGGACCTGCTCCAGCAGGTCCATGTCCTCCCTGTGCTGAGTCCCCTCGAGCTGGATGCAATACTCCAGGTGGGGCCTCAGCACTGCTCTCAATCGATTCATACCCCAGCCTGCATTTATATCAGTATTTGCCCCAACCCAGACAATTGATTCCTCATCTACTGAGCAGTCCGTCCATCAAATCCATATTTCTCCAATTCAGAGAGAAGGATGTTGTGGGGGGCCATGTCAAAGGCCTTACAGAAGTCCAAATTGGTGACACCCATACCTTTTCCCTTGTCCACTTATGTAGTCATTCTATTGTAGAAAGCCGCTTGGTTGGTCAGCCAGGACTTGGCCTTGGTAAAGCTGTGCTGGCTGTCCCAAATCACCTCCCTGTCCTGCCTGTGTCTTACAGCTCCTAGGAGATTCATTGCATAATCTATCCAGGCACAAAGGTGAGGCTTACAGGTCAAAAGTTCCCAGGGTCTTGCTTTAAACCCTTTTTAAAAGTCGGTGCAATGTTTTCCTTTTTCCAGTCACCTTGGACTTCACCTGACTGCCATGACTTTTCAAGTACCTTGGAGAGTCGCGTGGCAGCCAAATCAGCCAATTCCCACAGGACTCTGGGAAGCACCTCATGTGGTCCCACTGACTTACGCATGTTCAGGCTCCTCGGGGGGTCAGGGGTCTGGCAGTGGAAAGTGGGGTGAGTGTTCATCTCAAGACAAGTCTCAGCCCTTGATCAATAAGCAGCTTCCCAACTCTGAAGTAATTAGTGACCAGACCTACAAGGAGATATAGGCACCTGAGTTTCCAGTGGGATGATGGAATCTAGTATGTCAAAATGCTTATGACTGCTGACCCAAGTGCCTACTGGTATGTCTAAGTTTTGAATTCCAGTTCAGGATCCCATAGGACCCCAAGATTTCTCAAGAGATGACCATGAAGTGAGATCAACCATTGCTGCAGTCACAAATAGTTAACTGAGCTAGGCCTACCTTGTGTTTAAAGAATTAGTGAGAAGTGAACCAGTTTGAAAGTGACTCTTAAATAAAGCTCTAGCACTTGCAGTGCTTTAGACAGATTCTTCTTATACAAAACTACTGAGACGTATCAACGACTTTTCAGACAGAAAAAAGGGGCAAAATGCAGAAGGTCATGTAGTCTGCCTCCCTGCCCCAAGACAGCATATGGTCTGCCTAAAATAACATCAGACTGACGTGCAAGAGGGAAAAACCTGAAAAGCAAACACTAAAAACCCTGAAACCCGTAGGCTTGAAATTAGGCACTGCATTCAATTCCTAGACCCCATATCTCAGAGCTGCCAGAGTTGCGTGGTATATGCACCCCCTGAAGGTAGGCAAAGGCACTTCAGCTTATAATTCTTAGCACCTTCTGTGTGAAAAAGTATTATTTGAAAAAAATAGCCCCTGACACGGACTCCATCCTAAATTCCTTGTGGTGAGGGGCTGGGGCTCTTAACATAGGCTTTTCACCCTCAAGGGCAGGGGTTACCAGGTGAAATGGCACTGGGAAAAGGCTAGGCACCAGGCAGGACTGCTTCATCCAGATACTTGTCTAATAGCACTGAAAGAAAATGGATGGAATTAAGCCCAAAGGACTGGATTGGTAGCAAGAGAAAGTAAAAGAAGCATCCAAGTCGCAGCACTGCAGACAGCAGCTTGCTCCCAGCAGTCTGGGAGCTCTTCAGGACCACTGAGTATCCAACCTGAGTATTCCCTTTCCCTATTAATTTGGCCCTGTTTACACTGCTCTGAGTACAGTCAATCAACGTTATGGCACTGGCACAGCAATGAAGCTGCAGACGTGATGAGACCCATCCATGTGGCCACACCAGTGATCACAGCAGGTCAGGCCCACTTCTGGGGCATGGTTTACTCTGGTCCTATATAGGGAGAGCATTCCCCTTGGATCATTGCTTCTGCTCCTCTACAGAAAGGCTAAGTATATTCTTGGTCCTATAAGGTGGTGCCGTGATCCATTCATCAGTGGATCAATGTGATAGACTCTACTGAGTGGGAGAAGACACAGCTGCTGTTTCTCACTCTGCCAGGAAAATAACTCAACCTTTGTGCCTCTATTAGTCTCCAATATTTGTCAGCTTAAAATGTTACTCTTCTGGAGCAGGAGCTGTTTTTCAAGACAGTGCCACTGGTGAAATCTGCTGCCCACCAGCTCCCAGTGTGTGCTCTTTCTTCCCTGAGGGCAACTTCATCTCTCTCTCAGTACTTCCCCATTTTTGTCCTGATGCCTCCCTTCAGCTGTGCCAGTACAGCAAAGGGGGAGTGATGAAACTGGGCTGTGCCAAACCATCCTCTCCCCTTTTTCTTTTGCTGTTGCATGGGTTTTGGCAACTTTCGCTGTGAAACCCCAGAAGCAGGTGGGGGGACAAAGTACTGGTGGCCCAAATAGTCAGGTCCAGGAGGAGCAGAAGGAAGAGAGATTGGGAGATTCTGCAGCACGGGTGCAAACACACCCCCACTGTGTCTGCAGTGCCTGGTCCCAGGGCCAGGCTGCAGGTCTAATCTGGGACTTCTACTAGTTATTACCATGGAGTGATGGGCTATGACAGTTATTAAGCCCACGAGCACATTGATGCTCAGCATGCAAAACCTCTCTCCAGGAGATGGGTTTTCTAAGGCCACTGTGCAGTGCCAGGCTGATCTCAGAGCGCTCTGACGTCGCCCCAGCCAACCTGACCCCGAATGCTCGCTAAAAAGGCACCAAGCGCCCTATTTTGCATTGCCTGTAACATCCCAAAACAGTGTCTGACTTCTCAATTAGTCCAGGAGAGGACTGCAAACTTGAAATCCAAACTGATGGACTGTGAAATCCATATCACGTTGTCACCCACAGCACACTCTCCCTGCTCTACACTGAGCTAAAAATAGACTTTCATTATTAGCAAGCAGACAAAGGCAGCCTGGAAGATGTTCCACGCTGACACTACTCCTGGCTTATGGATTTCTTGTTTTCACCTTGGTATAGGAGTGAAGATGGGGACATGCAGGGAGGGGCTGCTCGACAGTCATAGAGCTGAAATCACTTCTTGCCCTAACCAGGATTATTTCTGGGTTTTATTTTGGGTTTTGGTTGTGGTTTATTTCTTCTTTTTTTTTTTTAACATTCTCTCCCCTGGAGCCAAGAGGCTCAGAATACATTACCCAGTGCTACAGAATGTGTTACACCCACCTCCTCTCTTAGGTCATCAGTTGAAGCTCCTGTAATCTGACCACCAACTCCCAAACAATGCAGTCATTAAATCCCTGATGTTTTCCTTCTCCATGTTTTATTTGTTAAAAAAAAAAAAGAAAAAGAAAAAAAAAGTTTATCTTTGCCTCAAAACATTTAAATATCTTAGAGGAGCTATTAACTTGGAAAAAATGGAAGGCATTTGAATTTTCTGGGAACAGACAAATCCTGACATTTCTGTCTCTAATACAAAGAGCTTGGAACTTCATCTTTGCAAAAAAAGAGCTTTGTATTTGCCTTTCTGAAAAAAAAACACAAATCCACATCAAAAGTGTCTGATCACGAGCACTGGTGAGACACAGAAGCTGTGACCCTGAGGCGTAAGCCTGAAGATTTGTGTCCTTTAACCACAAGACACAGACACCTAAATATACCTTTTTTCCTATGGTCCTGTCACGCTTTGACAAAACAGAAACTCACATTAGGAGCTGAGGTGAGGAAAGGAGCTATCTTTTCCTGCTCATTCGTACTTTGGGTCTGAATGCCAGCTCTGCCCTTCCCGTGCACTGGTCCCCTATGACACACAGCAGCTCTGTTTCTGCGTGGTTCCTTGGAATTTACAGCAAGGTCAATTAAACGAGACGTCGGCTGTCCATTATTTGTACAGTAGGAGTTTATTCCTTGACTAACAGAAGTGAAATGGCTTGGCAGAAAAACCCAGGAAGGTTTAGTTTTGGATCAAATAGCAGACTGAAGTTTTGAGATAGCTGGTCGTGTTCATTTGCTCTGCAAGCTGCTCTTTTGTATCTCAGCTGTTTTTGCAAATGAAACAAACCCCCAAATGCCCATAACCCTTGGATGCTGCGTCTGTGAAGAAAATCCCACACAGAGGGCTGAGTCTGAGGGTGTTGTTCCATTAATCTTTCTTTCTCACAGCAGCCCTGCACAGGCTTGGAACAACTGCTTTTAGAGAAGTAACCTCTCCAGTCATCTCAAGAAGTGTTACCTGAGTGGTTAATAACTACATAGTCAAGATAATTCTGATTCTTCCTGTCAGAGTGATGCAGGGGTTACACAGAAGGTGTCAATTTCTGTGGTGTTCCTCAGCGAGTGGTGCAGAGAAATGCAGCTAAGAAGCTACTAAACACTTACTCAAATGTTTCCCCACAAAATCTAAGTTTAAGGACCATAACAAAACCCAGAAATATACCATTGAAAGCTGCATCTCAGTTTTGCTTATTTTGTGGTTTATTATTTTTGGGTTTTCTGTGCTATTAATTCATCTTTCCCACAGGTGATGAAAAGAAATTTCCTAGTTTCTGAGGGTGTACAGAGCCATGACATCATAACAGTTTTCATTTGCCTAACCATTTTTTAGAAAACCTCAAGGCTAATCAAAGTTTATATGATGCAAAGACACTTTGGAACTCTATAGCACACACTCACTGAGTAATGAAATTAATATCAGGACAATAAGGAATATTACCAGAAAAACAAATGCTCCTGAGCCTTAATAACAGCTGTAAAAAAGGGCAGATACCAGATGCTTTAAATCTATTAAGAGCTTTTGCTTTGTGTATTGACACAGGTAATGAGTTCTATGGAAAGAACACTGCACTTGAAAGCCTTTAACACTAAAAGCTTAATTTAGTATACAATGAATAATACAGGGAGCCCATTCATGGGTCGATCAGAATGGGATGAGAGAGCACCAAAGGAGCAGACAGATCATGTTAATAGGAAGCTTGAAACTTATTTAAAAATCTATACTGTAGTTAAAATTAGAACACAAATTGGAACTTGGCATTCTGTTGCTCAGGAAATTGGTAATGGGATACTAAAGTCTTGCACTTCTCTCTGTCTGGTCCTACCTGGAAGAGGACAAAGGTGATGACAGGCACAGTGTCGTGTGTACCACAGGGAGTCGTTAAAGGAAGTGCTAACATAAAGAAATCAGCCTTTTCCAGCTATTCTCATAGTGTGGTGTGTGCTGTCTTCTTCTGTTATTCCAAGAGTAGAAAAATACGGGTCAAAATATAGAATCAGACGATGTCTTCTTCATGAGCGTTCCAAGGGTAGATGATAATTTTGGCTTTGCTCTTTTTCTTTAGGTGTGAATTCACAAATACCATTCAGTCTTCTGTGGCCAGTGATTCCATCTGGATCAGATACACCATTGAGACTTCTGAATTAAGTGGCTTTTGCTTGGACATGATGGTACCCGATGTCCCTGCTGATCAAAGGAAAAGGTCAGTGGGGGGTTTGCCTCTCTCCCAGAGGAAAACTATTCTTATTTCAAAGTCCATCCTTGGAGCTAGGCAACATTTATCAGGAGAGATCATGAAGCAAAAGTGAGAGAGGGAGAATAAAACTATCTTTTAGAGGGATGATGCCTCTGAGTCAGGGCAGAGCCACCTGCCAGGGACAGATACCTCATTTCATTGTTTCATTCTTCATAATCTCCCAATGAGACTCTGTGTCTCTAGTCCAGCGCCACCCATTTTATTATAGACAAGTATATTGCTGTCTGAACCACAAGCTGGGAAGCAGAAAGCAGGAAAAAGACCCTGGAAAATCCAATATTTAGCTAACAGTACAGAAGACAGACATCCACATCCCACCACAAAGGGACCAGAGCAGCTGGGTGACTTCCTCCTCTAACAGAGATCTAATCTAACACCCTGGAGAATGAGGCCCCAGGGAGAGTTCAGGAGAAGCCAACCATCAGGTGGATTTACATCCTGAAGGAAAATGTGCCTGGAGATTCTAGAAAACACCCCTGGAGTTCATTTTGGAAATAAATCACAGTAAAAAATTACCAATGATTCTTGGGATAGTTGTTTCTCAGAGTCACAGGAACAATGGAGAGTGGTTAAATATCTTCTTGTTATTTTAAAACATATAAAAAGTAATTAAAAAAACAGTTAAAAATCTACATTCTGAGCAATGCCTTATGCAAACGTAATGATTAAGAGAAAAGAAATTATAGGCTTAACTGGAGGAATAGTCACAATTTTTTTACCTTTTTTTTTTTTTTTTTTTTTTTTGTTATTAAAGCATGAATTCCCTGGCTGACAGTTTAATTATTAGGGTAATGTGATGGATAAAAGGACTTGCTCTGTAGTGCCTCCCACTTACTAAACACTTGCTTGCAATCACAGCTGCAAAAAATGCCACAGTTCCTCAAAGCAAAGATAATAATTCCTTGTTGTCAGTGTCCTTACACTTATTGTATGAACTTTTAAATGAAAAAACACCTTTTCATGACTAAATGCAGATTATGGAAGTTAAATCTATATGAGACTCCAGATTACTTAAAGATTAAGGTACCAGCCTTGATCCGCTCTTGAGTGTCCATGCATAAAATCAAACTATTCTACTTCATTGGGATTATTTGAGGGCATCCAGAAAAGCACTTTGAGGATTTTGATTGTAGGTCTACAGTCCCTACAAGTAGCCTTTGTTCCCAATCAATTTTTTTAGATGGCTTGATTTAAAAAAAATTAAAAATAAAAAAATCAATAGACAAGAGGGTCCAGAATAACCACATAATCAATAGAGACAAAACCACATAATCAATAGAGACAACAGCTGACTAGAGGCAAAAAATCTTGAGCAATGGAAGAACAAACTTTACTGAAGATATGATATTACATGCTGTCATAAAAATTGCAAAATACTGCAGAATGATCTTTTGATGCTGGGAGAGAAACTGGCAGATAAAATTCTGTGCCAATAAATGCAAAGAATGGCATTGTGAGGCTAGAAAAAAACATCCCAAAATTGTCTGTACCCACATAACAGTGCACTCTAAATTTTTAAATATACCTCCACTATGCATACAGCTCAATGGAAACATGAACACAATGTCACCAGGAGGACAGTAGTCAAATGGTGTTAGGGATTATTATTAAAGAATACAGAATAAAATAGAATATTTCCTTCCAGTCTAGTGTATGCTGCCCGTATTCTCAGTGCATCACATGCACTTCTGGTTATCCCACCTAGGAAAGGTACAAAAGAACTTGGATGACTGAAGTGAGGGACGAGAGAGGCAATCAAAGGCGAAGAACAGTTCTGAGCCATGACAGAGTCTTTAGCCCTAAAAAGGAAGAGATGTGGAGGTGCTGTAGCAGAATTTTGCACAGCATGGAGTCATTACACAAGAACTCGTGAGTACCAGATGAAATGATAGGCCAGAAGATTTACACAAAGAAGTGCTTGTTCACGCAGTGCATAATTAAATCATGGAATTCATCACAATAGGATGCTCTGGAAGTTATAAATAGGTTCAAAAAGCAATTAGGCACTGCACGGAAGGAGAGACTATCAGGGCCTGTTAAACTCAAAGCAGAGATACAACCTGCAGCATAGGAAAACCCCAAGCTGGAATCTGCCAGGTGGAAGAGAATGCCACAGAAGCTGGGTAATATCAGCGTATTCCTGATTTATCTGGATATTCTTTCATTAGGCACAAGAATCACCATGTGGGGCAGTAAAACTAGTTGGTGTCTTAAATCCAGCCATGGAACCTCACATATATCTTTACATGAGAGGTTACCTCAAAAAAGTCTTGTTTCAGCCCTCCTTCAGTAAGATAACCACGAAAACTGGAACATGTGTACAAGGGAGACAGCATGTAGTGGAAGGAAAGAAAGGAAAGAGGGTGTTGTGTTTTATGCCAAGAGCATGTGCATTTTCCATGGGGTTCATCATGGAGATGTAGGTTTGCTGCTGTCTGCCCACGAGTATGAGAAGGAATAATGGAAGGATGATGGGTCTTTTGTAGACTGTGAACACCTGAAGTAGGCTTGTAGTATCAATAAGAAATATCAAATGCCCAAATATTTGTTGGGAGAGCATGGTGGGTTCAGACTATCTATGAACTCCTTGAAATGAATCAGGAGCATATCAAATGGTGGAGGAAATTATAAGGACACAAAGTGTTTGGGATTTGGTTCTGTCTAATAGAGAGGAACTGATAAAGGGGAAGGTGACAGGGGAAAGGGTTGTGAATTGTTATTCTAAGAAAAAGGAAGGAGTCAGAGAAAAAAATGTAAGGATAATGGACTTCCCCCCCAAAAAAATAAAAAGTAACAAATATCAGCATGCCCAGGGAATTAATCTGTAGGGTCTCTTGGGAAGGTAGTTTAAGGGATAAAGGAGGGCAGGAGAGCTGGCAGTTACAGCAAGAAAGTGTATTAGAGGCACAACAGCAGCCTGTCTTGATACAGGAGAAGGACAAAGAGCACAGTGAGAAGCCATTACAACTGCATCAGGAGTGTTTTAAGGGCCTGAAAATAAACTAAGAAAAAAAATAATGACATAAAAGGCAAAAAAGTGCATCATTAAGGATGAGGGATAAAAACCTTGGGGAGGGTTTGGGATAAAATGGGTTGCGGTTGAAAGGAACACATAGAGTAGCATGAAAAAGTCTTAAAAATACATTAAAAGTAGGAAAAAACATAGGAAATTTCTGGTCCATTACTTAGCAGGAAAGGAGAATAAATAGCACATGATCCAAAGAAGACTGAAGAGTTCAATACTGTCTTTGTTGCAGACTGCTCTAAAAAACTATGAACAGCTACTTAAGGCAATTAATTTTAACAAGAGCAAAAGAGGACAAGCTCAAAGAGAAAATTAATAGGTTAAAGACCATGTAGATAAGACACAGCTATTCAAATTCATAAGGTATATTGGAATTCACCGAAGGATTTTTAAGGGGTTCACCAAAATAATCTGTGAGCCATTTTCAATTACCTCTGAGGACTTGAGAAAGACACAAGAGAGGCCAGAGTCCTAAAGCAGAGAAAGGAGAGCACACAAGAAAAGGGGAGCCCAAAACCATGGGGTCAGTCACATCACCTTTATCCCTAGGCTGCCTCTGGAAGGAGTCATTGAACAATCTATAGGCACCACAGTAAAAGCCAGTTGCTAGGAAACAGCCCACAGGAATTTGTAAAGAATATGTCGTATCAGATCAATCAAATTTTCTCCTTGACAAGGTAGCACAAGTGTTGGATGAGAAAGTAGTACTAGATACAACCACATCTGACTTCACTGAGGCTTTCACTTTCTCAGAGTTTCACCTGTAAGCAGTTGAGAGGAAGATGGGACGGAGAATATTTTTAAAATGTGTGTTCATCATTGCAAATATATTTATTCACACTCCAGATATTTTGCTGTCCTGAGAAGGTCAAACAATCAAATTTTGTTTAGCTAGACTATTTTAGCTGCTTTGAGGACAGACAGCAGGACAAAAAGCTGCCATGCATTAGCTGCTTCACAAAAATTGGCCTTTTCCCATTGATAAATGGGAGGCAGCTGGAAGTGCCTTGCCCCTTTGTTAAAGAGGGGTAATTTATCATCTTTTGCCTTGCATGAGAACATATAACTTGTTTCTCCCCAGTGACGGATCAGGAGATGTAAAAAACCCCAATTTCCCTTGTCTGACCCTCTGTGTGCAGGAAGTGGCCATTGACCTGGTGAAGTTAATGAGAGGTGTCCAGTCATTAAAGCTTTCTCTTTAATGAACCCTGTGCACAAGGGTGAAGTTTACCTTACAGACATGTCTTGGGACCCTGTAAACCCAGCATTTCAACTATTAATTGGAGCCTTGCTATCAAACTCAGAGAGCATTACCAGGAGTCTTGTGCGGGTCTTTCATGAATGTGGCTCATTCATTATTGTTTTTAATACCTTGGATGATATTATAGAAAAGGCCCATAAAATTTGCTGATAAAGCCAAGCTGAGAGATGTTGCTGAGACCCCAGAGGGCAGGTAGACAAACAAAAATGATCTTTCCATATTGAGGAGTTGCTCTGACAAAAGCAAAATCAATAAATAAGTGTTCTGCTTAGGAAGGAGAATTCCAATGCAAAATGGGAAATAACTGGCAAAGCTGCAGAAAAGATGTCAGGTTGAGAGCTGAGCACTAAATAGGACTCAACAATATGCTGCTGTTGCAGAAAAGACACATCTCATTCCTGACTGAATTGACATATGGGAGGCACAGCAGATAATTAGGATTATTCTCCTTTATCTTGGTGGCAAAACCTCAGCGGGAGTATTGTGTCTATTACTGGGCATCCCACTAAGATGTAGAAAGATTGGAGAGAGTCCAAAGGAAAACAGCAAGGATAGCAAGTTTAGAAATGGCCTGTGGGAAAACTGGCTTTCTTTTGTTTAGGAAATGATGATATGGGGAGGGATATATCAGTGGTCTCCCAGCACATACAAGGTTATGGAAGAGGCCTATTGAGAAGGAGAAATTTGCAGAATAAATGGTTCACATTGGACTGTTAGAGGATGTTAATGAAGAAGGGGAGCAGAAATACCTCAGAAAATTTGGAGAGCTCCTCCTACAGAGCTTTTAAAGAACAGGTTAGGCAGATATTTATCACTGATGAGATAAACATGTGCTTAATACCGACCTGTGTAAGGATAAATATCCTTCCACCCCATACCCTTGAATTCAAGTTTTGGCACCTTTTTTCCTATCCTGTGGCTCAAAGGATTAGTAAAAAGGGGAGAAGGTAAGGAAGTTTTCACTTATAAATGTCAGACAATAACACAAAACAAAAACCAGCATTCAAAGGATACTATCTGAAAATGTAATTTTTACTCTGTAAGTAAAGAATCATTTCTGAATACTTAGTGAACATATTTTTTATGAAGTTTGTCTGTCTTTGCTGCATCTCAGCTGTTGCTCCTGTCAGACTCCCTCATTTCACAGTCCTGTCTTCCCCCAAATTATCTCCTTAAAGAGCAAGCAAAACCCATTTCCTGGTAGGTTTCTTCTTGTCAGAAGAACAGCCCGATCATATGCATGAATGGTTCTTGCAGCACTTTAAAGCTGTACCAGCTACTTCCTCCCAAGAATAAACCAGAGGTTATGTTACCATAATGTCTGTTTTCTAAGAAATAAGAGGCAGCTTCTGACTTGGAATACCTACTTTTGTGTCTTATCCCACGTAAAGGATGTTACAATGGAATATATTGGAGTTAAACTTGGTTTTAAACACATTTCTTCCCTGAAAAGCCCATCTTTCACTCTGGAGTATACTTAGAAAACTAAATGACACCAAAGAGAAGCTGCCTTGAAAAGATGGTTTCAAACACACAAGATTTGCCGAAATCAAATTTCCTCATTTTTCTCAGACTTTGAGACATTCCTTTGTAGAGTCAACTTTAGGAAAAAAACAAAAACAATTGTAGCATCTAATGTAGCTCCCCTCCTAGCAAGACAGTTCTTATACTGTGTTGTATTAACCATGCAAGGAAGAGAGGGGGAGTCTGATTCGAAGACTAATCCAGGGCTCCAGCCTAACAGAAGTGCCTCACATTGCTGTTACTGAACTGAGGCTTTTACAGCTTCATGCAGGGTGGGACAACTATAGGTCAGAAGACAGAAAATATGTACAAACATCCAGGAGAATCTTGATTATTTGGGAGCAGCAAGAAATTTCCATCTCAACATCAAAATCCATATGGCCCAGAATAAAGCAAGGCATATGCCTGCCATGGCTTCTCCCTGATCTACTCTGACAGGCTGGACTTGATGACCTTGGAGGTCTTTTCCAATCTTAATGATCTATGATTCTATGATTGTCCCATCAGGAACACCCATGGAAGTGTCTAAGGCTGCTCAGATGGGACCATGTCTGGATGTAGAGTAGAGGTTGGCGTATTGTCCACTGGGCTATGACCATTTAGGTTTAATCATGGGATGACTGGAGCTGTCATAATTGACTCTTCTATACTACTGAAGAAAGTCATTGAATGACAAGCTTGCAAAAAACCCAAACAAACAATTAACAGATGGAATAACTGAGATCCACACAGCAGACCTGTGAGCTGCACTTGAGAGAAACAAAAGCCTTAGCCAGGGTAATGAACTCTTCAGAAAGCAAAACACAGTTCAAAACAGTGGCTGGCAAGGATTGCAATCCATGTGTAAGGAGTAACTGCATTTCCCAGTCAACAAATCCCTTCAGTAAACACTGGCAACAGCATAGTTTACTCAGAGACAGTAACCGGATTCCAAAGAAACACTTGCTCAGGCAGAGTTGGGAATGTCAATTAAATCAGAGCTGTTTCACTTCTCATACATCATACCAGTGCAACAACACTGCAGACACTGGGAAAGTCTAGTAAAAGGGACATGAGCCTTTTAGATTCACAAGAAAACAAAAGTCAGGGGTTCTGAAACAGAAGGAATCGAGTTTTAAATAATTAGTTCAGGGCTCCATTTTCCTTCCAAGCAGGTTTTATATTAATAGGTTGGGTTTACTGGATTTCAATGCCATTAAGTCAATACCACGACAGTGACTTGCAGTTCTGTCCTTATTCTGCAAGGTAACACACAAGCAAGAAACCAAACAAGGCTAAATCTTAACCTTCCTGTAGCATCTGGACATCCCAGGGGAGCTCAGACCCGCAAGCATTCACAGTGCAGAGCCAGCGCAGTCCTGCCGGCCGCAGATCTGAGCCAGCTCGGGCAGGTCTGGCCTCAGAGGTTTGCAGCAACAGCAGAGTTAATCCATGTCCTGGGTAATCCCCTCACAGGTAATTAAGAATTGACAATATCCTGGAACCACCTGAGAAAGGTGCACAGCACCCTGCCCATTGCAAGCCTAAGTCTCTTGAAAATTCAGCCACAGAAATATAAGTGACATTACTGCAAAGTGTTTCACTGAGGACCAGAACATGCAAAGAGAGGAGAGGGACAGGCACCTCCCAAAGAAAGAAAAATCTCTTTTGGGTGGGGTTGAGGTATGTAGCAGATAGATCTATGGAGAACCTCCAATTTGCTTTTATTTAGTTGTCCTGCATGGGAAATATCCGGTGTATCCGTCAGTGCTGTGCGTTCTTTGGATGAATGCACAGCATTGAGTAAAAGATAAATATGTATATATCTCTAACACAGCTGGACAACTTGAATAGGACATGGTGAAGAAGCTGCAATTGATATTTAATAAGGAATAAATCAGGTCAGTAGCCGTGTGAATTCTTGTGCATTTACTGTTTGATGGTGCATTTACTGTTCGATGGATTTAAATCCATGCACAAGCAATATTACAGTAGTAACCCAATACAGATTAACTATACAGAGACTTAGATTCTCTGATCTTTTATTTTGAACTGCTTAAGTAACACTGATGACCTTGTTGAGCAAAGACCACAGAACCACAGAATGTTCTGGGTTGGAATAGACCCACAAGGATCATCGAGTCCAACTCTTAAGTAAATGGTCTGTATGGGGCTTGAACACATTACCTTGACATTATTAGCACCATGCTCAAAGGCAAAGACCAAAGAGTTCCAGAAATAAACAATATTTTCTGTCATGCCAACTTCTGGGCACTCAATCTGAGGTGTTTTTAAAAGATCTTGAGTTTCCCCAATGTACTGGGTCTGCTTACATCTGAGAAAAAATCTGGAGTCCTTACTCCAGACCTGGTTTCAACTCATAAACTGAGGCACCAAAATCAATCAGCAATTTTAGAAATAATCTGCACCTAAAATAAATAGGCCTTAAAATCAGAAGATGAGAGTAAAACAAAGATGCTCAAAAACAAAAAAAATCTTGGCAAAGAGAGCTGAACTCAAGTATTGTCTTTTTTTCAAGTGTGCGTCTGTGTTGAAGTCTCTTTTTGGAGATGGGAGGCTTTTTTCTTCCTCTGATCTGCTTCTCATCACTTAGGAAAGCTGCCAGTAGCTGAGGAGCAGCCACATTTCACATGCTTACCTTGAACTTTATTTGATAGAGCCTAAACCATTACGCTGTTTGATTGGATTAGGAGGAGTGCACTGCGGCATTGCATCATTACCAGAATTTAGTTGACCTCTGGGAAAATGTACTTCTGATGTCTCCATCAATCCAGTCTCGTGTTTTTAGCTCCAGCAGAAGAGATGCTGAGGGAAGCTCCAATCCAGGAGCTCAATCCCAGCTCCTGTGCAGGATCTGTCCCCCCGGGAGCAGACAGCACAGGCACCAACCCGCTTGCGTGACTTCTGCAGCCACTTGACTTTGCACAAGGTGACTGGCCCCAGCACAGGAGCGGGTAGCTGAACTGGGAATAACGCAGTCAGGAGATGTGCTGAGAGGCACGGAACGAGGGTGGAGGCGGAAGAGGAGGCTGTTGGACTGTGAAGCAATTTTTCAAATGTGTGAGAAGCCTTTTCTATTTTTTCTTTTTTTTCCCCCCCCTTAGGTTCTCAAACAACCTCCATTTATCAACATATGAAGGAGATTGATTATAAAAGAAATATCCAGTCCACAAGAAGATGAGTCTAAAGCAACTGCAGGTACTCAAAACATGCAAGGACACCTTGGTTTTCCAAAGTTTACAGCCTTGATCTCATGATGCAGTACCCCAGAAAGAGGTGCTAATCCCTGTCCCTTTCATGTACTCTTAGAAGCTTAAGGGTTCATCATGAGAGAAACCTCTTGGGTTATGGGTGGAGAGAGAATCATAGATTCATAGAATGGTTTGGGTTGGAAGGCACCTTAAAGATCATCTTGTTCCAACCCTCTGCCATGGGCAGGGAGACCTTCCAGTAGACCAGGTTGCTCAAAAGCCCCAGCCAGCCCAGCCTTGAACACCTGCAGGGATGGAGTATCCACAACTTCTCTGGGCAACCTGTTCCAATGCCTCACCACCCTCACAGAGAGTGAAAGGAATCCCTAGCAAATGCTACTGTCTTTTTCCCACGGGTGTGACTGCACTGAAATCCCCCTCTGAATGTGAGTGAGGGGGTGAACTTCGTGTTGGTGCTAAATAAATCTTTTTAGCAGAAGGGGGTTGGGGATAGATCTGTAGCTCAGTTTGGCTTGGTATTCTTTGTTCTTTTCAGTTTGATGTGTTTGGGCAAGGGAACCGAGTGGGATAGTTTTGTTTCTAAATGGTTTAAGACAATTATAAGCATTTGCTGATCAACAGCCAGCTGAATGTGAGCCAGCATGTTCCAGGTGGCCAAGAAGGCCAATGGCATCCTAGGCTGTATAAAAAATAGTGTGGCTTAGCAGGATCAAGGCAGTTCTTCCTCTGTACTCGGGACTGGTGAGGCTATACCTCAATTCCTGTGTCCAGTTCTGGGGCTCTCAATTAAGGAAAGACATTGAGGGGCTGAAGCATGTCCAGAGAATGGCACCAAAGGTGGGGAAGGGTCTGCAGCATGTCCTATGAAAAAGAGCTGGGGGAGCTGGAGGTGTCTAGCCTGGAGAAGAGGAGGCTCAGAAGTGACCTCCTCACTCCCTGAAGGTAGGGTGTAGCCAGGTGGGGGTCTGCCTCTTCTCCCAGGTAAGCAGGGATAGAATAAGAGGGCATAGCCTCAAGCTGTACCAGGGAAGCTTCATCTTGCACATCAGGAAGATTTTCTTCACAGAAAGGGTGATCATTTACTGGAATGGGCTGCCCAGGGAAGTGATAGAGTCACCAGCCCTGGAGGTGTTGAAGGAAAGACTGGACATGGCACTTAATGCCGTGATCTAGTCGGTGTGGTGGTATTCAGTCATAGATTGGACTCAGTGATCTCAGAGGTCTTTTCCAACCTAATTCATTTTGTAATTCCATGATTCTGTAATTTTATGGTTTGATTTTAGTAAAGAAACAAGTGCTTGTTTTGGAATAAGTTCACAACAGTGCAGGCAGACTTTAAAATTATTATATTGCAACCCTCAGCTACATAATTGATGTGATAGATAGATAGATAGATAGATAGATAGATAGATAGATAGATAGATAGATAGATAGATAGATAGATAATGAAAATGTTTTACTTATTAAACACTTGAAAAAACTTTGGCAGCAAACTTATGTATTGGACTGAGTTCACCACATCCACCTCTCAACGTGATTGAGGGAGGGAACTTAACGTTTGTCTGTGTCAGTCAAAGACTGTGGTTGTGGCAGAAGGATTCTTGGGACAGACTTGCAGAGGGGCTTGGTTTGGGTTCCTCTTTTAGGAGAGATTTCTTTTTTTTCCTCCTGTGATCTAATTCTTTGCACTTGCTTTGTTGTCACGAGATTTTTGTTTATTTAGGACGATTCCCAGGTTTCACAGGGAAGTGTGATTCAGCTGAGCTGGTTGCAGTGAGTAAGCACAGACAGGGTAAAGGATTGTTTCAGTTTTCCATTTTTTCCACAGTGCAGTGCCATGGGGACACCACAGACCAAGACTCAGCTGTGTTACCCCCAGAACCTCCACAGGATGCACAACTCCAAAGAGCTACAATAAAAAGTTTCACAGCACTCCCAGTCCCACGACAGCTCAGAGCTCATACAGCCAGCTTTGATCTGAATTGGCTCCAAAACAGACCCTGCTTAACTATTGTCATGGTCAGACAGAAAAGAAACCTAGAGCAATTTCCTGAAACTTCTGTAATGTTTATTTTGAAAATAAATGTGGTCAAATATTCCTTGAATTACCGCATAAAGGGTTAATTGATAACTTATCTTTTAATAGGCATTCTGAAATCAGCTTTTCCGAAGCCCAGCAGTCCAGTATGTTGCCCACATCACGGTTTTTCATAATTAAAAATGCTTCTTATCCAGGTGCTTGTGTCTGTAAGATGCTTATAGAAGCAATTAATTATTTACTAAACCTTTAGCTGTTTATAATGAAAAATTCATAGAAAGTGTGACCATAAACAGACTAAGCTAGAAAATGCTTCAGTAGATGAAGAAAAAAAGAGAACTAAAAGCCTTTCATTTCAGGCAGTCTAAGTGCCTTTTCACCCACCAGACCATGGTGCAGAATGGAAAAGTTCTTTTATCCTACACCAGTGTATAGGATGCTGCTTGACTTTGAAGAGAAACACACGCCATCTGTTTGACAGCTCTTCCTTCCACGCATCAGTCAGCTCTGGACAATGTTTAAAGCTATTTGCAAAACTTGTCACACAACCAGCAACATCCTGATACTGTGGTGTGCAAGAACTTTCTCTTGCAAAGCAACTTCCCATATTGGCAGAGCACCCCCAGGTATCCTCATTTTCTCAGAGTGTAAAGCTGTTTCACTCTTCCCCTGTGGCATCATCGAACCATCTGATTTTTGTAACTCCCCAGATTCCCATGGAGTGGGTTTAGGGGGATTGTTCCACTGGGTATCATGTATTCAAAGTATCAAATGCATAAAATCACTATGTTTGACTCCCTTTTTTTTTTTTTCCTGAGAAAAGGACTCCTTTTATCTTAAAACATGGGTGTGCTGTCAATTCTTCTGTACCATAACCCAAAAGGAACAAGCTACTGCTAAAGCTTTCCTTGACTGCCTTCATCATCAAACCTCATTTTTTTTTGTCCCTGGCATTGTCTGAAAAAAGCATCCACACCACATGGGGCACCTCTAAATGAATACAGCAGTGGAAGGCTGATGAAAGCTTTGTGAGGCTGTTATGAGAAACAGAAAACAAAAGTGTAGGAGGTATGTGCAATAGCAAATACATTAAAAAAAGTAAAGATAACCTCCTGGGAAATGCTGTTTTTCTACCCTGATCGTTAGGCAAGAGGGATCCGAATCCCAGTATGAACTTGGTTCATGGCTTTGATGGGAAATGTGCAGGTTTCTTTGTCTCTTCCTCAAAGCCTGCAAGATCAAAGCTGACCCAACAACAACCATTCAGCATCTCTCGGTTTCACCCAGGAAAAGAAGGGGAAAGAAAGACACAGGAATCTGACAGTACTGGTGGTATGTACAAATGATATCATCTATCTTGACCATCCTGAACCTCTTTTGATTCTGTTGGCATGGTCCCACGCAGCAGCCATGTTTCTAAGTTGGAAGCATAAGGATTTGAAGGTGCAATTTCATAGACGAGGAATCAGCTGAATGACTGCATCCCAAGAGTTGCAGTCAGTGCTCAGTGTTTGGGTGGAAACCAGTAGTGAGCAGACTCCCTCAGGGTTCTGCACTGGGACAAATACTGTTTAATATCCTCATCATTTATCACGCCTCCCACAAATTGCTCTAAGGTGAGAGAAGGTTTATGCAGACAAAGAGATCTGATTGGTGAAAAAATAATATTAGGATTTATTACTAGCAAAAATAAAAACTAAACAACTACATCTACAGCAATTCTAATTAAGCAAAAGCACTATGTATTTACAGAAACATCCCTCCCC
>JAWMRA010000078.1:145779863-145832015 GCA_035584735.1 Pseudotriccus pelzelni
GTGGCCCTTAGTGCCATGATATAGTAATTGGAGTTGGATCAGGGGTTGGACTCGATGATCTTGGAGGTCTTTTCCAAACCAATCTATTCTATGATTCTATGATTCTATGATCACAGTCTTTTTCTCTTCTGAAGGGAGAATGAGAGAGAGAAGGGGGAGAAGAAGCTGTCTCCTCCCTTTAGCCTCTTCATTCTCTCTCCGGCTGCCAGCTCTGACCTTGAAGGCTCCACTATCTCTCTGGTTGGAATTCTTTCTCATAGCAGTCCTGTCCAAGTTCTCCTTTAAAGTTTGTTTTTCCTCACTCTGCTACACATCTGGTCGGGGGGCTTCAGTTCTACCCCTGGCCCAGGGCCGGGGGAGGAGAGGGGCCTGGCCCCCCTTGGAGCCTGCCACGTCCCTCTACATGGCTGCCAAATTTCTTCTGCGCCACAACCTTCTCTTCTGTTTTCTTGAAGATGTAATTGGCAAAGGCATCACCTAAACTCCTGATTGGCCTTTATCCGGAAATTACCTGAACAAATCAATTCCAATCCCCAAGGAGGGGGAACTTTTGCAAACCCATGACAGTGACAGACAGTGGGATTGAGTGTACCCTCAGCAAGTTTGCAGATGACACACTAGAGAGAAGGGATGCCACCCAGAGGTCCTTGACAAGCCTGAGGAGTAGAACTATGCAATTCTTATGAATGTCAGCAAGGCTGAGTACAGGTTCTGCACTTTGGTCAGGTCAATCCTCAGTATCAATACAGACTGGCGACTGAATCATAGAATCATAGAATTACATAATCATAAAATCATTAATGTTGGAAAACACCTCTAAGGCCATCAAGTCCAACCTTTGACCAAACACCACCATGTCAACAAAACAATAGCCCTAAATGCCAAGTCCAGTCATTTCTTGAACAATTCCAGGAATGGTGACTCCACCACCACCCTGTACCAATGCTTCACCTTGCTTTCAGTGAAAAAAGTCTTCTTGATGTCCAACCTGAATCTCCCCTGTCACAGCTTGAGGCCATTGCCTCTCATCCTGTCGCTATTTGCCCGGAAAAAGAGGTGGACCCCCACCTTGCTACAAGCCTCCTTTTCTCCAGCCTAAATAGCCTCAGCTCCCTCAGCTGATCCTCACAGGACATGTCCAGACCCTTCCCCAGCTCCACTGCCCTTCTCTAGACAAGCTCCAGGACATCAGTGTCTTTCTTACATTGAGGGGCCCAAAGCTGGACAAAAGACTTGAGGTGCTGCCTCACCAGTGCCGAGCACAGGGGGACAATCACTGCCCTGGGCCCACTGGCCACATTATTTTTGACACAAGCCAAGATTCCATTGGCCTTCTTGGCCACCTGGCTCATGTTCAGCTGCTGTTGACCAGAATCCTCAGGTCCTTTTCCACTGGACAGCTTTCTAGCCGCTGTACCCACAGCCTGTAATGTTACAGGGGCTGTGGGAGAACAGATTGAGAGCAGCCCTCAGATAATGGCTTGGGGGTACTGCTAGATGAGAAACAGGACATGAGCAGGCAATGTGCACTTGCAGCCGAAAAAGTCAAATTTATCCTGGGCTGCATCCAAAGCAACGTGGCCAGCAGGTCAAGGGAGGTGATTCTGCCTCTCTACTCTGCTCTCGTGAGAAACCACCTGCAGTAATGTGTCCAGTTCTAGGATCCCTGGCACAAGAGAGACATGGACCTATTGGATTGAGTCCAGAAGAGAGCCACAAAAATGATCACAGGGCTGGAGCACCTCTGGTATGAAGATAGGCTGAGAGAGTTGGGATTGTTCAGATTTGAGAAGAGAGGCTTCAGGGAGACATTATTGCAGACTTTCAATATATAGAGGAGGATTATAAGAAAGATGAAGCAAAACTTTTTGCTAAGTCCTGTAATGACAGAACAAGGGGCAGAAGTTTTAATCTGAAAGAGGATTTGTACTAGATATAAGGAAAAAATTATTTACTGTGACATTGGTGAGACACTGGCACAGATTGCCCAGAGAAACTGTGGATATCCCATCCCCGGAAGAGTTCATTCAAGGCCATGTTGGATAGGGCTTAGAGCACCCTGGTCTAGGGAAGGAAGACCCTGCTCATGGCAATGGTATTAGAACTAGTTCATCTTGAAAGGACCCTTTCAACCCAAATGACTTCAGTGACACTAACTCTGTTGGTTAGACCTTGGTGCTAAGAATGCAGAGGTTGTAGGTTCAGTCCTGGTATGGGCATTCACTTATGAGTTGAACTTGATGATGCTCGTGGATCCCTTTCAACTCAGAATATTCTGTGACAAATTTTCCGTTTTTATTTCTTTTTATATGGCAAATTGCTCACTGTGACACAGGCACGGACAAACTTCTCAGTCCTGACACTTATTCTCCTTGAGATGATCTCCCTCCACAGTTCTCTCTGTACTGCCCCAATCCCTCAGTGACTCATGCTCCCAAAGAGTTGGCTTTCACAGCAAGGATGATATCACACCTAATTCTCCTTAAAATTCTGCTAATCAACTGCTGTTGGTATAAGTTTTACATGACCTTCCTTTATTGACTAGCCTAAACGTGAAAAATAGCTGATTTCTTCCCCTGTTTGGTTTACATTTTGCAAAGATAGTCATAGGGCTCTAAGCAGTGCACCAGGACACTGGGAGGTACAACTGGTACATGAAGCACCCATATTTAAAGCAGTATTACTCTGACTAACTTGTGTTCTGCTCTTTTGTTCCTTTTTAAAACCCATAATCTTCATTTGTCAAAAAGAGTCAGCACACAAAAGCTGCTGATATCCCTGCAGGTGTCTGGGAAGTCTCCATGAACTATGTTTTCTCTCTCTTTTTCCTAGAAATTCTTCTTTAAGAATGAAAGGCAAGCTCTGTGACAGAAGGCAGCCCTTCACACAGACATTTTTATTTTCTGTGGGTGAATAAATCTGTAATTTAACCAATTTGTGCCCCAGGTGTAAATGAAAAACCTTGGCTCAAGAAAACTCTATACTCATGTGTCTACATCTTCCTAAGTGTTCAAAGCTCTGCTTCAAGTGAAGCTTAGGCTTTTCACCTTCTCTGGAGGTGTCCTCCTCAGAGCATTTTGTGGTTATTTGGGACAGAGCCATTTCATTTGCTTCTGTTGACACTGCTCTGCTTTGCATAGCTGAATTAAGACCTAATGAGCAAGAGAAAATGGGAATTACTCCATAATACAGTAGTTTGGGCACTCACCTGGGATGCTGGACACTTTCTCCTGGTTCCTTTTCCAATGCATATTTAATTATTTATGTTAAAATGGAACAGCTTCAATATGTGTAAGTGAGAGAGACACATCTTCATTACTGAAGGAGCTGAAGTAGCTGCTGGTGAAGGCTGCAAGAAAATGCAAGCAAGGCACATTCACAGCAGTTTGCCAGAAAACTGCAATAATCTGCCAGATGTAGTTTGGCTGGATCTTCCTTTTATGTTTTTGTTTTGGACTTCAGTCCAAGAACTGTAACAACTAGAGGCAGGAGGACAACAGCCCATCGCTAGTCAAATCTCTAATGGCACAAGATTTTTCTTCTTCCTTTAATGAATATTCACTCCATGCTTTATTCTTTCTCATTTCCTTGGTTTTTAGTGCTGTTGTTTTTCTATGTGTCTTGGAAGATTATTATATAAGGACAGAATTAAGACTATCTTTTTTCCTTTCTGACTGTTAGTCTCCTTTGATATAAGTAGCCACCCCTTCTACTTTCTTTTCGCTATTCTCCCTTTCAGGTACTTTTCAGACACCTCTTTTGCTTCAGAGTCCACCCTCCCTATCACTGCTTCTCTTCCACAGCCCTTGATTAGTGTCCCATCAAGTCTTCTCCTCCTTCTTCTTGGTGAAAACTGTAATCTTGGCTCACATTTCACACTGTCCTAGCTCTTGGGGGCACATCATCCCTAACAGCCTTAAATCACTCTGGTCATCAGTGATGACCAGTTCAACATAATATATCACAGCTCTACCTAGATCTCTCTTTGGACACCCAGCCGTCATAGAAGTCAGAAAATGCTTCTTTTTTTGTTCCTGCCTCAAATGCTGCCTTATTGTGAACAGGTAGCAGTGCTTTCCCAGGCACCCAGCTTGGGTTCCGCAGTTCACCAGAACAAGTTGCACATCCTTCTTCTCTCAGCATTTCTCTCTTCTGTGATTCTATGAAAATTATTGTCAATTGACGAGATACACTCTGCTCTATTTTGTTTCAGACTCCCTTCTTGTCCAACTCCAAACCCCTCAAGACTGTCCAAATACTCTCTTAAAAGCTTCTGTACTGTCCTCTTTCTCTCTTCTGCCATTTTCTCTCCCCCTGTTCATTGAGAGTGACAATAAAACCAAATGGAAACTCACAGCTCGGTTGGTTTTTGACAGTTGAATGTTTGCAGAAGACCAGATGAGGCTCTTTCTGCAATCTGGTTCCCCATTCAAATTCAGGATCGTCTCTCTTTCCATGGCACTGAGCCGGTCTGCAGATGCTGCCTTTTATTCCTTATCTCCTTTGTGACTTCGGCACTCAGATCCCACATTCTGGCATTTTTGTGCCCCTTATTCATGCAGCATTCTCATCTATATGAACTAAAAATTATATTTCTTTCACATACCTGAACAATACTTGCTTCCTTTGGCCCCAATTTTAAAAAAAAAAATCTAATGTAAAAGTCTCTCTTGAAACTCTCAAGATTCTTGTTCATGTTTGTTAGCTTTTTTTAAGATGTTTTTTATTTTTCTTTTGGACATGCTTATCATTCCTTTTAATTCTTTCCTTGCCTCTGAAGATGAAAAAATATTCAGCCATTGTTTCAAAGTTCACTAGGGGAGATGCTATTTAAAATGAAAATCAAGAAAAATATGAAGAGATTTCAGAAGAAAAATCCTAGCACAACTGACCACAAGCAGTATATTTGTAATTGAAATATTAACCACGAAAATACAGCCAGAAATCAGAGAGTGTAAACCCTCATTTCTTTTCTTCTCCCTTACGTTTTGGCTCCATTTGACCACTGCCAGGAAATGCATTTCTTGCCTTTTCTCCTTCTATATCACAAAGAAGAAATTACGTAGACTGAACTGCAGCCTCACAGTCCATGCTCTGCACTCCAATGTTTCACTTTCACTGTGGGCAGATAAAGATTGGCAGGAGGGACAGATGAGAGCAGAAATCTATGTACGGAGACACATCATCTCCATTAAACATGACCTAGTCATGAATTCAATTCCTCCCCAGATAAAGACAATTTGGTCAGTGTTGGTCTACTCTAGGTGCTCTAAAAGAGAAGAGGTGATGCAGCACATGGGACATCATCTCAATTGTCTATCTTTGAAAAATTATTTGACTAGTCATTTCCCTTGTTTTGGGCCTGCTTCTTGCTCAATTCCCTGTGGATCTGGTTGAGGAAGGTGCGTAGAAGGACAAGCTAAAGCAACCCAAACACCCTACACACAAGTATACAGGGCTGTACCCACCTTGTTGCCTCAGCTCTTACCTCATGGCATCTGTCAAAAACAAAACCTTTACTCAGGCATATCCTGACACAGTGAATGGGCCACATGGCTTTGTTTTTAGAGAGTGATTCCTTGTTCTTCTCATCCACAGAGCACAGGAACGAGTCTCCTGCTAGGATGGATGTCTCACTCTATAAATACGTGCTGACTTTCTGGCATTACCAATAGACAGAGTAAACTCGGATGATTTTGCATGGTTCTGCTGCAGGGCAGAAATTAGATCTGGGAAAAAAAGCATTTGGTCTTCTTCCTTCTAAATCAGAGTTTTCCCACTGTCTGTCCTGAGGGAAACAATTAATCTTCACAGGGCTGGCAATCAAGACCCATGTGCAACCTTTATTTCGTATGTTATATATGAGTGCTAGCACCCACTATTGATTTGGTGGAGTTTTTGTATATATGTGTTCATTTCCATAATCCCAGCCTCTACAAACATGTATATACACATGATATTAAAACACCCAGAGTGTTACAAAATCAAGCACTCAATAACGAGCAAATGTCAGAGGTGAAGGTTTCTATGCAACCATAATTTCATATAAAATCACATAGATTATTTGGAGTTGGAATGTGGAAGGAACCTCTGGATATCATCCAGTCCAATCAATCTGCTCAGAGCAAGAACAGGTAAAGCTCAAGGACATGTCCAGCTGGGTTTTGAATATCTTCATGGATAGAGACTCAACAACCTCTTTATGCAAACTATTTACATACTCAACCACCCCCACAGTGAAAAGGTTCATTCTTCTCTCCAATTTCAGTGTTTTCCTCACATCCCCATCTGGCTGTTTCTAAATCCTTGAATTCTGTTGGGTTTACCAATTTTTTTCCTATACCGGGTTTTTAGTGGTTTTGCCAACCCTCAGAACCGGCATGCAGCTATTTCGTCAGTATCTCTAACGACACCAACAACATTGCCTGTCATATATGCAGACTGTGGAGCACATTAATAATGCTATCAAAACGTTTTTGTTGTATCTATGAACTGTGTGAAAAAAATTAATTGTTACCTTAATTCACCAAAAATTAATTAAAAACTTGGATGCTCATTGCCCAGAACAAGTTAGCATGAAATTCAATTTGTGCTCATCTGCTTAAGTCTGGCAGAGTGTAAGACAGTGCCTGAAACATCCCATTCTCCCAAAGTCTACTGGTACCTCCCACTGTTTGTATTGTGGTTATTCTTTGTGTCCCAACAGTATCTGAAGGATCCAGTGCCAACCCATGCTAATATGAATTGAGCACTTACTACAGCATTGAAATGTCTGTGTGTTGGTTTTCTTGCTCTATCTGTGCTGAATTCTTGTCAAATTTTTTCATGTACTCTGACAATCCCCCTGGGTCACATCTTTCTTTGGAGTCCACACAGTGAATGGATGTCCAGCTGCAGATGTGTCCCTCATCTCAGAAAAGTTTTCTCTGTCTTTGTCTTCTAAAGCATCACCTACATCGTTGTATTTAAGAACCTACTGTTGAAGTTTTATTCCTGCTCTGAGACCGAACATGTCACCTTCTTCCCACCCTCCAGGCAGGCCTTGGAAAAATCTTTGCAGTCTCCAGATCTATAAACCTCCTCCAGTAAGAGTGTTCTGGAAATCAACTTCCCTTTTGAAACAAGTTAGTTCTCCTTTTCATGGAACCCACATTCATCCCCAATCTAACCAGTTTCTTGCACATTTTACAATTCCCAGTCTTTCTTGCATCATTAAAGAAGTTTGACACTGAATCAATTCAAACACTCCAATGAATTCCAGAAGCAGGAAATATATTGCTTCTTTTATCAGGAAAGTAACAGCTGAGTTTGGCTCGCCCAAGGTGCTGATAAACCCCCTTGGCATTCATATTTTTCACTGACATCCTTGTCTAATTATTCTTTCCTTTGAATTTTAGAGTGTGATTAATCAGGTAAAGAGTTATTCTTCCATTACCGCTTTCATGTTCCATTCATCAAAGCACTTTAGTAAAAGCCTATGTAACATGTTGAAAATTTCCAGAAATAGAAGAAAACAAAGACTTCAAGATCAAGAGACTGATGCTTAGTGATGCTGAGAATATAAATGAATGAATGAAAAGATGAATAAATGTATGAGTAAATGACTACAGTAAGGTGTTTAGGTAAAGTGGTGAGAGAAATTACTTAACATTAAACTCATTAATTCTCTGCCTAACCAGCTCCTGCTATACAGGGTGACCAATTACAGTTATTTCCCAGTTCTTAATAGATGATTAATTACATTTTAGGCTGGCTATGAAGCTATTATACCATTATAGACTCCCCTGGTATAACACAGTCATGCTCTTTAGCTGGCAAATGCAGCCTGAGGCTACGATTTCTGGTTTTGTTAGGTCTCGTAGGCCTAAAATGTTATTGAAAAATAAGGTCATAGAGTAAATAAAACACTGAGCTGTGGAAGACAGCATAACACTTTTCATTCTTGTAGTTCTATTTCAGCCATTCCATGGCATGACAAATGATTTGAATAGGTGTGTCATATAAAGACTTACACATCATCTTTTTAACCTTCATTATTTGAAATTACTCTTTTTATGAAACTTTTCAGACCTGGTGGAGCAAAGAGCCCCATCAAGCATTACTGGGCCCAGCTGTGAGGTGCTGCAGCTAGTCATTCACAAAATGCATTAAGAACAAAAACACGACAGCTCTAATTATTATAAATGGATCATTAAATCCCTTTCAATTGCAATGTGAAATACAATCTCTGAATAGCAAGCATCTCCTGGAAAAAAAAAATCTCTTCTCTGAAGTTTAAAAAAAAAAGATCTGTTCTGATCTGAATGTGATAGAAGCGAAATACATTTTCCTAGTGAATGCCAGTGTTATCAAGACATTAATAGCTGCTGATGGGGGGAGGCCTGGGATGGGGGAAGTAATATTTATGGAGAGGTTAATCTGCAAAAAGGAAAGACAGCCTTGGATTTTCATATTTCAGAGATAGATTTTATAGCATTAAAGCTCTTGTGGGCAAGGATGAACAAAGTGACCTTGGAGGAATTTCCAGTAACTTCCTGAAAGTCACTGTTTGGAGAGAAGGGCTCCTCCCTCAGGCTCTCAGGGGAGCCTGTGGAAGTCCCTTTTCCAAGCACACTTGAGAAGACATGGAAATGTACATACACGTCAGCCCTTCCAAAACAACAAAGGAAAAACAGCACAAAAGGGAAAGAGCCCAAAGGGAAGAACTGAAGATACAGAAAGCAGTAATAATTCCCAAAATGTTATAATAGACCTTTTATCTCTGCTATTCTGTTACGAAGTTCATTCACTAAACTAAGACACATTACACAAGGGGGTGAGAGAGAATGTGCAGTGGAAGTGACAGCACATGCCAGAGCTCCTGTTTTAGTGTGCAACTTATACAACATACCCAGGACAACACATTTAATGTGGACTCAGGAGTCAGTTACAGACTGGTTCACATGAGTTGATTAAACGTAATACCATTAAACAGATTTTTCTGAAATAGAGAATATTTGAGGCCAAAATCTAGACCTCCTGATCTATAACAGCAAGGTAAAAGAAATTATCAAATTAAAACAGGTTTCAGTGAGAGATAAATACCAAAGTCTTATATCCGAAGCATTTTGAATGCAGACATTGGTGGTGACAAGCCATTTTCATACACAATTTAAATCCGTAATAAATAACTTTCTTGGATTTACATCAGCAGATAAATGACAAAGCTTATTCTTCTTCTATGCATGACTCTCTTATGAACTGTTTGACTCCCTTAGTTGGGATGGAACACAGAAAAAAAAAGAGCTAGAGATGATTAATTCAGAGTGAGAGACATGGTGAAATGTTCACTGAACCTCTAAGTGGAGGTCTGCTGCAGGAATAACTACCAGTTCCTAGTTCTATTTATACATATGCCTGTAATTATTGCATGCCTTTGGTGGGTGGTGGTCAAAGCAAGCAGGAGCTTTGCAGCATACAGATTTGTTATTGATGTAGAATAACACATGTGGCACATGCACCCCCCATGCCCAGTTCTGAGAAAAGATGAAGTCCTTCACCGCTGGGCTTGTGCACACAAGCAGCACAATGTTTGGGACTTGTCACCAAAAACAGTGGTTGAACCATGCCTTGCTTATCTTCTCTCCCATCAGAGGTCATCATAAGCAATAAATACACAAGGAAGTCCAATTCCTTTCACAAATTCCTTTTAGAAAGGCAAAGGGTGAAATTCAATAAATGGTCTGCACACCAATGAATAGAAGAGTTCTCAGGAACTCCCACCCAGCCAGTCTGGGGACACTACAGAAACACAGTGCACAATTAAAACATCTACGTGAAAGTTTTTTATGACACTGAAATAAAACCAATGTTTTATGCCAGCAATCCAGCTCCCTTATATTCACAGCTACAATAATAATAATGGCCAGACTTCACGAACAAAGATCCGGGGAAGGTCTTTACACCTTCGAGCCTGCGCATTGGATTTTTTAGGTGAGATACAGTGTGTGCGGAACTGAACCCACCCTTTAATCCTAAGGTTCATCTGCCGGGGCCAAGCGAGCTTGGATGGTGGCAGCGAGGTCCTTTAGGACGTAGGTGGATTGCCTTACAGGGCTAACAAGCTCCACCTGCCCGGGGAGTGTCCCTGGCTGGGAATCAAACCCGGGCCTCGACAGCTACAATATACCAATCTCATTAAACCAATGAGATTGATTCTTAGCCCTCATTCTGAAAAGTTTTGTTTCCGCTGAAAAACCTCTCTGCCAGTTTCAAGCCCAAATGCATTTCTCATCCTGTTTGCTCTCTTGTTGATATTGTTGCCTACAAATACACCAGGAGGGTAAATATGTGGGTGGTAAAACAACTATTTAAGCTAAGAGACAAAGGTACCTCCAGCCAGACTGTGTTTTACTTGCCTGAGCCAGCCCAGCTCTTTCAGTTAAGAAAGCCTTTCTGGTCCCATCAACACTGAAGTAACTACTCTCTGCAACTTCCATTTGGAGTTCATTTGCATTCAGCATAAACATAACATCATTTCATCACTCTGTAATTCACTGTATTTACTAGACCTACTCTGCAGATACACCCTGAGATACGCACACCCTTTAATGTTCTTTCCATGGTTTTGCCAACTTGGTATTTCGTCATTAAAAAATGCAAAAAACTGCAAAAAACTATGATTCGCTCCTCCTTGGTCATCTCCAGCTGATGAGCTCTGCCACGTTGCCACAATACCTGCCTTCAGACCTGCATGACCTGGGTATTCTTCCGACTGATTTTATTTCTCACCCTGCAGTCTTCTAAGTCATCCAACACCTACCTCGGTCATGACAGACCCAACTTCCTTTGCATGAAGGATGTGTCATTACTGTCATAAGATACTGTTATTCTCAAACCCCCAATTTTATGCCAAGTTATAAAAGAAAATATCAAATGTGACTAGTCTCAAAAAAATGTATCTTTGAGGAACTTTGTTAACAACACCCACGGGTTCTGATAATTCATTGTCATTGCAACCAGTTAGTTATCTCTCTGCAAGCACTTTAAATACTGCACCCTTCTTCATCTCACCAGTTATAGTGCTAATTTATATTGGAGCAATGTAGGAAATACACTGCACTGTTGATGTCTACTTTTCCAGTAAGAAATCCACTGGGTAACTTAACACAATCTTAACCTCAAATCCAGATTTCTGTCTTCACCCTTTGCTCACCTTTTCCTTTGCAATTTATTTAGAACTTGAGATTAGTCCATGCTCCTCTTATTCTTTTCTTCTTTATTGCTGCTTTTGAGGTACTCAATTCAAGAAGAAGCATGGGGCAAAGACACAGGACAAATCTGAGTGCAAGACATGAAGTCTGCACTTATTATTGCAAGAGAGCTTATAAAGAAGGTAAGAAATTCAGTCACTCAAATGACTAACAGGTACAGTGCACAGGAAAGGAATGAAATTGTGAGGACTGGAAGAAATAGTGGGGAGCTTTTGACATTTTCTTTATGATTTCTCAAGAAAACACAGTCTGAAGTCTGAAGCCATTATGCTGTGTGAGTGACTATGAGTGTGGGTCTGTGTGTGTCTCAATTGACTGACTGTCTAGAAAGCCTTTGAATGAGACCCTACAAGTCATTGCAACCTGGCCTCACTCTTAGTAAAAATTAAGGAATCCACTTCTCCTTTGCAATCCATAGGAAAGTAGGCTTTATTGTTCATCTGCTCATGAAGCTGGTCATTTTGAGAAGTAAAGAAGTTACACAATCATCACCTCGCTGCAAGTGAGGTCTTACTGAAAGATACACTGAAACACTCACATTTAAGTGGAGAATGCTGTTCTTCAGCTAAGTCTAAATTTACTCCTGAGTGTCTTTGAGCTATAAGTTCATACCTCAGTGCCGTGAAGGACATCAGAAAAAATCGGGCTGGCAATTACTTCAAAGTGAATAATTTATTTAACAAATTTAGATACTTCCCTTTCGTGAATTGTTCCCTGCGAGTACAGAAGAACTCCATTTTAATTTGTTATGTTAAAAATTCTGCTGTATAATTTCTGCAAACAGTTTCTGATGTGAAAAAATGAGGACATCCTTTCAACAGTTCAGTAATGACAGTGGCCACCAGGTAACATTCCTCCTCCCTTTGTTGTATCCTTTACTTGTTTTATTCAAAGACTGCAAAAAGCAGTGATCTCCTCTTGTTTTAACTTCATGCATGATTTAACACAATGGAGCTAAGCACTCTACATCTCACTATAATATGAATAATAATTCAGGGTATGATCTCTTTTGTCAACACACATCAATCTCAGCTTTCATACAGCTCCTCTAAAACAGGCAGCAAAGCACCTCATGATATCCTAATAACATCCATTAGACACAGGAATTCTAAAATCCCCACTTATTGCTGTGGAAGAAAGGGCTGTGTATAGAATGATTACTTTGGGCATCTCTTGTTATGCTTAACAAGAGCAGAATGTTTCCAACTATCTAAGTTAGGTAATAATCAAGGCACTGCAGGTCAACAGAGAGAATTAAACATCTCAGAAGGAGAGTTCAGAGTCAGATATATCACTCATGTCTCTCCAGTGAAGCTTTTGGGACATTGCATGCTGCGCAATCATTCCCAACTAATAGTTCAGCTGCTGTGGGATGAGTTTTTGGGACTGTTCATTCCTCATGAAAAATACTCACTTCCCTTTCTCCCTGCTCCAGTACACAGAGTTAGGAGGAGTGAGGTGAGGGCAATAAACAAACTAAACAACTGTCACAGGAAACCTCACAGTAAACCAGAGTGAAGGTGAAAATCCAGTAGGAAGGTTCATTTTCCTTCATGCACTACATCTAGCAGGCATGCAAGGTCAGGGATGCTACTTGGAGGTGGACTAGATGATCACTGTAGGCCCCTTATTTACAACTGAAATAATCTATTCCATTCTGTTTTAATCTGTGGAGGCTCACAAATTATGGGAGGGGAGAAAATGTGTTTCTGGAAGCAAACTCTGAGTTGCTGGTAAGATTTATCTGAACCATTCCCAATGCCAGCTCCGGAGCTGATTAGAAGCAGAGTCCCAATGCCTGTCTGAAAAAAATTCAGGAAAAGGTTTAGTGATTTATTAGGATCTATAGGAAGCTCTAGAAGGGATGGACCAAGCCCATCACCAAAACAGAATCAACCTGCAGATATCATGGGATGTTCTTTGTCTAGAGATGGGACAAAGAAACAGACACAGAAAAGATGCAGCTGGAGATCACGGACTTGCACACTGAAAAGCAATTGAAGACACAAAACCTCTATGGCAACAAAAATTAGACAGCAAACAGACCCATTTAATGACCATGCAGAAAAACTGACGGTCAGGCCCAAGCTAAATATACTTGTGGTTCTTTACAAATGCTAGAAAATTAACAAATAAGAGAACTAAAATGCCCCTTTTTGATGTCAATAATGAGTTAAAAGAAACTTAGAGGAGAAATGTAATCATGCAGTGATGTGGCAATATGCTTATTCACTGGTAGGTCTGCCAAAGCCATCACAAAAGGGGATGATCACGGTAGAAGTGAATTCAGCACTTCTTTCACCAGTAAATGTGTTGAACTCAGGTCTCACAGACAGTTCGTATTAATCCCTCTGAAGCTCCAGTAGTGCCTCTGGAAAGATGAAAGAAGCTGCTAATGAAGAATGCTCCTTGGGCTTCCCACTGCATAAAGATGGGGACTATATGTCCAAAGCCTGGCAGTTTCCTCAAGAGCTCAGTCCTATCTCCAGGACTCATAGAGAGTAGAGTGGTAAGATGGAATTATTTCTTGCCAGACAGAACATGTAAAATTCTGTTTTCACTAGAACATACCAGATGAAGGCTCCACAAAAGAGCAATTTAAGGGTTTTGTAATTTGCCTTTTAGCGCAAAACAAACCCCTCTCTCCTCATTTCCTGCAGAAAGAGTAATTTTGCTAAGTTGGTCCTGGCAGCTCCAGTCAGAACCACCTACATGGCTCTGCTCTATCCCACATAATTTCATGAGCAACCAACAAAGTGCTGCTCCTCACTTTGTATTGGCAGTGAAGTGCTAATTACAGTCAGGCAGCCCAAACCTTCTGGCACCACGGAGGGAAGAAGAGCATGGGGAGGTCTGAGGACTGACTTGGAGAAGAGGGGACAAATGTACTTCTATCTTCCCTGGAAGAGTATTATTGTTGCAATCAGTTCCAGCCCATAAGGATATCTTAGCCACACTACCTGCAAGCCAGTGGTCCTGCCAAAAGCTGCACAGAGCATAGATGGCTAATCAGAGATCCTAAAGGCATGGTTGTGCCTGTGCAAGGCTTTCTGTTCTCTGCTTGATGAAAAACAAGTTTGGGAACGATCTCAGACAATCTTATCCCCCCTTCTCCCAGGCTTCCCATCCATTCTTCTGACTTTGGCTTGGTACCCAAACTCCCCTCAAGCTCTGCACACAGCTTGGAGGCCACTTAAGGATAGGCAGATTGCATGAGTATAAAACCCAGCTCAAATTGACCTAAAGAGTTTGTTTCCCCATTTGAACAAGAGCTTGATAAGAGAAAATATAGAAGCCCTACCAGGAGCTAACACTGCATCAGAGGCAATCACTACATGAAATGTTAGCATCCTTTTGCATATAATAAATATTCAAGGCACATGTCTTTAAGACACTAGGTTAAGGTGCTTAACATTTGAGTACACATCACTGAAAAAGCAGATTGCTATTTTAGTACTAACTCATCTCTATTTTTAGTCTTACCACAGCTATAACATCCCCAGAAGCCTGACCACACTGCTGTGATTAAATATCATACTTGTACAGTGAACTGCTGCCTAGATTTTAGTGCAGGTACATTTATTTTAAATCTCTGATCAGCATAGTCCACCCTTATTTTAGTTCTAGGCAATTAAAACAGAAGTGCCATTCTGCCCCTTGTTCATATTGAACCATGTAAAAAAATTGTTAATGTTGATTTACATTTTAATTAGAATTAGGGGAAGGACTTATGTAAAGTTAATTGAAAGTTTTCATGCCTGTCGTATCATTGAAAGTTGCTGGGACAATGAGGAAAAGTAATCTTGAAGTGCTAAAATATCATGAGAGGGCAAAGAGAAGGGTTTTAAAGATTCAAGGTCTGAAATAGCCAGACACATCAGGGTTTCATTTGAGGTTTTATGTTTTGAAACTCGGTGTTTGTCACGTTAAACGCAATAACACCTCAGGATTCATGGACATCTCAGATTCACCTGTCCCACCATGTTCTGACTGTTCTCTAAGCACCAATAGGCAACCAAAAGTCTCCTCTCAACCCTGATGTCCTACATGCAGTGGAGGGCTTCAAGAGAGCAAAGGAATTTTGCTGTGACTCAGTTATTTTGGGAATAAAATTCATTTGCCTGAGCACAACCTCTGCAGTCACTTTGGGTGCTGTGGATCATCCTGCTGCTGCTCCAGAACAGAGCAGTTCCTCTGCCAGCCAGATTTGGTACAACACATATTTCCTGCCTGTAGCAACAATCTGTTCATGCTCTTACCCCACAGTCATTTAGCCAAACCCCAATTCTAGCAAAGACGAAATGCAGTGAACTAAGAGGATGCACACAGTCAGCTACCACAGTTCCAATGACTTGCAGTAACCCACTATGCAGTGCTAAGTCTGACCGTTTCCATCTCCTCCAAACAAGTTAAGTGGTCTATCCCAAATGACTCCATCTTCTCTGCACTGAGTTTGGCCCCAAACACTCTCCAATATGGCAGAAATCCTACAAAAAGGCAGGATGTGAGAAAAAAATGTGCGTGGCTGGGAAATTCATGCCTATCACATCAGAGATTGTCTCTGCAGTAAACTGGAGCTGTTGCTGCTTTCTGCTACCAGTGGACTGAAAACTGAGCACACAGCTGTGATGTATTATTGCATCCTGCTACAGCCAAAAGCTTTTCCTTTTCTCTTCCATCTAGTGCTCTTGTTTGTGTCATCCAACTTTTATGTCTCACCCATCAAGAAAAAAGTCAGAACCACCTACATGGCTCTGAGTAGGCACAACCATTTACTTCGTGTTTGTACAATTGTCATGACTGCAGATTAGGTGTCTGAACACTCTACTCTATATGCCAGTTATCCCTGGTATCCAGGCATTGTCCAGCCACAAATATCTCCAACCAGCAGTGTTTCCAGGTGGCCAAGAAGGCCAAGGGCATCCTGGCTTGTATCAGAAACAGTGTGACAGCAGGACCAGTGATCGTCCCCCTATACCTGGAATTGGTTAGGCTGCACCTTGAACTCTGAGTTCACTTCTGGGCCCCTCACTTCAACAAAGACATTGAAGTGCTGGAGTGTGTCCAGAGAAGGCAACATAGCTAGTGAAGGGTCTAGAGAGTAAGTCATAGGAGGAGAAGCTGAGGGAGCTGGAGGTGTTTAGCCTGGAGAAAAGGAAGCTCAGGTATGACCTTATCAGTCTCTACAGCTGCCTGAAAGGAGGTTGTAATGAGGTGGAGATCAGCCTCTTCTCTCAAGTAACAACTGATAGGGCAAGAGGAATTGAGCTCAAGTTGTGACAGGGGGGTATAGATTGGATATCAGGAGAACTTTCTTCCCTGAAAGTGTTGTCAAGCATTGGAAGAGGCTGCCCAGGGAAATGGTTGAGTCACCATCCCTGGAGGTATTTAAAAGTTGTGTAGATGGACATGGTTTAGTCGTGGGATTGGCAGTGCTGGGTTAACAGTTGGACTTAAAGGTCTTCTCCAACTTAAGCCATTCTGTGACTCTATCTATGTATCAGTGAATACTGAACAAAGTTTTAGGACAGGAAAAAGGACTTTAAATACCAGCTTTACTTTTTTATAGTTATTCTACCTAGTCTGTGTTCCTTTGCTCTGAAACATTAAAAATACAAGGCAGCTCCAGTGCTGGAGGGAGGGTGACATGTGCTGAAGGGAGTCCTCTCATTTTCTCATTCTGTTGCAGATGTTCAGGTCAAGTATATAACCCAGAATGCTAGGGGGAGTTGTGAGTCCAAAAACAATCAAAAAAGTAATAAGACCCTCTCATTTTCCAGTTGCAAGTTATCAATCAGAGTAAAATACTGGCCCAGTCATACTCGCTTGGCAGAAGCTTTTCCCCTAGTGTGTCTGCACTGCAAGCAAATGGTTGGTAATGATTTGTGTGCATGTAACAATTCTAAGTAATTAAAACAAACCTCTGTCTGCTGCAGAATGCAAATGTGCCAACAAACTAACCCAACCAAGCCAGCTTTGCCCAGGCTCAATAAATGCAGTGCAGTGAATATTCTGTTGTGTTGGCCATTTGCAAGGAAATGGCTCTAGCAAACAACTGGACATCCACTTCCTTAAGGACAAGTAATTCCAGCTGAGATACCTACTGTAGCTTGAGTGCTTGAAACATGGGGCATGCAAATGAGTTTTATACTGATTTTATACATCAGTTATTGCTTGCAAGGTGAGTGGAAATAGTGTCTTGAGTTTATGTGGCAGCAGTACCTCATACATCTCTAGTCACTGTCTTTATCTCAAAAATGACAAAATCCCAATATTTTCTTCACTGAAATGAAGACTGATAAAGTTGAGACATCATTTGTGATGGTCAGAACAAGAAGTTTGTGATTTTTAACCTCCTTCACAGGAAGAAGCCACATTCTACCATGAGGGACTGTATCACTTCAGCTGGGACTACTTGTAGTTCGTGACAAGGTGAGGGCAACTGCAGAAAGCAATGGCAGATGTTTTCTATGTTGGTAGCATCTGCCTTGGAAGATGGTAACAGCTGACATCAGAATTTCAGCCATTGCCTGGAGATATCACTAGTTCTTCCATTTGAATAGTTCGCATAAGGTCAGTGTGGGGGACAGGAAAATGCAATGTTTTTCAGGTGAAGAGTGTGACCTCTAGAGGAAGTGAAAGGACAAGGGGCATGCACATGTGTGCTTGTGTGACAGATATTTTCAAAGTAACTTTGAAATGGCCTTCGGTCACAGCTGAGAAAAGAATACTCACAGATAAACAGCTCCCCACAGAAATGAAATGGAAAGCTTTCATCTGCATGGCATGGCAGGAACAATACAACACTTAATGATCTTTTCTGAGAATCATTGTTCCTTTACATAAGAAAGAAACACTTTCCTTTTCTTTGGTATTTGCTATTGATCTTACCCCTGGTCTTTTTGCCCAATTTGGCATGCATTTGAAATTGTTCATTCATGTGTCTCACAAGCTTTGATGTCTGTATGGTTTGGAGGAAATTGCAAATCACTGTTGTAAGTGCACTTTATGTATTATAGCAATTGCCTCTAATAGGGCAGGGGAAGGGACTTCAGTCCATCTCACAACCACCAGCTGGATGCCAGTGCCAGCAGGAGATGCCCAGAGACTGGAGGGGTCAGAAGGGCCCCTGAAGGGCAGCACAAAGGAATGCCAGCCAGTAATGGGAAATAAACAAGGGGGGTTAGAGAAGTGCACGAGCCTGCAGGGCTGTGATCTTATTGCCACCATGGAGATGTGGTGGGGTGACTCCTGTGACTGGAGTGTCAGGATGGAAGGATACAGGCTCCTCAGGAAGAACAGGCAGTGGAGACGAGGAGGTGGTGTTCCCCTCTATGGCAATGACCTGCTGGAGTTCTTGGACCTTCCCTGGAGATGGATGATGAGCTGACCAAGAGCCCTTGGGTCAGGATTAAAGGGTGGACAGGGACAACTGACATTGTAATGGGCATCTTCTGCAGGCCACCTGACCAGAAAGATAAAGCAGATGAGATCCTCTATAGACAGATGGGAGTAGCCTCACATTCCCAAGCCCTGGTCCTCATGGGGGACTTCAAGCACCCCGATATCACAGCAGGGCGTGAGCAATGCAGGAGGTTCCTGGGATGCATTGGAGGGGCTGATAGGAAATATGAAGATTAACGACAGCCTTGGCTGCAGTGACCAAGAAGTGGTGGGGTTCAAAATCCTTAGGGCAATGTGGAGTGTGCACAGTTAGCTCACTGCCCTGCACTTCAGAAAAGCAGACTTCAGCCTCTTCAGGAATCTGTTTACTAAAGCCCTGGAGGAAAGAGAGGTCCAAGAAGGCTGGTTAATATTTAAGGAACACCTCGTCCAACCTTGGGAGCAGCACATCCTGATGAAGAGGAAGTTGGGTAAAAATGCCAGGACACCCGCGTGGATGAACAGGAAGCTCCTGGACAAACTTAAGCAAAAGCAGGCAGCCTACAGAGGGTTGAAATAAGGACAGGTAACCTGGGAGGAATACAGAGTAATTCTCCAAGCACCCAGGGATTAAGTTAGGAAAGTTAACACTCTTATAGAAATAATTCGGGCCAGGGATGTCAAGGGAAATAAGATTCATAGAATTATCATAGAATGGTTTGGGTTGGAAGGCACCTTAAAAACCATCCAGTTCTAACCCCTCTGCCATGGACAGAGATACCTTCAACTAGACTAGGTTGCTCAGAGCCCCATCCAACCTGGCCTTGAACCCTTCTAGGGATGAGGCAGCCACAGCTTCTCTAGGAAACTTGTTCCAGAGCCTCACCACCCTCACGGGAAAGAATATCTTCCCAATGTCCAATCTAAACATACTGTTTTTCAGTTTAAAGCCTTCACTTCTTATTTTACTACTACATGCCCTTGTCAAAAGTCCCTTTTCAGGCCTTTTTCAGACTCCCTTCAAGCATCCCACAGAAGCTGGAAGTAGTTGGTCTTTAAATCCCTTCCAATGCAACCCATGATTCTGTGAATACACCAGAGGACAGCCTGCAGAATTTTGCAGAACTCAGCACTCAGCTAACATAAGAAACAAGTGTGGGTTTATAGTAAGTGTGCAGGACAGTTGGTCCAAAACCTAATTTCTTAAAATATGTTTATAAGATTTCTCCTCAGATCAAATACATCAAAAAATTAGGTAGCAACAGCTTTGTAACTTTAAGAAACATTGACAGAAAGAGAATAATTTTCATAACCTGAGATGAAGTGTTCACCTTTCAACTCTTCCAACACACATCTTTAACAGAACTTCTCTGAGGCACACACTGTCATTATCAACTCACTTCTACTGCCAAGATAATCACTTGCAAATGTAATTTACATGCGAAGAAGTATCAAGGTTATTATAAAACTACAGGAATTAGGCTAAATCACTGCCCTTATTTTACTCTCTGCAGCAGAATTTCTCACAACTCCCTCTATATCTCCCCATTTACTCACACATTTTCCCTTAGATATGCCATGATTCATTTCAACTAACTGCAGCCATTGAAAATTTAGGCTTGGATATGTAAGATTGCCTTTTATGTTCTTGCTATTTTCAACAGAGACAGACTTAGAAAAAGATAATTCTCCTCACAAGATAATTCACAGAATCATAGAATCACAGAATCACAGAATGGTTGGGATTGGAAAAGACCTCAGAGATCATCTATTCCAACCCCCTTGCTAAGCAGGTTCACCCAGAGCAGGTTGCACAGGATCACATCCCCTAGTTTTTTGTGCTTCTATTTTGGTGGGATGAATTGCCCTTTGAAATTGCTGATTCCTCTTTTTTTTTTTTTCTACAAGGTGAACATAAAAGACTCTCTCATACCATATATCTATCTCCAAAATGAGAAATGAATTCCAGTCTCTGACTTTCTCTCTGTCCAGATCCCAGCACTATGTGCTCTTAGCTTATTCCCTTTTCTCTCCACCAGTTATCTATCCACTTAGGAACTGATCTCCTGGGTAATCAGTTCCAGCCTTCAATCATCACAGGAAGTCCTGTCATATCACACTAGTCATGCATTTATCAAACTCCCTCTTAAAAGTAGTTATGTGATCTGTACCCACTACTCCAAGGGAAGAGCTGATCTGCATTAATTTGCTTCCTCCAAGGCTTCTTCTAATTCCCTGCCTAACCGTATTTATGATCAATTTATACTCCATTTGTCCTTTGGCTTCTGTCTCTTCCTGGAATTTACCTGCTTGTAGATATTTATAAGCAATAATTACATCCTCTGCTAGCTTCCATTTTGCTAGTCTGAAGAAAGGAATCTTTTAGATAATTTTTTCCATAGTTTCTCTAATCTTTCATTCTAGTAACCATATTCTAATTTTTACACCCCTCTTGAGTAATGCTTTTGAGAGATATGAGTTGTATCCCAGGTCAGTTACAATGGCACTAAAATTTCCCTTTTTACATGGAGAAATCCCACCTAAAACACCCCAGCATGTTTTTTCAGTCACTTTTACTATGTCTGTATCTTCTCTCTGTTTTGTTTTCTGCTGAGAAGACTTGGTATTATAACAGACCTTCAAAACTTCTAAACCTTCCTCCAAATTTCCTCCTATGGCAGTCTTTCCAGTCTTCATGGGCAGAAAATCCTTTTGTATTTTAATCCAATACTTCTCTACCTTGATAATGAATCCCGATTTTTTTCTCATAACTTACTTCTGCTGATATGATCTTATTTCTCTGCCAGTATCTTCAGTGAAAACAAAAGATGAAATGAACTGTAAGAATTAGTTTTAAATAGCTACAGAAATAATCTTCTTAATATGATGGGTCTGTTTTAATTATAAACTATAAGCTGTAACTTTTAATTATAAATTGTAAAGTTCTAAAATTCCATTGTAGTAATTTCCTAGACTTATTAGTTCCTTTGAAAATCTTTACTTCCTCTCCATAGTTTTCTATGCAGACTTCTTAAATGTCTTACTGAGGGCTGAAGAGGTTCACTTATGGAAAGAATCTGGCCTATAAGACCCAATCATGTTTATTTTACAGATAAATTTGTATAAATGTTTCTGCAAAATTCTGAGTTAATTATGCACTCAGTTTTTAGGACACGAACTTTTAAGGTGGAGCTTATAGCCCCTTAGAAAGAGTACCTGTAATTTTTTACAGGATATACTAAGGAATTCATACACACAACACACTGTTAGTCTTGGGGATGGTTCTGTGCAGGGCCAAGTGTTGGACTCGATGTTCCTTGTGGGTTCCCTCCATCTCAGCATATTCAGTGATTCTGTGATAGAAACTCCAACCTTTCCCGTGTGTGACACTTACCAATTCATTTAGTTGAGCAGAAGTTTTTTGTAGAAATGTTGCTGTCTTGCTGGCTAGAACAAGAGAAAATGAATACCTTTTTCTCTAGTCATCTAAAAGAAGATTGGATGTATATTTTTTGGAGCCAAATAACAGTCTGCTAACCTAGGTCCATACACTTGCCCTCACATTTTCCTTAGTTTCACCAGAAGACTTTCTGAGGAAAAAAGAACTACCTTCACTTTATTTATTCATAATCTTACCATTGCCTCCTTTTATCATCAATCAGTTATTTCTGAAGTCCACTCATTTTTAATATGTCTGGAACAATTTAAATCTCATAATTCTCTTATTAATTTTAAATTATAAGAATTGAGACAATCCATTCAGGTCTTTTCTACAGAAGAGTTGACTTGACACCTTCCTTTGCATTTTGGGCAAAGGCTGCTAAATTCTTCCCCTCCAAAATAAGTCATATTGGTAACCCAGTCTTGTTAACACCTTTGTACTATCACTGTCCCAACTGGCCTACAGAAAATAAAGTATCACAGAATCACAGGATAATTTGGGTTTAAGGGACCTCTGGAGGTCTCTAATCCAAACTCCTCCTCAGAGATGGTTAGACTAGACCAGGTTATTCAGAGTCAAGTTTTGAATGCCTCCAAGGATCTTTTACCTAAAACAAAAACCAAAACCCAAGAAAAAAAACATATTTGTAGAAATTTAGAGAATGCTTAGACAATGTTCAGTCCACCTGCCTACTTCAGTGTGACAAATACATATGTACGTACCACACACATCATGTGTATATGTATATAAAAAATTAAGAGAGGTAATTGAACCGTAACAGGAGGAATTAAACAAAAATGGAATCACTGCTACTCTGCACCTAAAACAGATTTTGCAAACTCGATTGAATTAAAGCAGATATGCCACAGAAAACACTTCCTAAATGTGCACGCACCAGAACCATGAATCTCTCTCCCTTGTGCTGCATTAAGTACGAGGTTTTTTTATGATCTATCATTTTTTTGTCTTCATTTTACCTTTCATTAAACATTACAAAATGTGTCTCACCAGAAAGCATTGCTTTTTATGGCAGCATTTCAAGCTCAGTAACTGAGGAGACTTTATTCTGCATCTGAACATGATTTCCATTTTTCTTTTAATGAACTATTTTTATAGTGCAAGTGCATAAACAAATAAGAAAGTGAGTGGGCAGAGATGCTTAAGGTGCTTTCATAGGAACAAACTTAATTAATATCCAGCTTTCAAGAGGAGCAATTTGAAACCCGTATAAATGTTTTATTTGCAGACATTAAGAAGAAGCTATAGGGCAATTAGCAAGACCTTAGTTCTGGAAAGCTAGTTTGAAGCCTATTGCATCAGTTTGAAATCGAGCCTTCCATCAAATGTTGCTTCCGTGCAGCTGTTCAAGGCGAAGTTCATCAAAGTTTTAGCAGGAAGAGAAACAGAGCTGTACAACTCAAGTCAGAAGATGAGCGGTTCAGTAAACAGTTTTGGCTGACTCTTGGGAGTTATTAGATCACAGCATGTCTGAGTATTGACCTAGAGACTCAAGTGTTACCCTTACACCAGACACTTATAAAATCACCCAGTTTTGCAACAACAGCAACAATACAAGGGGGAAACAAACAAACAAACAACAATCACAACAAAACTCAAACCCAGCTACAAAATCTGTTTGAGTTTAAAGATGATAATCCCACATAGCCCTGCTGTGTCACGGTGTAATGTCTTTTAAGCAAGTCCCTTGCCTTCCTCACGTGAGCAGACAGAGTAAGGGGAAGGGGATCTACAGTTTCTGCCATCATTATAACCTTGACTGAGTTAAGTGGCTGGCAAAGCCTGCTGTGGCTTTGCCCTGCCTATCCCAGCAGGAGTGTTTGTTAACAGCCCTGCAGACCACAATTATCTCATTTAGCATTCAAAGGAGGGCTATGAAGATGGAGAAGGGACTAGAGGGGAAGTCATATAAGAAGCAGCTGAGGTCACCTGGCTTGTTCAGCCTGGAGTAAAGGAGACTGAGGGGAGACCTCACTGCAGTCTACAGCTTCCTCACAAGGTGCAGCAGAGGGGCAGGTACCGATCTCTTCTCTCTGGTGACCAGCAGTAGGAGTCCGAGGAGTCTTATCCTGGCAGTGGAAGTTTGGGTTAGATGTTAGGGAAAGGTTCTTTGCCCAGTAGGTGGTTGGACACTGGAATAGATTCCCCAGGCAAGCGGTCACAGCAGCAAGCCTGACAGAGTTCAAGATACATTTGGACAGCACTCTCATGGTGTGACTTTTGGGGTTGTCTTGTGCAGGGCCAGGAGTTGGACTTCAGTGATCCTTGTGGGTCTCTTCCAACTCAGGATATTCTATGATTCTGTGGTTCTATAACTTCTAGTCCAAAGAAATGAGTTTCTTAGCACATCAGCATCTGACTCAACTGTTACACATTCTCTTCATAGGAAAGATTTATTTGAATAGCATGAAGTCCCATTTATTCCATTATGCTGTGGTAAAGGAGCCTCATTAGTACTTGAAAGAGCAGCTTTGAATGTGCTGTGGTCCTCAGCTTTTCTCTCCAAGCACTGTTCGTCGTCCAGAACAGTCATTCCACTAAATTATCAGCTTCTGTTATACATAAGCTGCATCTACTTGGCATCAGAATATTTAATTATTTTTTCAGTAACCAAAAATTTAACTGATCAAATGAAAACACCAAGACATTTCAATTATTTGAAAAGAATAGCCAAAGATGCCAATAAAATCTGGGCTGTACCAATCAAATCATGATGCATGTTGACTCCAAAGATATGACTGCATTAGCTTATATAGGAAGAAAATATTTTCAAGCTTAATTACTGATGCTTTTCAACAAATTTGGCAGTAAATCCAATTTTAACAATAACTAACTGCACAGTCATTAATTCTGGAACTTAAGCCAAATGTAGTCTTCCATACTGAGGACATCTGTGATTGTCTCCTTTGGAATTTGTTCCCTGTGCATCTTACATAAGTGCATCAGAAATCTTTCAACTCTGATCCCTTTGTTTTATTTACAGGGCATGAGAAAGCAAGCTTGGAGACCTGTCAAATGAAGTTCGGAGGGAACAGAAGAGGGGGAAAAATAAATTTTAAAAATAGTTCTGATTAGCTTGCTTCACTGAAGGAAAAAGCAATCGAAAAAAGAATAATGATTGTAGTCTTCATTTGTACTTGAATAAAGAGTAGACACAAGCATGCAGAATGTATTCAGAGAAAAAAGCTCCTAAAAAAATTTTGGTTATTGTTGGATACTGAGGTTTGTTTGGAGCAATGGGAGCCTCCAAATTCTCAGTTCCTTGCAGCTGAAAGAGCCATTTCCCAAAATAGTGCTTTTTCCCCAAAGTTACACAAATCTTCTTCCACTTCCAAGGAAACCAACCCCCACTCACAGCTTCCTTGAACACAACCCAGATCCTCAGTTATGTATGTCAGTACATACTGATCTATTTGGATATTTTAGTTCTGAAAAAGATGAGCATCCTCTGATTCCATGCTGGCTTACCTTGCCCTCATCACGCTTGGCTGAATGAAGCAAAGGAATATTTTTAGGTACTGAGGAAATGAACATTGAAAGAATATGCAAGATTTCCACACTATTCCTTCCTGAGTTAATGCCTAAACGCTTCTTAGAAGCCTGCATAGATCAAGGTTTTCCACTTACACTCTTGCTTTTATATCTTCTGTTTGCTAGACTATATATAGTTATTGCCACCAAAAAAAAGGTGTGAGGCATCTGACTTCAGACTGCACCCTTAAATGGTGCTGACTGTGTACTTTACTTGCAAAAACCACAAAGCAGAACAAATAAAAAGAGCTGTTGTAAGACTAGCTAAAAAGGTTCAAGTACCTGCCATAATCATTTTGCAGACGGAGATAAGCATGAATGAACATTAAAGTTTCACGGCAGAGCTGGGATGTGGAGTTGATCGTGTCAAAAGGTTAAAACAGGGTTTTTTTGCTTATGCTTCTTGAGAGCAGGTTGTGAGATATGTATAAAACATTCATATTCTATTAAAATAGAGTTCTGATTCACTTCTTCAGAGTTTCGACAGATTACCATACCAAAGCACACTTTATGTCCAGCTTCCACTCTTCAGCTGTGTGTCTTCTTTACTCTATATCGTCCTCTTCAACACAATCTCCGTGTCATTTCCGAAAGTTCAGCACTTTGCCATTCATTTTCTGGCACTGTGATTTCTTTCTTCTTTTCAGTCAACTGTCAAAACAAACTTCTTTCCTTCTGAAAGCCTTTCCCTTTCTTTTGTTATAGAACTTCTACACAAAATGCTTATGGTAAAAAAAATTGCAAAAATGCTGCATAAATACAATTCTTTTAGTAACTGAGTAATTTTAAATTTCTTTAAAAAATGTATGTTTGGTGTTCCACATTGTTGCCATTATAAAATTATTACATCAAAAACATCGTGCAATGTATGAATGAAATTAAATGAATGATAATTGATGAAACTTAGCAAAGCTAGATTACATCATGATAAGCTTTTAAAAAATTATAATTTCAAATATTAAACAAAACCCCACATTTTTTTAGATTGAATTTGGTTGGAATTAATAATTTTTAGAAGGTACCATTAAAAAAAAAAATCAGAGTATACCATTTGAAATGGAAGAACCTGGTTCTACTTCTGGTATTCTGGGAGAGTAGCTGGGGAACAGATGGATCTGGTCAAGCTAATCTACATGTTATGTTAAGCACACCTTAAGTGATCTGAGTGAAGATACTCACATTTTTTACTGCTATTGCATCTTGGGTCTTCAAGCACATAAACTAGTAAAGGTTATACATTTCTGTGGTGTCACATAGTACAGTAATGAAAAATGCTAGTGTTGTACATGGGCATAGTATGAATGCAGAGAGAAATCCTACCACATAAAGTGTCTGCCATTATCCATACTGAACATTGAAGTTATTTCTGGCATGGTCAGGCCTACCGTTTTAAATATTTTACTGCATACTTTTAACTAAGTAAAATATTCATGAATATATTTCAGAATAATCAAATCTAATTTAGATCTCTTTTTATTCAACAGGTCACAGTCTTCTTCTGCTTACTTGTGAATTGGAGAACTGTTTCCTTCTCTGGAAAACATTTCTGAATGTTAAACAGATTGCACTGAAGAAATACTACTCATTATTTTCCTTTGAATGTGTCTCGGGCATCCAAGCAGGTTGCAAAGAACCAGACCACGTGAGCTAACACATATGATGAACAGTGATGATTTGAAGGGAACAGTTTGCAAACAGTGCACAGATTGAAAAGTTTTCATCGGTGGTATTTAGCAAAAGCTTATAAATAACACAGATAATCATGAAAGTCAGGAAACATTTCTGAATTAAAATGGGACTTAAACACATGAAGATTTTGGTTGGCATCTCATCCTTAATTGGTTGTACCTTTACCTTTGTAGGATCTCTGTTTCTCTAGAGGGTGTTTGGTGCAGTGAGGAAATATTATAAATCCATGCCAAAGGGTCAGTTTCTTTTTATGTGTAATATATGGGAATTGTGAGTGATTGTACAATGCAGGATGCCCCCCCATCTGGTATCTAACACCTCAAATCTTGTAATGGAAAGCACATGGGCTTTCTAAGCTCCAACAAAAGGAAATAAATCAGAGGAAGTAAGCAGTAAGAACTACAGGTTTGTGTAGCCTGGCTTTCCACAGAATCTTAGAATCACAGAATCACAAAGGATGGAAAAGAGCTCCAACATCGTCAAGTCCAATCTTTGACCTTGTCAACTAGACCAGAGCACTAAGTGCCACGTCCATTCATTTCTTGAACACTTCCAGGAATTGTGACTCCACCACTTGCCTGGGTAATCCATTCCAATGCTTGATAACCTTCTCAATGAAGAAATTCTTCCTGATGTCCAACCTGAACCTCCCCTGGTGCAGCTTGAGGCCATTTTATCTTGTTCTGTTGCTTGTTGTCTGGGAGAAGAGGCCAACCCCCACCTGGCTACATCCTCCTGTCAGGTAATTGTAGAGAGCAATGAGGATACATGAATCTGAAACAATGCCAGGTGCCAGCCATGACAACACTGCAACAGGCAGAAATTCTGGGCACATACAAGTCTCCTTTAATTTTAGGGGTTACTCTGTTGCTTGAAATTGATCGCTGAGGTTGAAAAACAAAAGAATGAAGGCAAACAGCAGCCTGAGATACCACAGAATGTAAGTGGTGGTATGTCTTTCATGTTAAATTTTTCTGCACTCCACCCCAGACCTGATGCTGAGGAGGCAGGATCAGGCCAATGTGCCAACTCTAGAGTCACGGACATGCCGGGAAGCAATCAGGCACCGTGTGAAAGCTGCAACAAACAGCTTGCTTCAGCAGTTTTCCAGCTCGACTTTCATTTCAAGGTGAAAGCAATGAATTGGGCTCTGTCAGAACTGCCTTCAGTTTGGTCTCACAACGATGTGGGGACTGATGTTCAGTGGGAATGCCAGAAGAAAAAACCGGTAAAGCGTTCAAGGACTTCTAACATTGTCAGAGCTTGCACCTAGAGCCCCAATTGCTTCTTACTGAGAAAATCCTCCCATTTTTAATTAGATTTTGAAATGTGTGCTCTCAGCTGTGCAAACCTGTGATGGATGCACTCAACCCCTTTACTCAAACGAGGTCATTTGGTACAGCCCCTAAAGCAGGTAAAGCCTGAGCCACAGCTGGGTCAATAACTCCAGGAAACCCATAAAGGAACAGTGACCCAATGAGCATTGATGCATGTGAGCTTGGAGCACTGATTGTGCAATTAATACATGAATATCAAGTGGTTTGCACCTCTCATTTATCAAGAAACAGAGACAGTTGTGGGTACAAGGAGTCTCATGGATACCTTTCCACTGTATGCAATTTGACCTCAAGCCGCCAACTTTATTCCATAAATACGACAGCCTAAGTGAGCTTTCTTTGAGCTCACCCTGCTTGGCACCCCTGTGGCCTCGCCTTGATGTGGAACACCTCTCAGGGTTGCTCTCTGAGGCAGAGAGTCATTTTAACAATGGCAGATCTTTGGGTAAGTCTAATCTGAGTTCTCCCTAAATTGCAACTGGACTGCACACCAGGTGGAGACAACCCTTATTTGCAACAGAGTGCCTGATAACATGCTAAATTAATAGCAATGAAATCCATGTAGCTGATTCCATTAAATATCAATCAGGACATGTGACAATACCTAACATTCATTATATTTCTTTCCTTTTTTTTTTTTTTATTGTGTTTTGCCATTTTTTTAAAATCTGATTCACGCCTGACTGACACAGCATTTGAGTTAGATAAAACTGAAAGTTGTTGAAAATCACCTGAAGGACAACGCAAGTCATTGGTCAAAGCCAACACAGCTGCATGAGACAAAAGTCCTGCTTGACAAATCTGATTTCCCTTCATGACCAGGTAACCCACACAGTTGATCAAGGGAAGCCAGTTGATGTAATCTTTGCAGATTTTGGTAAAGCTTTTGATACTGTCTCTTACAGGATCCTGCTGGACAAAATGTCCAGCCCACAGCTGGATAAACACATCATGCGGTGGGTGAGCAATTGGCTCACAGGTGGAGCACAGAGGGTAATAGTGAATGGGGTGACATCAAACTGGCCACCTGTCACTACTGGGGTTCCACAGGGCTCATCTTAGGCCCTGTGCTCTTCAACATCTTCATAAATGACTTGTATGCAGGACTGGAAGGGAAATTGAGCAAGTTTGAAGATGACACAAAACTGGGAGGAGCTGTTGCCTCCCTGGAAGGCAAGGAGGCTCTGAAGGGAGACCTGGACAAATCAGAGGGCTGGGCAATCACCAACCACAGGAAGTTCAACAAGGTGATTCTGCAACTGGGATGGGGCAACCCTGGGTGTATGGACAGATTGGGGCCAGTCAAGGGAGGTGATTGTCCTGCTCTGCTCTGCACTGGTGTGACCTCACCGCAAGTCTTTTGTGCAGCACAGTATAAGAAGGATATAAGTTTATTAGAGAGTGTCCAAAGGAGGACAATGAAGGTGGTGAAGGGCTGTCAGGAGAAGCCATAGAAGAAGCAGCTGAGATCACTGGCTCTGCTCATCCTGGAGAAAAGGAGACTAAGGGGAGTCCTCCTTGTTGTCTGCTGCTTCCTCACAAGGGGAAGCAGAGGGACAGGCATTGATCTCTTTTCTCTTGTGACCAGTGACAGGACCTGAGGGAATGGCCTGAAGTTTTGTCAGGGGACTGTTAGGCTGGATATCAGGAAAAGGTTTTTTACCCAGAGGGTGGTTGGGCACTGAACAGGCTCCCCAGGGCTGTGGTCACAGCACCAACCCTTACAGAGCTTAAGAAACATTTGGATGGTACTCTCAGGCACATGGTGGGATTCTTGGGGCTGTCCTGTGCAGGGCCAGGAGTTGTACTCTGGTGATCCCCATGGGTCTCTTCCAGCTCAGCATATTCTGTGATTCGATGAAATGAAGGAGTTCTCCAGGAAGATATGAATAATCCTCCTGCTTTCTCTCATTGTACAAGATCGGCAACTATTTCTGCTGCTCCTCACTCAAAATGATGCCAAGAAATGACAATTCAACCATCCATCCTCTGCAATGGGCATTTGGTAGAAACAGAAAATGGGTCTCTCCTCAAACATAACAGCAAAGTAAAATCAATTGCCAGTGTGTACATCTGGACTGGGAAGATCCACAATGAAATAGAAGTATTCAGCATTTTGGCCACCCTAATCTGCCTTCCTAAATTTCTGTTATATTTTCACCTGCGTAAAATATTTGCTTATGCAGTTTCTGCTGTGTGAGAAGGAGATCAAAGAATGAAGCCCCACTCAAGGTTATGTCTCAAATCCAACCAGCAGGAAAGTTTTTAACCTCATATATGATGACCAGTACCTTATCACTCATTAATTTCTTCACAAAGGCAGAAAACCAACTCTAGAAAAGCTCCCAGTTTTAATCAATGGATGGAATTTGCCTAAGGCAACAGAAGGAATCAGTGTCAAAACTGGAAAAAAAACATGAAAGTGCATCTGTGAAAAAATGTTTAGAACTTACATTAACACAAATTTGCCATAAAAATTGTCAGAGAAATCAACAGGAAACTTTGAGTGAATTCATTTCTTTGCAGACTGGGGCACAAATGGTACAACAAGGTGGCCATAAAATTGCCTTAATGCATTCTATAAACCTGGTTGTGGTCGTTCCTCTCTGCATGTGAGTATGTTTATTTGCCTCGTGGTTTTTTATATCATTGTTTTCCTCATGTTCTTGAGACTTCAAATCACTACTTATGAGACATTTTTCAATTTAAAATGAAAATTTGCAGAGCAAATTATACATTTAAGGAATACCTCTGGCTTCCAGAAAGTCCCTCAATAGGTATATGTATATATATACATACATAAATATATATAAATGTATATATATACACATTTTCAGGTGGTAGGAATTAACCTGGCCTCTGCTAACTGGTTAATTTGAAATGCATAAAACATCACAGAAGCTCAGGAAACAGCAACTTAATGAATTGTGGTTATATGCTTAGTTTCATTCTTCATCAATATTTATTTGCTTTCTCTACCCCACCTTCTTTAACTAAAAGACTTTTAAAAGTCTTTTTAAAAGTCTTTTTTTCATTTCAAAGATGACTCTAAATCAAACTGCCACTCCAAATGAGAATGTCCTTCCTTTATCTACTTCCAAAGATTTTCATGCCACTGCCCTTCATCGCATTCAGTGAAATGTCTGTTGGAGACCACCTTGTAAAATCAACTTAGCTCACACAGAGTGGCTGCAATAAATTAAATCTTCATTTATGGTGCCAAAGGATCCATCAGGAATCATTTCTTTGATTTTGTCACTAAGGGAATACCTGAACTTCTCTCTCTGAACTAGCGCACTTCATACTACAGTCATTTCTTGGGTAGGTGAAAGTTTCTGACCTTCATCTCCGGTGACCTGCCTAGATCTGTCCCCTCCTCTCCTCACCTACCCGGTGCACAGCCACCTCCATCTCTGTTTGTACATGTTTCTCATCCTTCAGGCTGACTAGGTTGCATTGATCCAACTGCAATCAGATCTTGCAAATGCTGGTGCTGTTTCATGCAAGCTCCATGCCTTTATAATGATGCACATACCCCTGGAGCCTGCGTGGCAACTCGCAGTTCAATGATTGCCTAATTTCTTCACATCATGGCCACTGATTTTGGGGTCCACAGTAAAGTTCCTTCTGTGTTTTCCATCATGTTCTTACACGTTCAGAGCAGATCTTATGTGCTCTGTCCCGTATGGGTTATGGCATTTGGGGACTGAAGGGTCAGTTCATTTCTCCACAAACATTTGCAGAAGGACTGGTGTCTGCCAGCCTTGATTCACGTGCCTGAGCCCCTCCTAGGGTTTTGAGCCTGATGCTTCCCAAGGGCTGAATCCAGGCTTCAGACACACCAAGCTGGTAGAAAAGAAAAAAACAAGAAAGCTGAAGTGAGACTAAGACCACCTAGATCAGATCAATGCCTTTCTAGACAGATATTGAGAGGATGACATCTCTTCCTCTAGGAGCATATCAGGAACATAAATCATGCTTCAAACAGGACACACACTCAAAGAGATGTGGGATTTTCCAAACAGCAATTGAATAACCTCTTTAGTCTATAAAAAGACAGTTCTCTTATACGTTGCTTATATTATACTTCTTTTTTTTTCCTATTTTTTTTTCTGCTTATATTTTCAGGATTGCAAAAAAAAAACCCTCTAGTCCTGGGAAAGGCTTCCCCGGCAGACTGAAATCTTGGGCAGAAAACAATTTTCAAATCTTTCTCTTTTTCAGTGTTCTGGAGCATTCAGAAGAAATGGAACATTAACATTTGTCACCGTTATCAGACCACTTATTAACTGACTTTTTTTGACGGGGTTACCTAATGGTTACAGACACTTTGTAATGAAGGTGTCAGTATGAAGACTGACTATGAAGAGCAATGATAGACCCTTTTGAATGCCTGTTTCTGGATAAAGAAGGACAGTTTGACAGACCTTCACTCCAAGTATCTGCAGGTTAATAAAAGGAGATGTCATCCAAAGTCTGTCAAGAAACCAATTGAAATTAAAGCTCTGGGATGCTGTCACTATGAATTAACCAAATTTTCTCAAGCAAAATCACACCATGATGTATGTCACGGAGAAGAAAATAGAGACATTTCAACACAGAAATAAACTGCAAAACTTTGCCTTGTTTCATAGGTAAGCTTTTTGGTTACAAGTTTTCCCTCTTCTGTCCATCTTCAGAGGTTTAACAAACCAAAACAAAACAAAACAAAAGTCACAGAAAAGGGCATAATTTTCTCTCTAAAAGATACATTTCTTCTACTGTTATAATATTAAATACTTAACTGCTGACTTAAAAAAAATTAACACCTAATTTCTCCCATAGTGGTTCTTGTACTGCAGTCCCTGGAAAGACTTTGAAATACATCAAGGAAAAAAAAAATGAAAGAAAGGAAATTTAAAATGTGTCTAGTGAAAAAGTCAAATTACTTTTCTTCCGGGAAAACTCTCCTTTACTCCTCTCACAGGCACAGCGATGCTTCAGAGAGAAGTTGGTTGTTTAAAGAGCCAGCACCAGCAATCTCAAAGAAAGAAGAAAAAAAAAATCAGTCTCCTCTGGGATTTCAGGTCAAGAGATTTTTACTTTTTTAGATTATTCCTAGGAGTTCTTTGAAAACAAAGGAATGAAAGGAAAAAAGAAAAGTAAAAGAGAAGCCGTACAAACTCTTGTCTGATCTTCACTCGTGCACTTGGGCCTCAGCTTAGCCTGACACTTGAGTGCCATGCCTTGATGCTACTGCTCCTGCTGGCACCAGGCTGTTTGCTTCCCAAGCCCATCCTGCCAGTTTTCTCCTTGAATTGGATTGCTTCCAAAGCCAGATGAGACAGAGCCTGGAAACTCCAAGGAACCTGTGAGCTGGAGCCCTTCTTCATGGATTTATTTTTTTTTTTCAAATTACTAAGGCTGGTCACATTTAGCTGCATTAACTCCTCTGCCTGGTTTGTTTCTTGAGTATATCCAGAGCCCTTGGGTGATGCTTTACTCTTTCAAGGAGGAGGAAATATCTTCTTGTCTCTCAGCTAGGGCTTACAAATCTTCTGGCAGTATGTAAAAGCACAAGAATGTAAATTTTGGATGAGTTTTTTGAAGGTCACATAACACCTTGCTCTGTAGATGGTGCCTCCAAGAACCCCACAAAAGAACAACCATCTCAGGTATTCACAGCAGGATTGTGTAGGATCAGGAGCCCTCAGAAGGACTGAAATAGCTGCTGCTCCTTTCATTGCAAATCTGCAACTGCAAGAGACATTTACAAACATCCTTCCTGATCAGAGTAGCTGTTGCAGGTTGGTATCATCCAAACTGAGCTTCCCAAACTAGAGCACATGTATCTCTCCTACATCCTGTCTGTGATCCATCACCATCCAAGGGGAGAGGAGAGGCCAATGTGTCTGAGTGAGGAACCAAAGGGGGCCGAGTCCCCATTTCCTCTTGTTGCTTCAACTACATTAACAGCCTGCACTGCCCCACTATCCTTTACTACCAAGGAGTCACTCTCTATAACCTGCTCTAAAATTTTTTCCCCCAGGAAAACATCACTGATCATGTTCTTAGACAGGGTCTTTCACTGGTGCTTGAACTACTCCCGGGTGTTATTTTTATGATAGAGAAGTAATGTCATGGAGAAAGATCTAAACTGAGCCACTGATAACACAACATTCTTCTTCCAAAGATGACACCTACTGAGCATACTGTAATCACCCATAGGACAGCTTTTCCTCCAGTTTTCTGAAAAGAGATGAATATGACAGACTGGAGTCTGCAGCTTCCTTCACTCCACTTTGCTTTTCCCTTCCAGCCCTGTAAAACAAGCCATTTATTCACTAAGATCATCAGATTTTAATTCATTTAATAACCAAATTACCAACAAAACTAAATATGACAAGTCCATTTCCCACCCCTTTAATGATTATCCCATTTTGCCATCCACAGTTGCCTACCTTTATCACTTTCTCCCTTGTGCCTTGGCGCTGTCACCTATAAGCCTCAAAGGCTTTATTTATGTTAATTAACAGGGAAGTTTCCTTCCAAGAGAATAGCTGGATTATCTAACTCTTGATTTAATGGCAGAGTCAGCTTTATATACTGTGATTTACTGTTGAAAAATATGATCCAAGAGAAAAATGGCCTTCTGAAATGTGTGAGCTGACAGCAGTACCACTCTGAGCTGGGGTGTTTCAGCACTGGCTGATGTCACACACTTGAAGCAGGTACTGCAGCTTTGCAGTCACCCATTTACTTTTTCCATTTTCAGATTTCCTCAGCAGTCCCAGCTCTCTTTGTGGCATCGCTCATTCTTTATCTCCAGGCAGTAACCTAAGGATGCAGCTTGCCCCAGAGACACAATGCAAAATGAAGTTGTGCTGTAGGTGTGCTTGGAACAAAGGCAGAAGGAGCTGGGAGACTGACATAGTCACACTGGATTTTACAGAGGGGGATATTACAGATTTAGTCAAGCTTGCCTTTCTTGTGGCCCAGGGTATTTGCTGTGTGCTGTTTGCATGTGCTTCAGAGGACTAGAGGTGGAGGGAGGATCTGAACAGTTAAATGGGAGGCTCAGAAGTAGGTTGAAAGCTGAAGATGCATATTTAAGGTCTCCACAAAGACTTAACATGCACAAATCCAGGCACTGCAATTAAGTCAGTGTGCAGTTACTCATCCATTAGTCACTCATTGGCTTCTCCAAATATATTGCAGTTGAAAGTCCCTCCATTCCCTCTGTGTAGGAAACGGTGCACTACTGACGTATGTTCAAGATTTTTCTGTTGCCTTCTACATCACAGCCACACTAAACAACTGGCTCCCCAGTCATGTGGCAGGCCTATGAAGGTAGAGGTCTTTATTTGGTTGGATGCATTTTTAAGACATGAGACCCTTCTTATCCTCTGACACGAGTAACCCTGATGTTTCCTTCTCATCCCTCCGTGTCCCCCACATAGCCAGCTGCTAGCCCTGAGCAGCTCGTTGAATCATCTCTAGAAACAGCATCAATTGACATCAAAAAATCAGCCGGAAAAGCCCAGCAAATCAGTTGTGAAGGTCTGTGTACATGACACCTTGTGTGCTCACTTCCCTCACCTTCCACACCAGGACCAAAGATGTCCTGTTGAAACTCCAGCACAGCATTAGGACATGGTAGGCAGGTTCTCTGGTAATGAACACTGGTCAGATGTCCAATACATTCATGCAAAACTGCTTTTCACGATGCTGTCACAGACAGCATCATTCCTCCTGTTTCCCTTGCTCCTCTTGTATTCCTACATACACATCTGGGAATTTCTATGAGAGGCAGTGTTGGAGATGTCACTGGTGGTAAGGTGTACAGGACCCATGACAGTGGAGAAACCAGAGAGTGGTTACTAAAGAAGGAGGGCTGCAAAAATGCAGTAAGGCTCCAGGAAATTCCAACATACACCTGCAATGCTGACTGGCAGTGGGTGGAACAGATAAAACAGCAGAGATATGGTCATCCTGAACATTTCTTGCTGAACTAACAGATAACATTACCTTCATCCATAACACCTGCCTAGCAACAACAGAGCTTCCAACTTCTCCTTGTGGTAAATCTCAGTCCAAGCCGTGCTCTTCTGGACACCTGAGAGAGGTCATTGCCAGTGGACACATAATGGGCATTAGCAATTCTGAACATTTTACCAGCCTCTTGTAGAAGTGCTGCATAAGTCAAACAATGACCTGTTTAGCTGTGCTGTGCCCCTGCATGAGAAGAGCACCAAAAAACTGGAACATCAGTGCTTGGAATAACAGAATACCTTTTTAATGATTTATGATTTGAGCTGGGAAACTTGCTAGCCAGATGGATCTGCAACTGAACAGACCAGGACTGACCTGAGGCTACAGAACCTGTGTCAGCACACTGCAGAGGTTTTACTGGAGATGGATTGTACTAACTCATTGCCACAAAATCATCTGGTTAATTTTTAAGATTTTTTTTTTAATTATTATCACTTAATCCAGACACATCCTGTTCCCTTTCTTATCTGGTGCTTATATATCAGCTTTTGAAGTTCAAGTCTTCTAAGAACTTGCTTCAAGATTTTAAGCTTTATTACGTATTTTTTTTGTTTTGAGTACAGCAGGTAAAATTTGCAAAGTCATGGGAGACAGACAGCAGAGTGAAAATACCAGTCATAGGATCATAGAATCACAAAATGCTTTAAGTTGGAAAAGACCTTTTTTTTTCCTTGTCAGTCTCTTTCAATGCTTAACAACTCTTTCAGAGAAGAAATTTTTCGTAATATCTAGACCTCTCCTGGCACAATTTGAGGCCATTTCCTCTTGTCCTGTCCCTTGTTACTTGTGAGAAGAGCCCAATCCCACCTGGCTAAAGCCTCCTTTCAGGCAGTTGTAGAGAGCCATAAGGTCCTCCCTGCATCTCCTTTTCTGCAGGCTGAACAACCTCAGTTCCTCATCTGCTCCTCCTCAGACTTGTGCTCCAGACCCTTTCCCAGCTTCCCTGGACATGCTCCAGCACCTCAATGTCTTTCTTGTCTTGAGGGGCCCAAGGAGAACCAGTTTCCCTCTAACCAACTGAACTGTACTCACAGCTTAGAATATGCATCAGATGACTCCAAAGTTGCTCTACCAACAGCTAATGGAGGTTAAGGGTTTATTTATTCAGAATACTCATTTTTTAATAGAATATTAACTGGTCTCTTTCTTGCAGAGCATATTTCAAACAAAGAATTTTCTGTATAGAACAAAAGGAACAAATTAAAAAATATCCACTTCCACTATTTTATTTTAATTTCTGATACAGTATCTGAAAACAACATGGTATTAAAGATATTCTCTAAGGTTGAGTGTGTGGGTTAAAGGGCTCATATCCTTTCTCATCAGTGTGTTTTCTGATAAGATGTGGGGGTTTTTTCTCATAGTATCATTAAAATAAATTATTTTCTTTCAACATTACTCTATTTACTCTTACTCTGATTATAAATTGTATCTTTTAATGTCTATAAAATGAAAATTGCAGATGAATAAGTGTCAAATGACAGATGCAATACATTTGTCTGACTTTCTGGGCAAACCCCCTGATTTACTCACAAATCCTATTTTGCTTTTCTGAATATGGTCATCTAAATGAAGATGCTTTTAATTATTATTCATAAGCAGTGTAATACACACCATTTACACCTGGTGTGTAAATCTCAGGTAAACTGAGATTTACTGGAAAACTTGTAATGTCTTCAGATTCAGGATATGGAATCCCATATATTCCTGCCTGGTAAATGCTGGACCATGTTGTGTGTCCACATCTTCTTTACTATACATAGGCTAAGCTGTTTGGTTTCTGGTGGACTGTGGCACATAACCAAATTTTGAGGAGCTTTAACACTTTCTGTGACTTCAGATATTCAATTTTCATCATCTAAAACTCTCCTACTTAGAAACCCTCACCAAGTAGGATTTCCTCCTACTTACTTTCCATTACCTAATATCCATCTAGGCTGTCCTTATAAAGGTCAATTTTAATTAGTGAATTGAAGATTGAATGCTTTCATTAATGATTTAGAACAGGGAGCAAACATCATAGTAATGCACTGGATTGATGATACTAGAATGGAAAAGGACACACCCAAGGCAGGAGAATTAAATGCTAAGAAGAACAAAGTTAATTCTCTTCACAAAAAATACCTTTTTTTTATCTCTTCCTTTGCCTTTTCTGTCTTTTTATCTCTCAGTTTAACTTTCTAATTCAGCAATGCCTTATTAGGCACAGGTCATACTTTGTGTTATCCTGAATTACAGTGTTTATAAGCCTAAACTCTAAGTCTGGATTCAGCACGAGCTTTGTAGAGAGCAGTGAAGCCAATGACTTGGTACTCCATGTAACTGAGTAACCTCTCCTAGAGAGAGGTTAAAATGCATATTGGTGCAATGTGGTCTCGTTTTACCCCATCTTTTATGAAGGTGCAAAAAGACATAAGGCCTATATGAAAAAAATGGGCCCAAACCAGAATGGCAACATCAGTTGACACCGAAGGTTTTGGAGCTCATTGTTGTTTCCCTTATAGTGAACTCATTCATAAGTTTAAACCAGATGTAACATGTTATCACACCTGCCAGATGCAATATTTTATCACACCTGCTTGTAGCCTTTCCCGTGGATTTTAAAGTGAGGAAGATGATGCCACAAACTGGAGAATGAAGAAGAATTGAGTCTAATATTTTTCACATGTTCCTGAAGACACAACCACTCTTCCCTCTGCTTTCACACTTAGAATGAAAAATTACTTTGAAAATACTGCAGCTACTACATTTACTCCTGCCTGTGTTGCTGTTTCAGCACACTGTTTCCATGTATCACTACCATAATTAATTATTTTCCATCAAAACAAAGAGAAACAAATAAATTACCTACTTAGTTTTCAAAAGAAGGCATCTTTGAAGACCTTCTAAACAACAAAATACAGAGGAGGATGAAAGGAGTGTTTTGCACTTGTAAATTAATTGTAAGAACTGGTCAGGATTTTCTTAATGGTCTGCTTTGTATAGTTACTATACAATAACATTTTCCAGGTCTCAGCTGGGAGTCAATGAGTAAACACAAAGGTATCACGTCAGGGTACAAGTGAGACAAAGGGGAAACATTACCAGATAACTAATTGCTTGGTGGGTAGGAAATTCACTCTAAATGTGTATGAAGCTGCAATTTATTGCTGTATCCAAGCTGATATTCCAAGATGCATCTCTTCCTTATGTTCCTTTGAGAAAAAAGACCGGTTTGCAAAAAACTAGTGAAAAAAACCCCATACATGAAATCCTTGACACATAGTGAAGGATGATTTTTATTTTGCAGCCAGGCCTTCATTTTCCTCCTGCCCTTCCCACTTCACAGCACATGGGTTTCAAAGAGGTCTCGGACACAATGTGTGCTGCAAGAGAGGAGCAGATGTGATAACAACCAGTGAACTCCAGGTTTGCATTAGTGAGATTGGAGGTAAGTAGGTTTGCCATTCATCCATTCAGAAGGCTCCTTTTCATTTCAAAAGCAGATTGTCCGTGTGTTACACTACTAAGTATTTCACAGATCCATCAAACAATCACAATGACCTTATGACTGATGCTGTCCCATTTTTTCTTCCTGTCTACCCCTGTTTGATGTAGTTAGGATTTGCTTTCCTGTAGTACCATCACTAAGTATTTCAGAAGAGCTCCAGTACGTCCATGGCATCTCCAGAGATTTTCCCTTTCATGACAAGCTTAGACTTCCCAGCAGCTCCTGGGAATATATCCATATGTGTTATTTCAGTAAAAGCTGTTGTTTAACTTGATAGTTTGAAAGATCTTTTCATTGATCCCAGATACTCCGTGCTTATCCAATTTGCTGCTCAATACTACAGCTGGTGTGTGCTCTATCAGACTCCCTCTAATGAAATGCCTAAAGATTTGCCTGTGGCACTTCCAGCTGGAGGTAAGTTTGGTCTGAAAAAGGCAGTTAGTGAAGAGAGTTCCACCCAGCTTTACCAAGGGTGGTTGGATAAAGGAAAAAAAATGCCATGGCAAAGGTGTTGCTTGTTTGTATTTTACTCGTTCATCACCTTAAACTCATGAAGGGAGTGTAGATCCTCATCTTATTTACACAAAAATTAATTAGTGCGACACCACACCCACCTGTAGAGTTCCTCAAAGAGGAACTGGACAGAATCTGTCTCACAACAAACTACTTAGACAGCATTACAGATGAAATTCTTAAGATGCAGTAACCATGTGTATTTCTCAGAGAAATGTTCCAAAAATCTATTAAGAGAACTTTCCTTCAATGCACAATTCCTATACAAACACACTCCTTCCTACACTACTCTTCCAACTGTAAGAAGTTTGGAATAAGTATTTCCTGGGGGGTTTCCTGTTTGTGCATGTCTTTGAAATTCTGGAATCTCTGCTTATTCAATAAATACACGGGGCTGATGCCAGAAAGGAGATAACAGAGCTTTCTGGAGAAAAGCCATGAGCATGTGGTATTCCAATAGTACCCCGAAAATACAAAGGACGAGACTCACAGGTGTCTCCAGAGACAGAAAGAACTTTCTGTAATGCTCCTCCTTCCTTGTCTCTATGTTATAACCACATCTTGTGTCTTGACTTACATCAAATTTGTGAGCTTCTGATGTTTCAGCACTCCTGGTCCATGGTTGTACAGCACCCACCCTTCGTCACAGTGCCCTGAGATGACTGGAGCACCTAAGGACTGACTCAAACTAAATATCTGCTCATTTCTTTTATGAGGTATAATACACATTTAGCATTTGTACAAGTAGAAGCAAAAGGAGGTCTAGACATGATGTTTCAGTGGTATTTTAACCCAGATCCATAGAACTGGTGTGAATTCAATGGACCACTGAGCATGTGCTTTTGCTGGAGTGAAGGACTGGAAAGGAATGTGTATCCTAAGCTCACAAGGGACAGAGATAAACCTCCAACATCAAGCATGAAAGATTCATCTCAGGCTTCACATGACTTATGGGGAATTTGAGTAGATACTTTCATGGCTTTTTAGAACTCTTGAAAACCCCTATGCCTCAAGATGATATTTTTCTGAATTACATGCTTTAGAGCATTATGAAATAAAATCAAGCACTTAAAGCAAGAGTTGGTACTGTAGAAACTTTCAGTTTGATATTGTTGTTATTGCAGTTTAAAATTATAAGTTCCCTGTAAATTAAAATAACATCCTCTGTTTGCTAGTTGGCACAGGATAAAAGCCAAACACTTTCCAGCATGAGTCTTCAGAGATTCTCTTTTTTTTTCCTGGATGTTAAAAATATTTATTCCCCTTTACATTTTTGATCTGCACTGGCAAGATTAAATATGGGTTCTGATATGCAATTAGGCAATACCCAGCATCTTTTGCTTTCCTGACATAAGATACCTTTGTGGCTGGTTTCATGTGTGCTCTGTTTAGAAAGTGCAACCTGGCAATTGAGGCACAGGCTTGGCTGCCAGGTGGTAACCAGCTCTCCAGGACAGGCATATGTACTTATCATATTCCAGTGCCGTAAATGGGTGTCAGGTTTTCCTATTCCAACATCCTCACCTGTTTCAAACCCTAATGTAGGACTGATTTACCCAAAAGTAGAAGGAGGTGTATTTCTTTCCCACCTACTGTTTTCATTGTCTTCTCTCTCCTGTCCTTTGGAAACACTCGGGTGCTCTACTGACAGAAGAAAACTGCTGAGAACCAAGCTGCCACCACTTCAAAGGGAAACATAGTCCAGATCAGCACAAGAGCATAATTCTTTTTATTTTTCATTAACAATCACAATTTTAGTAAAAAAAGACTGGAATAGCATTTGCAGAGGATTCTACGGCACTTACAGAAAAATCACAGTGAGCTGGAAACTGTATTCTCTTCTAGCACAGATAAGTTCAGAGAGGTCTCCGTGTGTGTACTACGCCACAGATCAGGGTGTCTGAATGCAGTGGTTCCTTTGGAGGTTTTTACCTTGGAATCTGTAAGCCTGCATTTGATTCTGTACCTCATAATAAAGTATAAACCCATCAGCTTAGCTCCCTGTGCACTGCAGTGCAAATTAAAGCAGAAATTCCAGTTATGCTGCATGTAGCTGTGTACTGTAAGGGAAGAGAACTCAGCCTGTGAGATTACAAACATGGTAAGAGAAAGATGAGATGTTCTCAACTACCAGGAATATCAACAACTGGAATTTACTCCAAATCCTTCATCGATTATTTCACAACTTGGATCACTTTTTCTAAGAACACAAATGTGAATGGGGAAAAATTAAGTTAAGACCACTCCAGAAGCAACGTGTTGTCCTGTTCTCCTTCCTTGGTAAATTGATCTGACTCCATTTTGCAGTTGTATATTTGAAATTCCTTTTTATCCTGAGGGATAAAGACAATTTGAATCATTGCTTAACAGAATTGTTACAACAGGGGCATGAATTTGTCTTCCACTGAGTATGAGAGACTGAAAAAATGAGGTGCCATTCACAGGAAGGATGTTACTTTATTTTAAGTGCAAGTGATTATAATTGGTTACACTATGATGTTATTACTTCAACAACAACCCCCTGAAGTGTTAAAATTCCTTTTTTCATCCAGTCTGATTAATCTGTTGGAAGAGGAACTTCTAGGACAAAGACTCACACAATTAATAACTTTGATGTATCGTGTTTCGAGAAGCTGTTTTCATTTGTGCTGTTCTCCAAGCATTTCCAGGCAGTACTTACCAACATGGTCCCATAAAGGACCCAAAACTGCAAGTTGCATGAAGCTCCACCTCCACGCCAGGTACTCAGTCTCTCCAAATGAAAAGAATTTTGTTAGATCGACGCCAAGGTGGTCTCCACAAATACATTAAAATTCCCTCATGAAGGAGAAATAAATAATTCCTCTAACAAATGCTTCAAAACCACCACGGATGGAACATCCCTAAACAGTGTACACTGTTGTCCTTTCCAACAGTGAAAATAGGCTGAACACCAAACAACATCTAGACATGTTGTGCACTGTGTGTGACAGTTTTTGAGGTCACGTAGAGGCAGTCACTCATTACAAGCTCATCCATCAGTCCTCTTTAACACTATTTTTCAGTAAGTGCAAAGTCATTTACAATGAGGAAAAAATTCTCATTAGTGACAACCAAAGCAGGAAAATTTACCTCTTTTTTGGCCTTTTGTCCTTCAAGGTGCCCCAAAGAGCTTCCAGCTACTTTCAAAATATTTGTGAACAAGAAACTATTCCAGAGGTTATTTTTGTAATCTTTGACTCCATGCAAAAATTGTCTGCATCCTGAATTCAGTATCTTTGTAGCTGAGGCTAATGGTGTGTTATGAAATTAAGGTTTTTGTCAGTTCTGGGGAACTTGCAGGTGAGGATCTCCAGTCTGTAAGGGCTATCAACAAGTTTCTTTCCAAATGGCACATTTCATGCTCTTTGGTTTCTGAATAGTTATAAAAGGCAGGAAGGAATTCTGTAGAACAAGAAAGATATCTCTAAAATATTGGTGGGTAGCTGATGTGCAAATCATTAATATAAAAGATTACAGTTATAGGTATGTAAATCCTTTCAACCAGGATATGAATAATTGCCAGAGAGCAGTATAGTTACTGAAAACTTTCCATCATCAAAGAGAAGCTATTATAGGTGAAATGGTAGAGAATATTGTTTGGGATTACATTAAATTATACTGATATCTTTAAATCACTTTCCTTGTATAATCAATTTATATCTTCTATGTTTAAATGTGTAATTTTTGAAAGTACAGCTTTTTGGTAAAGAAGAGACTGCAAACTGAAAGAGGATTAAATTTTAAAAGGTGCGTTATGTGCAAATATTTCTTTTTAACTGGTGGCAGCTGTTTCTGGAAGTGAACAGCTGATCAGCTCTGTGATGGGAATGGAGCAGCCATTGAATACACCTCAGCACCGGGGGAGGAACAAAGCAAAAGCCTCTGAGTCAGACAAACCTCGAGTGGCCCCCGCTGTAAACATACAGTTAATCAAGCTCTGTGAAATGGGGAACTACACACTCTTCTCATCAAAGCCAGAGTTAAGTGGACCAAAAGTGTGCTTATGTTTACAGAACAGTATCTTTCTCCTGATTGTTCGAGGTCCCCATTGTGCTGGCCTGCATTTGATCTCTCTATTTTTTTTATTGGGACATTAACCTGCTGTTTCTACCATACTCATACAGGACTTCTTACAGGGATCAGGAAGGACCTGGTGTGAGCAAACCATGGGAGACCTCTTCTTCCCACTGAGTGGCAGTACCTGAATAGCACCACATAACCATCCTTCTTCTGTCTCCTCGAACACCAATATGCAAAACAAAATAAGCAAACCTGCAGATTAAGATCCTACTGGGAAGTTTTCCTGCACAACAGAAATACAGATTAAACTTTAACCTTAATGTAGGGACCAGAACTGAAGTCTTTGGTAGCTTTTGTGTGGACTTGAATTCTGTTTCATTTAGGCCCTAATTGAAACATGAAATATTTAATCACAGTTCATTAAATGTCTTTGAACTGATATTTGTCAGGCATTCCAGTTCCCTGAATTTTCCACTTGTCATTGTTTAAAAATTTTCATTTCTTTTTCGCCTGGTTGCCACGGAGAAAGATAAATGACTAGCCCTGGAGCAGGATCCCATGGTACACTGCATGCTGGGACTTTCACAATAAGTTTCTGCTCCAGGGATCATGGCAGACACAGTGAGCTGTAGTTATTGATGGCATGTCTCTGCCTCCCCTTATGTGTTCCCTGTATAGAGTTATCGACAGATATTTGGCTCCCTCCATCCCCCCTCTCCTTGCTCTGTACTAGCAGAAAGGGCATTCCACCCCCACAAAGACACTTGTCATGCTTGGCACCTGCTCCATGCTTCCATGGACCAACCAGATTTACTCATTTTGGAATCTAATTAAATCTCTTACTGCCTTATTGGATGAGTCATTTCATTTTTAATGACTTGTCCTAAGTTTCTTGCAGATCCTTCGAATCCAGAGAGAAAAATAAACCAACAAACAAACAACCAACCAAAAAAAGCATGGGCACCATTTGGGCTCAGTATGAGCAACTGTCTTGTAGTCTGTCCTTGGGAAAACAGTGAGAATCTGCCATTCTCTCAGCCTTGTCCCATAAACCAACAATAAAGACGATACCAAATCCTTTTTAATGACTTTGGAGGCACGACCTAAAAATCTGTTGAATTGATATGAATGCTCCATTTAAATTTTCATTGTTTTGTATCGGGCCCAAAGGCATCATGGAATAACTAGATGAAGTTCAACCAAGAAAAAAAGCCAGAGACCTCACTAAGAGCAGGGTAACAAAGTTCCAATGTAATCTCTACTGAATTCTCTAATCAGTGGGAGTTTTATTTTGTTTGGGGTTTTGTGGGCTTTTTAGTGTTTGGGGTTTTTTATATCCTGAGTTGGAAGGCACCCACACGAATCAGAAGTCCAAGTCCTGGCCCTGCACAAGACAATCCCAAGAATCCCACCATGTGCCTGCAAACATCGTCCAAACACTTCTTGAACTCTGTCAGGCTTGGTTTTGTGACGACTGCCCTGGGGAGCCTGTTCAGTGCCCAACCAACCACTGGATAAAAAAAATCTTTCCCTGATTACCAACCTAAACCTCCTCTGATGCTGCTTCTTGCCATTCCTTTGGGTTTTGTCACTGGTCACCACAGAGAAGAGATCAGTGCCTGCCCCTCCTCTTCCCCTCACAAGGCAGTTGTAATTGCAATGAGGTCTCTTTTCAGTCTCCTCTTTTCCAGGCTGAACAGTCCAAGTGACCTCGGGAGCTCCTCTCCTTGTAACTGTCACATAGATGGGGTTTTTTTTGCAATTGACAACTATACTGTCTTGGTTTGAATCACGTACACAAAAAGCCTATGGACAGACTAATTCCATATCATCCATATTATCATATTTGAATTGTAATTTTTAATCCTGTTTTTTTTCACACCTTTAAAGTCTAGAAATATATGCTTTTATGCATCTTCCTCAAAATCACAAACTTACTGAGCTTCTCTTTTTGTTTTGTTTTTTGTTTCTTAGTTCATTGCACTTCTCTATATGACATCATTAAGACCATCACTGTTGCTCCCTTAGAATGCTGCCTCGGACAATGTTTTCCCAACCTCCTCACTGTAGCTTTTTCTGTAACTGGGCATTTCCGTCTCAATCACTTCTTTTCAGAACTTGAAATCTTTCATCCACTTGCCCCAGCAGCTCTTTCACTCAGAGCCTTTCCTCCTCACTATCCCTGTGACTCCTGGAATACCACAGCACTTTCATTGCAGCAACCTGAATTCCCATTCCGTATAGATCTCTTCCATGTGTCCAGTGTGAGCTCTCATTTCAAATCTTAGCTACAAATACTTTCCACCATTACTATTTTTCAGCTCCAGGTGGCTTCCCTTCAAGCAGTAATGCATTATGGGATATCATTTCTATACAAGCTGAAAACTTCTTTAAAGTTATGCCCAGTTTTTGTTTTGTTCAGGGTGGGGGTGTTTTATGCCCAAGAGCACATGATTTGAGGATGGATATAGTTTAAAGAAGAGAAAGAGAACCAGGCACACAGCCAGTTTTAGCCTACTTTGAGAGCAGACAGCTGTACTTTATGCCAAGTTTTTGGACTGACTCCCCATCAATTATGAATAGGATCAGACTTTTCACTCTAGCAAATTTTAGTTAGGTATATTTAGTACCAAATAATAAATACTTGATGCAGCTAATACTTCAGCTGAAAATCATCTGTTTTATCAATTTTTGAAGCCTCTGCCTGGGCAGAGCATATTCAAACAAATTGCTTGTAAGTAATACAGCACAAAGGAGTTTTCAACACATGGGTGGAAGTTGGGCCATTTATATAGAGGGCTATATGTGGCAGAGCTCATGGGCGACAATGCAAGTGGTTGATCAACAGCCGGACAAAACCAGAAGCAATGGCAGGAGAGCAGTCATGGGGTGAGAAGGACTCAGAGTTTGGCAGTGGGGAAGTTGTCAGGAGGGGAAGAGTTCTGCAGAGCTTTGAAGAGAATGACAAGAAGATTTAACCTGAGGTACTGCTGATTCAGGGTTGTGTTATACTCTCTCTCTGTTTTCAGCAACAATTGTCACAGTTTATCCCTGCCACTGCAGTGCTATAAAAAGTTAAATATCATTATCTAAATGCAGAGGGAGGGAAGTTAGACAGGTTTAGGAATCCACTGTTATAAAACCAGCAGAAACCGTGCTGGAGAGAGAGCCTAAAGGGGAGATTGTTCCCAGCTTCACAAAAGGCTCCACCTGTGTCATCCTGTCCCACCTGGATGCTTTCTCCCCAGCTTAAACCGAGCCATTATGGGGTTATATATCATCCCAGTGCCTGCATAGAAAAGTTCATTTTGGTAGTGCTGCACCATCATCCTCGTAACTGTTTAGCAGCACAATATATCAGTCAGATACATCCCTGGAAAGGAGACAGTTTGAGGATAATGCACGTAATAGATAGTACAATTGCAAAGCTGTTGGGGCTTAATTATGGGATGCAAGCAACCACTGCATCTGCACCACAGCCACCTGGGAACACAGAGAAATGAATTATTATCCATGTGCACATCATATTGATGACTCTTTTGTATTGACACTCTTGATACTGATAATAAATTAGATTTTTCCCATTTCAGTCCATGCTAACTGGAAGGTAATTTTAAGTTTGTGCATATGCACTGAGTAAACTTCAATCTGGCAGCTTCAAACAAAGGAGAGAGAGAGGAGAAGAGCAAAGTTTTTGGCTTTTCTGAATGCCACTGGCTTCCTTGTGCAACAGACTGTTAAATCCTATTAGCAAAGTTTCCCCAGGAGTAGCTACAATAATTGTGGCACTCTCAATCTCTGTGATGCTTAAATATCCAAACATTTTTTTTCAGGACAATGTTTTAACACTTTTTTTTCTTTTTTTTAAAATATAAAAACAGTGGGAAGACAAACTTGGGGCCTCTGAAGCCACCAAGTTAGCCCAAGCCCTTTAGCAGAGTTTGGATGCTCTTGTGGTCACAGAGCCTGAATCAAACATCAGAGATGTAAATGAATGGTGTCACCTGAGCAGGCTTTCAGCAAGGCTTCTCCATGTTTGAGTTGCCTCACTATTCACCTTACAAAAAGGTGGCAAGTCACTGACACAGGAACACCGGGTAAAGGCAGACTCTCTTTTGCCAAAGAATTATGATTCTCGTGTGGATACGTAAGCAAAGAAAACCCTTTCTCATTTCTGATTGCTTTTGCAGAATTGACATATGCCTATATCTTTTGTGTTTTGGAGACCCTTTTACCTGTCAGTAAGGAGTCACACAAGGAAACTGTTAACTCTTAACTTGTTTCAAGCATGAACTGAGCTTTTCTGTTTTATTACAAAAAAATTCAATTTATTTCAAGGGAATGGTTTGACTTCGGGTCCATCTCAAGGAAAAAACAAACAAACAAACAGAAGTTATTCAGTTTCAAAAAAGATTTCCTACTGACCAACTCAGCTCTGCTTCAGCACTAGAAAAAATATGTCTCTAAACCAGGTTTTCATTTGGGTTCAAGCTGAAGTCAACTGTCTGCTTGTGAATTCAATTTCTCTAAGGAGGGAGGCATTCATGAGCATTAGAGATAGTGCATAAAAGTCACTCTAGACTTAACACTCCACTGCAGCACCGCCATGACAGTAACAGCTAACATACTCATTGAATTGGGCATACCCCAGCAGCTCTTAATTTCCCTGAACTTAAAATCTTCCTTGTGTAAAAATGAACACAAAAGAAAGGCAAAAAGGAATTGAGCATGATTATTTTCCAATAGCTATTCACTCAAAAAAAGCATAACATCTAGTGGCATTGTGTTGGAAGAGCTGAACTAAATTGCTTGAAAAGGTGAAGTGCTGCTTAGTAAGTCAGGGGGTTTTTTGGTGGTCTCTCCTCTTGGACTGGTATAGCTTGACCTTGCTTATTTTAGAGAGCTGCCAAAATTCAGTTTTGCAATGATGTTACTGTAAGTGTTTGATAAATTCCAATTCTTTTTCCTTAGGCCTTTTGATTTCCCATAACTGACTGATCATTTCTACAAATGGGGCAAGCTTAAAGATTAAGTATTTTCCAGTAATGCACATGAAGGGAAAAAAATATCAAATACTGATTACTTGCAAATATAAAATAAAGAGTAGTCAGGCAAGGGTAAAAGGGAAAAGAGACAGTACTGTTCTGCTGTATTAAAGGAAACCAATATAATTTACCTAAACTGTATTTCATAGAATTCTAGAATGGTTTGGGTCGGAAGGGACCATTGCCTGACCACCCTCTGAGTGAGGAACTTCTTCCTAATATCCAGCCTAAACCTTCCCTGACACAGTTTCATGCCATTCCCTTGGGTTCTGTCAGTGGTCACCAGAGAGATGAGATAGATGCCCTTCCCCTCCACAAAATTATACTTGTCTTCTGTAGTATATAGTTACAATCAAAATTACTGCATTCTTTTCCTACGCGTGCTTTCATAAGTGTTTTTCTCAGTCCATGTTTCCATGGACATTTTTCAGTATTATATTAATGTGTTTGAACCTCACTGCACACTCTGAGTTTCCTTCACAGACTGTATTACTGTTAGCTGTAATTAGTACACTTAGTTTAGTCTTCCAGGAGATCCAGCTGTCCATCTGTCTACACCCAAAAGACACCAGCACCTCTGAGGACAGGTATGTTCAGGAAAGACACATCAAGAAAGACAAAGGAATACATAATATTTCCATTATATGTTATTTTTATGAATGACAGAAAGTGCTCAGGGGGCAAGGTTTGAACCTGAGCAGAATCCCAAGCACAAAATGAGTTTCTAAGGAAATGTTTGTCTCCAAAGACAAAGTTAAGATCAAGACCTCAGTCAATGAAAGCAATTTAGAATACTATAGCCTTACTGAGGGTTTTCATCCCAGCTGAGAACTGTGTGAGCATTATGTAAGGGAGAGCTGAACAAGTGGATTGAAACAGAGTGAATCCCTTCAAGGTAAATAAATATACACAGTCATAGAAGGGCTTCATTGCCTACATTGTTACTGTGTAAATTATGAATTTCATCAGTGCATATATCCTCTAATTTTACTGTAATAGCTGTCTGCACTTAAGCATTTGCAAGAACCAAGCTAGCCAGATAGAGCATTTTCCAAAAGTGCAAAAATTGAAATGGGATTGAATCCTTCATCCCGTATCAGATCAAGGAACATTCAGAAGTCAGAGGAATGCTCCTTCTCTGGGCTGTATAAGGTGAATCCCACTGATGGTGAGACATTTTTAACCAGGGCTTGAGACAAACGCTGCCAGAATTCCTCTAAATATTGTGACAGTCCCTTTGTTTGAACAGGTATAATCAAATGTGTCTTTGTAAAATCTTCAGCGTAGTCTGGAGATGTTGTTTATTTTTTTGTGTATGCCTTAGTTAAATTTTCATACTAGAAGATAGCAATAGTGAGAAAGTAAAATATCTGCATTTTAACCTGTCTGGCAGTCCTCTGCCTTGTCACAGTCTTCAGCAGTGCCTGATCGTTGCAACAGATCATATTCTGGTGATTTTTTTAGCACTAGTAAATGCCCATCAAGGACATGCTTCAGACAGTGAATGTCTTGTAAATTAAGGCAGATATGAAACATTTTCTCCAGAGCTTATAGGTTAGTGCTTCTTCTTTTAAAAGTACTATACGCTTCATTGCAGTCCTTCAATAATACACACACAAATAAATCAGGCAAATCAATCCCTAATGTGCTGGAATCGTGCCAGTAATTAATCTGTTTAACTACTGGGACTGAAAGAACAGATGGGAAAATGCATCCGTTCTCACCTGAAACAACAGTGTTGTATCTTGGGTTCACAAGGCTCTAACGGCTCTGTAAATATTATTTTACAATTTAGTCATGACAGTTGCAACTTTAGTCACTGTACTTGACCTCTTCCGTAACAGGCAATGATTCATTGTGCTTAAAGTCCTTTTGATACTTGTATCCAAAAAAAAAAAACCAAACAAAACAACAAAACAAAACCAAAAGAAAAGAGAAGGGAGACAGGAGAAGAAGAGACAGCTGTGACTGTTTAACCTGGAGAAGAGAAGGCTTCTTGTCAACTCGTATAAATACCGGAAGGAAGGGTGCAAAAAGGATGGAGCTCTTTTCAGTGGTGTCCTGTGCCAGACCCAGGGGCAATGGGCACAAATTGAAACACAGAAAATTCTCTGTGAACATAAGAATACATGTTTTTTACTGTGAGGGTGACCAAGCACTGGCACAAGATGCCCAGGTGGATTGTGGAGTCTCCATCCTTGGAGACAGTCAAAAGCTGTCTGGACATTTGCTGTTCTGGGCAACCAATTCTTGATGTCCCTGTTTGAGCAGTGGAATTGAACCACATGACATCCAAATATTAGTGACTCTGAGAAAAAAAAGAGAAAAGGAAGGGAAGGTTTGGGAAAGTTTGGGAAGGTTTGGGAAGGGAAGGTTTGGG
>JAWMRA010000078.1:145838405-145860378 GCA_035584735.1 Pseudotriccus pelzelni
GCGCATGTGTATCAGAGGCCTGGGACTACATTTCCCAGAGTGCCTTGCTGGCAGGCCTGGAACCCACACTGCTACATTTAAATAATGTTTTCTAATCCATGTGCAGGAAAAAGAATTATATCAATGAGATTACTGTGCAGCCTGTCACGTGCTGTGCTAGTCTTTTGAGAAATATTTATGACCATGTATTGTGCTATAAAACATAATGAACAATGACAAAATATCAATGGCATATTCAACTGAAGAATCGTCATTTATATGTTTTTTGACAGGGCTGTTTCATAATGGATTGTAAAGTTGCTTTGTGTAGTAAATACATCATCCAGTAATTTTTAAGGTGTGTTCACAACACATTATCACAGCACTGAGATTAAACTCACATTTTTATTACTGAGGCATTTTTAATCTGGTACAAATCATAAAGGAAAAACCAGGAGTGACTCATCAGCTTGGTAGAAATTTCAGTTAATGAAATACTTACATGAGAACAATAGTTGCTGTCAAACTGGAAGACCACTGACAACAGACTGCAGAACTTCTGCATTCAGGAGACCAAATGAGGCTTATTTCAAGGTGCTTTGCTTTTTTTCTGGTGATTTTGATAGAGATATAAATGCCTGTTCACAGGAAAAAAAAAAAAGGTTTTTTGAGTCACTCCCCTGGACAAAGAAGACCACAGGGAGTTTATGGTTTTAGCTTGTCCTTCTATGACCTTCAATAACACCTCTCTCAGATACAGGCACCTTCCTAGATGGCTCCTCAAACCTGTCAGCAGAGAAGATGGTATCCATGCACCTCAACCAACCTGTTGTTCTGAGGAACTGAGAAAGCAACACCCGCAGGCCATGGAAAAGAGCAAAGAGGTAGAGCCACTCTGATCAAGACACAGGTATTTGTGCTGTACACATCTATCTACCAACCAAGTCACACCTATTTCTCCTCCTAAATCACATTTTGCTACTGAAGAGAACGTCTTTTTGAAGTGTGCAGTCACCACTTCTGTCTGCTCCAGATCCATCCCTCAGGACTCACCTCTCCAAGGATGCTCACAAAATGTGCCCCCTGAGCTGATGGCCAGCTGTTTGCTCGGTTTGCTCCAGGAAGGTAACATTGTTGACTTGACTGACTCTCCCCTCTCCAGACCACAGGTTTTTGGGAATTCCCCTCACCACTCTCCTGACTGCATCCAGGCATAGAACTGGGCTACGAGAATAAACAATTAATGACCAAGGGACACGTACATGTTTCAGACCTGGGTGCAACTACAGTACACAATGTATTGCAGAAAAGAAGGATCTCCAAGCAAGCCAGTTAAGTTCACAAACCCCAGCACAAGTACATGGAAATGTCAGTTTAGGTAGAGCACCAATAAATCTATATCAATACTGATATCTGTGGATATCTTTCATTTTCTTCTATGGCTTCTGTTGTGTGACTGGTTGTCCCAGGGCCAGCACCAGGGTGATATTTTTCAGTAAAACCTGCACCCTGCACACAAATGGGAGGTTAAAATAATATGTTGCTAATAATGAACTCATCTTCTCACAATTTAAAATTTCTCATAACACTATATTAAAAAATGCAGTGCAGTCATAGACCTAAAGGTATATCATTGCCATCAGTGTCATAAAAATTGCTTTCAGAGAAGCAATAACGAGAACTCCAGCGTTGCATATTCTCAGCCAGCTTTCGGGTTTTGTAACATGTCACTGCTACTTGTCTGCAGTCATTAAGGAGGTCATCTGACACGACAGACCTGAACTTGGACTTCAATATTTTCATCATGGAAATTTAAGCTTCACTCAGATGTGCTGACCTGAAACAGGCACTTAATCAAAAGGGAACTCTGCTCAGAAAGAGAAAGCTGAGGTTTTTCCCATAATGGCTAAAAATATGGTTGATGTGACCGTGCATTTAATTGCACATCTGTTTGCAAGGTTATCATTTCCATTCCAGTTCACTGACATTTATTTTCAAGACACTTCCAATCTGATTAGAAATTCTGCATGTAAGTCTAGCAACCACAATGCTAGCAAAGAGGTGAGTGTTGCAGCTGAAGACAGAAAGTGACATCTCAAAATTCTCCTTAGTATTTTGAAAATACTCTGAGTACATCATCTTAGGAAAGTTTGTTTTTTTGACTTTCTTTTGAAATGTAAAGAAAAGAAATTCATGGTGAACTAGGCTATCCAAGCCCGAGCTTCATTCTGAAAGCAGTTATTGATGAAATAATTTGTGTCAGTTTTCCTTTCACCTTGAATTTCAAGACTAAGGTCTTTTAAGTTTGAATGTCAGCTCAAAAATTAAATCCAAAAACCAGACAGCTGTGGAGGACCACTGAGGCCTTCATACTGCTTACCTCTCTCATCCAAGAAGTGGCATATTTCTGGAACAAAGTTTTGGAATCTTGTCAGTGTTTTTCTGTTGCAGTATTGTGTGGAGAAGGTAGGCAGCTGTAATTTGTACTGTTAATAGATAATTTTGAAAATGTAGGTAATGGGACCTCACAGGGATGAAATTTTCTGTCCTTAGGATGTTCTGGGCTACCAAAGGACTGCTGTTAACCTTAGCAGGGACTTTAAAGGAAAGAGATAACTCTTTCCCATGCAGTATATGGTAACATCACCGAGATAAGGGAAAATCACCAGCTGCTGCAATTGAAACAAGCTGAGGAATTAGCACTTTCACATCTTCCACCTACCTTATGTACAGCAGGAAAATGTTTCCTTCCAGTGTTTTCTCAGACTTTTAAACAGTGTTCTATGGACAACATTCAAGTGAGTACCGCGCAGTGTCACCAACAGCTGCTGACTCGTTCAAGAGGAAGATGGGAAGAATTATGCGTCCAACTTTTTTCAGTTTCCCCTCAAATTTTCCTGTTTCAACTTCAATTTCCATTACTGCCACCGTCCCAGAAATCTGAATACCATGCATAACAGTCAGAATATATGTTAATAGCTTTCAGGCAATAAGTCTGCAGTTGCAAGAGGACTCTCTTCTACCAGCTCAGCATCTTCACTGAGTTTCTTTTTGGTGCAGATCTCTGGTGAGAGACATAACTGTTGCAGCTTCATGTTGGAGTCACCAACATGTGAGTAGGACCAACTCCAACCCCAGATCTGGGAGTATACCTGTTATTCCACACTGGCTGGCCCCCTGGCTGACAGAAGACTTTCCTTTCAACACAGTGTGGTCTTCTAAACAGCTCAGAATGATGCACACACTTTCTTTTACTCACCATGCAGGGTGGCAGGGCAGGAAGGACAGATATCTATTTTTTCATCCCCTGACACCTAAATTGGAAGTGCTTATGGTGTTTTTCCAGATCTTTTTCTTTGTCTTAATTGGTGCACCTTCTGTCAACAGAATGCTGAACAAGCCTCTGGAAACCCAAAAGCAGGTCTCCTGAAGTAGGTACATTGATGGATACATCAGACATTATTTGGCCCTAGCTATCTGCATTTCTGAAATTCAAATAATGATTGTTACTTACTTGGAGAGCATACTGGGAAGATTAATTCATTAACTGTGTTCATAAAGCAGAACAGTATCTTTTGGCTCCTAATTTAAATTCAGTAGCCAACATTAAGTTCCTAAATCAATATGTGGAGATGCAAACAAAAAAGATTTGTCTTTCAGAAGAGTTCGTGTCCATTCATCTCTCAGCAAGAACTCTCCCACTCTCTCTACTTTTAATTGACTCAGCTGAGAATTGGGAACCGAACATCTGACCATTATGATCTAAATCTGTGTTTGTCAGAGGAAAAATCCAGCCTACATAATGTGGCTATTATACTCTCCACAGCAGCAGCTATCTATGATTAAAGTGTTATTCTCATTAACTTCATTATAAGCCTCTGCAATCAGAAGATACTTCACTAACGGGAACTTTCTGAGACCGTCTCTGCTCTGATTAAATGTCTTTGGTGTGTATTTGCCGTTGCAAACATACACACACACATATAAACATTGCAAATGTCCATGCCACACTCTTACCTCTGCAGAACCATGGAGTGGTTTTATCTCCTCATGAAAGAGAGTATGTTGTCTTTTCTTTCTTTTATTTCCTCCCTATTTCGTGGAGCATCTGACCGTAGTGTACACATATTATAGCAGGACTGGAAATCATCCGGACCTACATATCAAATGTAGCTTTCCCTACTCCTCTGATCCTCTCATCTCTTTTTAAATGACAACTTCATTCCTTTCAACTTCTTTTAAAGTATCTGATGCTTTCAGGTGATGCCATTGGTTTGAGAATGAAGACTAAATCATTGGATATGATATGATTATCATTCTTCAGGGTTTCTGCCAGCTGCCTGGAGGGCTAGTGGAAGAACTGTTTCCGTCTTAGGTATAATTTGTCCTCTGAGATGTTTTAGAGGAAGGTTTTACCTATCTCTGAATCACTGGAGATTGCTACAGACACGCATAGGTGATAAGTCACCTCAGAACCACAGAACAATTGGGTTAGAAAAAACCTCTGAGATCATCGAGCCCAGCCTTTGACTGAAGACCACCATGTCAACTAGATGAGAGCACCGAGTGCCATATCCAGTGTTTTTTTAAAGTACCTTCAAGGATGGTGACACCACTTCCTTACTGGGCAGCCCGTTCTAATGCTTGACAACCCTTTCTGTGAAGAAATTCCTCCTAATGTCCAGCCTGAACATCCCCTGGTGCAGCTTGAGGCCATGTCCTCTTGTACGATTGCTGGTTTCCTGGGAAAAGAGGCCAAACCGCTTCTGGCTATAACCTCCTTTCAGGTAGTTGTAGAGAGTACTAAAGTCCCTCCTGAGTCTTCTTTTCTCCAGCATAAGCAACTCCAGCTCTCTCAGCCACTCCTCACAGGACTTGCCCTCTAGACCTTTCCCCAGCTCTGTTGCCCTTCTCTGGACATGCTCCAGCACCTCCATATCCTTCCTGAATTGACGTGCACAAAACTAGACACAGAATTTGAGGTGTGGCCTCACTAGTACCATAGACTGACAATCTTTACCCTGGACCTGTTGGCCACACTACTCCTGATACAAGCCAGGATGTCAGTGGCCTTCTTGGCCACCTGGGCACACTGATGGCTCATGTTCAGGATGCTCCACAGATCCAAGTGGTGTAGAGTGCTGGAGATGGAATTTTGCCTTTGACCATAGAATTTTGAACTTCCTGCCTCCTATGACTACTGGAGGACGTCATGGCAAAACTCTTGCTGTTCTTTGGATGCCATACTATAGCTTTGGCAATTGATTTTTTAATTTTGATTTTTATCAGAGGCTGTTATAAATGGTTTACTGGCCTATGAAGGCACGTGGGATAAATGTTTCATAGACTTTTACACACTGCACATTTATTATGCACTTTTTTATAATTGTAAGGAATTGAACTTATTGAACCAAGTAATCCAGCAGCAGTTGTATGTTCATTTTGGTGTGACCAGTTCTTTAATCAGCCAAACTACTTCAGTGAGTTTTTAAACTCTCCTTATTCAATTAATTTGTGTGCAAATAGAATAATCTAGACAAGTCCAAGTTGTAACCACGTGCTAAAGTGGTGAGCCTGCAGTACAGACTGCATTTAGCTAAGCCACTTGAACCCAGCTGAGGAAACAACCTCAGTTCAGGAAGCATTTAAACACAGAATCGAGAATAATTGCTTGAGATGACTGGGATTATGATGGCTGGATTTGCAAGGATTTCCAGGACAAACAGGACACTGCAGTTAGGGCCTCCCATGTTTACAGTTAATGGAGTATCAGTGAACTCTGTGACCAACGCCTCGTTCAGGTACATCAGAATGTAGGAAACCATTAAGCAACCAGGCTTAGATTTACTGGATGAAAAGGGGAAATCACTGCCTTAGAAAGCATCTGCACTCCTGGCTGTGGTGTAACTAACTGCTCATCTGACTTGCTAAATTTGCAGCACAGTCGGATCTGGTCTGGCCCAGTGGACACTTCCAGCTGCGTTGGGGTTTTTCAGACCCATTGTGAGAGAAGATCTTTGAATTTCTTGGGTTTCACAATGCTAAAGTTCCAGCAGTTTGGAGAATGGCCTTACTTTCTCACTATGTAATACCATGACAACTCTCAGTTTCTTCCAAATTTTTCTATTGTGAAATAGCACCAAGCGGTGGTAAAACCAAAGAGGTTTGCAGGAGTAAAAGTGACTTCTGTTCCTAAATACTCAGGCTCTTTACAGGTTGTGGAGGTGAAATGGCAATGAATACACAGTGTTTGTTCTGGTTTCCTGCTAAAACTTTTACACTTGTTTTTACCCTTTTTGTTAAGACACTGGGTTAATACCTGGGCAATGCCCGGAGTCTCCAGTGGGAGGTTTGAATACACAGTGTTATTAAAGTGAGCTGTAGTTCACTTGACCAGAAAACAGAAATTATTAAGGGCACAAGCCAGACTGACCTTTTTTATATTCTTTCGGTGCTAAAACCTCATTCTCAGGAACATCTTTCTCATGCCCCTCTTGTTTTCCTCTTGGGTGGTCAACAGCAGAAGCACAGAGTGCAAGTCAGGTGACAAGAAGATTTCTCAGCAGGGTCTGAAGTCAAAAAAGATCCAGAATCACTGGAGCCAAAGCTGTGAAGACCTGCCAAATCTGCTCTTAGCCTAGCTCTGCTACAGGAAATGATTACCTGTCCTTACACCCTGCTTTCCATCTGGCTTTCCTTTGACTGCCTAAGCAAAAAAAAAAATAAAAAAAATCAAAGTTCTTCATTTTTAATTGTATAAGCAAGATGTCAATTGCACTTTGAGCATTATACTGTGTTAAGCAGTATACACACTTCTCAACAGAAAAAAGATCTTGAAAGACTTTGTATTAAACAAGTGAAGACAAGAGGAACACAACACATGAGAGACAGTGATAAACAAACAAAGGCCTTATCTAAACATATGTCTATAACTATTTTGAAATTATTAAAGAATCACAATTTTTTCACTTTGGAAGAATGGATAAATAAGCAGCATTTAAAGCTTTTAACAATGACATCTGTGGTCTCATATTTTATTGATCTGAGTACTATTTATCTCCTTGTATATTTCCCTGCAACTAAACAAAAATGGTTCATATTATTTTCTATTCCTTTCAGAAAAAAAAAATCAAACATATCCTGGCTGGGAGAAAAGCCAAAATGTTGAAAAGATATGATGAATGAGTGTAGACATTAGCTGAAGCAGGAACACTGAACAAAAAATGCCAAGCATGGGCACGATACTGCTTTTATTTTCACTAGAGAATCTGAAGGCTGCCATTTGTTAAAGCATAAACACTTTTTTTTTTTCAATTTAATACTTAACCCTGTATAGACTGAATGATGGCTATTTTTAATTAAATGTCCACCTCTGTCACAGCCAGTCCCCAAGCAGACAGGCTGGAAAGCACAGAAGATATCCACTGTGGCTGCTGTTGGTTGGTTCCTGAGATGTTTGAGGGAGCTGTTCCATACTAGCTCCCAGAGCAGGAAGACAATTTTCTTCTTCCCCGTGCAAGCAGAAGCACGCAGGCAAAAGAGGATTATGGAAACCTTTTCCTCACTGGAGAATTTTCCTGGATCACAAATGTCCCAGTAATTTGAAACTTGGCCCCAAAGCACAGCAAAGCTTTTTGGTGATGTTTCCATAGAAGTTAAGGTTTTGTTCAGTTCTGCAAACATTGCCGTGTCCTTGACATCCACAGGTATGACATGGGTCCTGTGGAAGACTCACGACACAACAGAGATGAGGTGGGAAGTGCCAAAAAGTCTAGGGCGGTGCTAAGTAGTTAAGTTTATGCTGTGGGCACCAAGGGAATTACGAGCAGAGCCTTGTCACTTTACAGTGCTTTCCCACTGTACCCTAAAATTTGACCTAGCTGATTTTGATTTTCCAATCCAAACCAAACAATCAGTCCCTTTCAGCATGCACCAATAAACAAAATTTGCTCTGTCCTGCTCAGTTATCTTGGCATGAATCGGTTGCCAGGCAAAGATGTGCAGCTGTGCTGGTGCAGTGCTACACCGAGGGCAGGGAAATCAGTCTCCCAGTGAACCCTTTAGAATGCTCATAGATCCTGGATCTGGCACACAAGTGGCCAGTTTGATGCCCAGGCAATGTGAACTGGGCTCTCTCTGTGCATCACTCCATGTATTAGCAGCAGCCATTTCCTGTAAGAGGTGCATGCCTGGAGCACGGAATAAATTCCTGCTCACTTTTAATCTCAGACCTCCAAGTCTGAGCTTGGGTGATACCTGTTAATATCAAGGCTTCTGAAAGGGCTTAGGTGGGTATTTAGGCACTCAAATATCTCAGGCTTGCCAAGTGCTCTTTCAGCAGCCTCAATACCTCGAGATCAGCTAAAACTGTGCTGGTAGTAGCCTGCATACATTTCCTCGCTTCTTGCCCTTTGCCCCAGCCCCTTCAAGGAGCCACTCATTGCTATAAATCCATCTCCCATCTTTTTGCAGGTAAGACATGCGTTTTCCACCTTGTGGATGCTGGAGGGGTGAAATGTTCCCCCTTTTTGAGGAGTGCCTCAGCAGCACTATGCTTAGACGTTTCTTCAGGAAGGATTGTGCCCCCGAGGATGTCTGAGAAATGGAACAGCTGATGAGACTAAACTACAGGGGTTTTTAAGCATGAGTCTTTACTTAGAATGAAAGATTCATACAGGATTATAGCTATAAACAGAGTTCTTTCTGATTTTCTACGTAGCTCAGGGCAGCTCTGACTCCTCCTCTGCAGTTCCTTCAAGAGATGGCAGACGATCCATCTGCCCAAGGTGTCTACTAAATCAGAATGTAGGAAAATCCCACCCTCAAGTGGATAAATAAATCTTCTATTGGTCTACAGTCTGCTTTTATCAGCACTGTATCTAAAAAACCACCTGCCAGGTACAGAACTTCTCTTTAGCTCTAAACCAGCAACACATGGAGCTCAACACAAGCCAGCAAGAAACAATGAAGAGTCTTTAAGTTCCCTGGCTTCATTGGAAGTCCAGGAATTGCTCCTGCTTACCTGTGCAGGGTTTTAATAAGGTCAACATTTGCTAGAGCCATTTCAGTTGATGCCTGAGCTGCAGAATCACTGCCTGTCAGCTCCATGACCAGTGTGACCTGTGATAGCAGACTCAGCTCAGGCACACTTAGCTCACTGTCTGGGACGCATTTAAAGCTCTTTGTTTTCTTTATGAGATGAGGATTTGCCAACCCCAGTACTTCTATATAGTGACAGCTTAACTGCTGATGTCAGATTTTGCTGAAAAATGAGTTAATTTATGATTGCATGAAATGTTTGTCAAAAAGACAAAACACTGGGATCTGTTGGCAGTATATAAAACTATAAATACTAGAGAACATAGTGACAGGAGCCACCATTTATTAAAATTATGGCCTGTAATGTTTTCAATAACCCCTTTCATTTGATTATTATTATTTCACATCGGGAGGTTTCTAAAACCGTATGATCCAGGCAGGCAGAGCACGCCGAGAATACAGGTGGGCAGCAAATTCCAGCATGAAGGACTGGGAAAGGGGCACAAGTAGAGATGGGAAGGAAGTCTGTCATCACATTTAGTCATCCTGAGACTTCTCCATAGGCAAGTCCCACCAGTCCTTCTGCTAGAGGTGCTGCTTCTTTTCCAGTGATGTGCTGCTCCTTATCCAGTGACTTCCTGATGTCTTTACTACAGCTGCTTGGATAGTAATCATAGTAACACTAGGAAAGTAAAAGGCAAGCTGTCTTCCTCCTGACATTCTGATGCCATTGAAAAATTGAATCCTCCTTTGGTTTAGTGCCAAGGGTCACGGTTTCATTTGGCAGCCACTCCTGATCCGTGAGTTCATCAGGGATCTTGATGCACTGAACAGGGTGGAGACCCTTTATAACAAGCTGTTCTTGTTCACTCCCACCCACCTCCTGCTTGCTTTGGATCCCAGATCACTCCAAGAAGCAGCCTTCCCTTCAGCTGCACTCCCTCCTTGCTGTTTGTGCCACTTATCAGGACTCTGCTGTGCCAGTCCTCAGACAGCTACAGAACAGGGGCCTTGCTGTAGTGAGCCTAAGGGCTCTTACATAAAGGGCAGGAAAGGAACTAGATGTCCAGAGAAAGAAAGTAATTTACTTGAGTGTAAATTATGACAGAACTGATGACAGATCTTAGGTGTCCTGACATAAAGCTTAACTCCATGTCCACTAATCCTGCCACTTAGTCGTTCTGTCACTGCCCTAACCTGTCTTGTATTTTCATGCACACTATTCCCTTTTTATCTAGAGGGGACACTCAGAGGGCAATTTCCTGAACATCATGTTCTTCTACTTTGCCCTTTGCTTCACTAAAGTTTCTTTCCTGCTCCTGGCCCCCCATGAAAATAGCACCGTGGATTTAATTTCCTCCCATTTTCTTTAGGGTTTGCATGTCTCGAGTTGCTCTTGATTGTGTTTGTCCAGAAACCAAGCAAAAGACCATCAGTATGAGACCAGCAAACTTCCAGACAAACAGCACAGCGGAGTCACTCCACTGTCAATGCATGAGCCTTTCCACAGTGTTTGCACCAGTTCTCTGTTTATCTTGGTTTTAAATAGATTGTCCAATCATTCCTTTGGGGGACTACAGTGTATTGCTCAGCACTTAATCACTGTCATTTATTGGCACTGCTATGCCAGAGACACAATCCCCTTTCCACAAAGCGTGCAACCTCAGTCAGGTTCCTCTCAAATCAGAATCATGTCAATGTCATGAAGATATTTCCATTGCTGAGATGGCTATGAATCTGTGCATTGAGTAATACTAACCTCCTCTGGTAATCTCAACACTGGCAAAAGTCAAGTATTTCTTTTATACTAAAATTTGGAGGTTGGAGCATGAGTTCTGGGGAAAGCATGAGTGGAAGACACATGCTTCTTTTTGACACTTTGATTCTTTGGGTTCAATTCAGTTCCCCAAAAATAAGTGTGTAGTGACTTTTGAGGTGCCAGTGACATCCAGGACTGCTGCACATGCCACAGGAGCTACAGAACAGACAGTTTTAGGCAGGGTGTGCTTGAGACTCTGAAGAGGTCCTAGATGCCTTTCATCAGGCAACTAGGTGGTGTCACCTTTCCTGATGAGCATAAAACAGGAGTGTAGTAGGGCAGGAGATAACAGCTTGGGAAATGTGATAAGCTAAGCTTGAAATTGTGCCCTACTACACTCCTGTTCCAGGCTCAGTTTGTTCCTGATGTGACTGAGACCCCACTTCCCCTTAACTCCTGCTGCTGAAGAGGAGGAGTAACAGCTCAGCATCCCAGAACATCTTGTCCAATCTGAACAGCCAGCTGGGGTGGAGATGTGTTTAAGGAAAACCACACATTCTGACAGAATTTTTTCTAGGTTTTTCAGGAGAAGCTCTGGTCATCACAGATTTTTTTTGTGTGTGTTTTTGATTGGAGGGAAAAACTAGTAAGATAAATGGCCAGGATAGGGATGTGGTCCCCTGATCTTGAAAGCATGAGCAGTCAGGCAAAGAAACTGCATTAGCAGAAAACAGAGATAGCTACAGCAGTTAACCTATTCCAGTACTTAGAGGGTCACAGTAATTCTAAATATCTTTTCTATTGGGAAATATTGCCATGAAAGGGCACTCTAAAGACATCATACTGAGTTTCTAAGATTTCCCAGATCAGTAGGTATTTGAAGAACTGAGTTGTGCTACTCACTTGTGGTGCTCCCAAAAGATTCTCAGCAGTGTGTCGGTTTCTCCTGTTTCCAATAGCATTTTGATGCTAAACATTCTTCATGAAGTCTGAGTGTCTCTCTCCACAAGCTGCTTTAACAGCGAACTTTCACTTTTCCTGGTACTTTTACATTAACAGAGCAAAGAGTTTCAGTCATTCCATCTTGGTAGACTGAGGAGATGGGTTTTTGCTGCCAAGAGAAGAGTCAACACTGAGCAGTTTTGCTGAAGGTTTGCACATGCAATCATAGGGAAAGATATTGTCTACAAAGCAAAGAAAATTAATAGATGCTTTTAATTACATGATCAATTCATCATGATGTGTCAGATTAGCCCCAGTTAAGGGCCAAAATTCCACCCACTCCTTCCTCCTCTGCAAACCTTTCTGGGTTCTGTTTTCTCCCCAGCACCCCAAACTGTCCTCACAGAGACCCCTCTGCAGCCCCACTGCCAGCACCTGGGGTTGTGCACCTGATATACATGAGAACAATCTTAAACTAGTGCTCAGGTGTTTCAAGTTTAAGGAGCACCGTCAATCTGGTTTAGCTTGAAAAGTCAGTTAAAAGGATATAAGAGTGGCAGAACAAATTAAAAGCAAATTATATAATTAGAGGAAATTTACATTTGGTGGGTTTTACAGGGTATTCATAACTTGGGATATTTGAAGGCATGACTGTAGGGCAGGCCCAGCCTCACCTCTTCAAACTGTGGGCTCACACAGGTGAACTCCAGAGGTGTCTTATTGAGTAGATATGGCAATGGCAGAGCTCTTACCATCTTCAGCAAGTGAAGGAAAAAGCCACATGAGCCTTGAGCAAACCCAAAGTATAGGTTTGTGTCTCAGCCAGGAAATGAGCCTGCAGCCCCCCATTGACCCCATGAAGCCCAGCACAAGGGTACGGCAAACAGGCAAGGCAGGCACCCACTGAACAGAAAGTCCTTCTCTTCATGTGGATGAAGACTGCTGGAACCAAGCCACAGGGATCAGTCCCAGCCTCTCAGCTTGCTCCTCAGAGCAGCTGTGAGTCAGACCCTTGTGCTGGCTTAGTTATTTGGTTTAACCCACCGTTTGGTCCCTGTTTCTGGGGTTCAGTTGAGTTGGATGCATGACAAGTTGCTAAAGTAGTTCTCAAGTGGAGAAAAAGCAAGTTTAAAACACAGTAGAGAGAAGAACATGCTTCTGACAGTAGACTTTTTGGTCCTCCTTGCACCTGGAAGCCCTTTTTGAAGAGAGGTAATAGACTGGCAGGACACTTTAATGTCACAGTTAGCCAAGCTGGACACCATCAAGAAAGATTCCAGATGCTGAAATCGCAAGGGAAGAAAAGGTGGCAATGAAGTAAACAAGCCAGCAATGTCTCTCTCATCCCTCACAGCTCTGACAAAAAGCAAATTAGCTTTGATGATTTTCAACACCACAACACAACTGAAACTCTAAAAAAACAAATTTATCACTGCACTTGCAAATTCCCCACCCTGGATAGGGTAGGCTTCATCTGCCTGCTATTTTAACTGTCTCCCATACAGCTACAGATATAAATTCTGCTTTTAAAAAATAAATAAATAAGAAGAAGTTTAGATCTTGTATCTCAGCCAAGATTCAGTGTACTTTTCAACGTCAGCAAATTGGAAAATCTCAGTGTAAGTTGGAAGTTGAAATAAATGAGCTCTGAGATCTCTACCTCTGTGGGAAGATTTGTTTTGTCTTGTCTTCTTCTTGTCTGCTTCTGAGTATTTTTTTTTCCCTGAGATTTCTTGCCTCTTTTCTTACCATGTCACAAAAAAAACAAAAGAAAATTTGATGGTGCAGTCTGTTCAGGAAGATGGAGATGGAGGCAAACTTACTGCCCAGTCGATGACATCACAAGTAGGCAGTTTTCTAGTGAAAAAGGTGGGAAAGACCCAGCTGCCTCTGCAGATGCCAGATCCCATTTCCAGACACAGGAGCCTGGACTGCTTGCAGAGACTGCATTGTGAAGAGAAGGCATTAAATTACATGGAACAGCCCATAGGAAAAAAGAATTCCTCTCCCCACCCTCTTCATTGACCCTCCCTCTCCAGCCAAGATCTCCCAAAGGTTCAGTCAGCCCCTGTGAGGTTCAGAATGACAAATCCTATTTTGGTGTGTGGTTTTATAGTAGAAACCTTTCACTTGGAAAAGTGCTCAGAGTCTCAGCAGAAGGAAAGGGTTTTTCTGAAAAGGATCTATGAAAGACATGCATGAAAGCCAAAAGCACCCATGCGAGGAAATACAAAATGCCAAAGAGACATTAATCCCCCTCTCCTTTCATTATCTTAGTGCAGCATTCATTTAAACCCTCTCCTTAAGACAGGGGCTACCTTTCAAAGAGACTGCTGGAAGTGCAAGGGTCTGCCTAGGATGTGGTGTGGAACCACATGGATAAAACCTCTGGGAATGCAAGCCAAGACAGATCCTGATAGTTTCATTTCCCTGTAAGTCAGTTTTGCTTGGTAAGATCTTGTCCCATACTGTTCCCCTCTTATGAAAGGTGGGGAGCCCTGCCCAGAAGAGCAGCCAGGATTATGGAGTTAACATCAAGCTGAGCAATGTCAAAATCTTATCAACTATAAGAGGATGTTATTTTCAAACTGTGGGCAAAAACACACACAGAAAAACAAGCTACCATAATGAATTTCAAGAAGTAATTTAGTGCTACTTATAACAGGGGAGTACAATCACTCAGACTGATGAACAGTCTAATTAGGAGTAATTTATGAATAATAATTCAATCTAAATAGCCTGTGTGTATAAGTGTGTTTGTGCAAATAGTGAGCCTGCCTCAGCACTTGGTAATCCTGTGAGTGCTTTGGCAAGGGGGCTAATGAACCATAAAGTACAGAGATCTAGTTGTCTGACAACGCTTCATAATAATAAGAGGAAACAAAGTGTAAAAAAGGGATGGGATATGAATGCATTAAATGCTGCTTGGTTTTTTTTACACTCATGAAAAGGGTGAGCCACCAACAAATGGAATTGTACCAGGCAGCACTGGAGGTGTTTCAGATGCATTCTTTGATCACTCATGCTCCTGAAGCAGAGAAGATTTTGTCTTGCCTTAGTTTTAAGGATCACACTCCAAATTCTTTGTTGCAAGATTATTAAAAATATTTTTATCTGTCATAGCACAAGCTATGAATTCCCTGAGAGGAGAAATACAGAAAAACAAATCCCTCCAATGATCTGTTGTGAAGCAATGGTTGCAGACCCAGCATCAAGTTTTTATTTATTTTTGTCTCTGGTTCTTATCTCTTGAACAAGTGTTTCTGAGGAGGATTAGATTTATAGTGCTGATAATGTGTAGAGCAATGTTTCTTGGCAAACTGCAGAAGGAACCAAAAGAAGAAAACAGAGTGTTTTCCATTTCTTTGTTTCTTTGCAAGGAACACTCATTAAGAACTTTGCTGAGAGATTACATTGGTTTGATCAGTGTCTCTTTTTACTTTTTTTCCCTACTCAGGCATAAGATCTATAAGTAGGAGAATATAAACAGCAGTTGGAGTGAAGAATTGCCTACTTTTTACATAGAACACTGGATAAACCACTTCTGCAGTGCTGTCTGCAGTTTCCTTGTCTGCATTCTAGAACAACCACACAGGGCTGAGAGATATGACATGGAGAAACACTGCAAGAGAATGTTTGGAGCGGGCTTGGAAGTCAGGAGAGGCTTCTGTGCAGATTAGATCCGGATTCATCATCTCTTCTTTCACCTCTGCTTCATATCAAAATCTCCCACCTTCTTTCTGTAATAACTCAGGAACATCCAATTCCACCTTCTCCCACATGAATAACTTGCACCCTCTGGCCATGTGATTTCTTTATTTCCTCCCCAAAAAGACACTCATTTCACCTTCTACCAAAGGAGCCTCTGGTGATATTCAGTACAGCCACACTCAAGTCCCAGTCCAACATCCAGCAAGAATTCCCTTGAGACTTCACCTCTCTAACACCCATCCAAACCTCTCATCACATCCCACCTTCAGGGCATTCACAGCACTTCTGCCAAGCTGAGCTTGCTCACAGCTGCACAGGGCTACAAGTACAAGGGACATGTGGGCACATGGGGAGCATGTTAACCCCAGCAGGCAACCAAGCACCACACAGGCATTTAGTCATTCCCCTCCAGCGGGGTGGGGGAGAGTATCAGAAGGGTAAAAGTGAGAAAATTTGTGGGTTGAGACAACGACAGCTTAACAGACAAAAACTGGGTTCACAGGCAAAGCGAAATAAGTAATTCATTCACTAATTCCCATCAGCAGGCAGACTTTTAGCCAGTTCCAGGAAAGTACAGCTTGATCATGCATAACAGTGACTTAGGAAGACAAATGTCATAACTCCAAATGTCCTTCCCTTCCTCCTTCCCTCCAGCTTTATATGCTGACTATGACACCCTATGGTATGGAATATCTCTTTGGTCAATTCACAGAATCATAGAATTGTTGAGGTTGGAAAAGATCTCCAAGGTCATCGAGTTCAACCTTTGACTGAACACCACCGGTTCAACTAAACCACAGCAGTGAGTGCCACATCGAGGTTTTTTTTTTTTTTAACACCTCCAAAGATGGTGACTCTACCACCTCCCTGGGCAGCCTGTTCCAGTGATTGAAAAGCTTTTCAGTGAAGAAATGCTTCCTGATATCCAATCTGAACCTTCCCTGGTGCAGTTTGAGATCATGTCTTGTGTCACAGCTTTCATGGGAGTGGAAAAGGGAGAATCTTTGAGGGAAGTAAATGGGAAAAAAGGGCAGTAAAAATGCAAAACCCACAGGAAATTTTTTCAGTGAGGGCTCCTGCCAAAGGAGGGACTAGGTGCTTTGCTTAAGAATAGTTCAGCTAAAGAAACATTTATTCAGCTTTGGCTTTTTCCAAAGAGGTAATTAGGTAGCTTCTCAAGACTTTTTCTTTTTTTTTTTTTTTTTGGACATTGTTTTCAATTACTTTCCTCGGGTTTGGTTTCTTTTCTTCAATGTCAGGCAGCTCTATAAAGAGATACAGACAAATACAATACTCTAATAAATCTGACTTCTCTCTACTTAGTCCTCTATCTAGGGAGTTACTTTCTTATATAAAATCAATTACAACTTTTTTTGGAAAACTGATTGACTCTGCCAAGTAATCATGATGTAAGTAACTCTGATTTACTTCAAGCCACATTCTTCGTTGTAGTTGCAGTAGAAGATGAGAAACAAGGGAAAGGCAACATATATCAACCTGTAACGCCTTGTTCACATGCAGTAGCTCATGGTACTCAGCAGTAACATCTAAAAATAGCCCACAGAATGGGGAACATACAAATATATAGGTGTACAGATACGCAGATATATATCTATCTCTAAAGTTTCAGCACAAAGAAATTATTCTGACATTTCGAACAATGCAGCTGGGAGTTAAAAAAAAAATAAAAAATAAAAGACTCACCTGCATGATTTCTGGATTCAGACTTACCAAAAGTAGAGAACAACTGGGGGCTGAAGTGCTCATTTTTTAAGGGAAGTGAGAAATAGATGTGGCATGATGAGAAGATGTCACAGTAAGAGGCCTCAGTGGCTGGTGAATGAGCACCAGCTTGGAGTTACGTTGGGTAAAAGAACACATGGGACAAATACAGGGAATGCTCAGTGTCAGCAATGCCCTGGTGCTGTGCTTTTCCTAAAGGTCTATTGGCATTAGTGGGAGGTTAAAACTATTTATAGAGAGAAAATTATTCTGGGGAAACAATTGAAATTATCTGCTGTTCTCAGAGCGTATTGCTGAAAACAACTGCCTGCTTTGTAACCAAGCAAAGGAATTTGGTGAATGCAGGATTACATAAGGTCTACAAAGACATATTAAATGTGAGATAGATACTCAGTATGATCTACAAAAGAGCCTGAGAATTGAAGAGGATTAGGTACCTGTCCTGCTTAGGTCCTTTTGCAAGTTCTGTGTGGAAGCCTTACCCACCTCTGTATGCACAAATCCTTTAGGAAATGCCCCAAGCTTTAATCACATCCCTTTAAATGAAGTTTGAACCTTGGATTTCAAGTTCCAACCAGAGAAATGAATCATGAATGGAATTTTCCTTTCACTTTTCAGCTCCTCTCTGAGCCCTCCCTTCCCCCTCTCAACATCTTCAGTGAGACACAGGCTGTACTTGCAGAGCACAAAAAGGCACTTTTTGTTTTCTGGAAAAAAGCAAGCAAAAGTGAGCCATCAAGGCAGGACTGCATGTGTTCACTGATCTGACACATTTTGACTGATCTCTCCTCTTTGTCCCTTGTGTTTCTGTCTCAATCTTCTCTCTTTGTCCTCAGCTTTCATTGAGATCAACAGAAAGTTTCTTATCACATCCTGTTATTTGCAAACAGGAAGCTTGGAAGGCTTTTAAACATTTTCCCTTAAATGTATGCTCTGACTGGAGAAGCAGGGTTCTTAGAAAATTTCAGCTTCTGCTGTTTGAAGGGATAACTCAGAGGACATAAACAGACGTGAGGTAATTTAAAGTAAATGTAGGGAAGTAAATCTTTCATAGATTTAAATTATTTCACTGACAATTCTAGTACCTTCATGCTCACTTCCACGCTTCTCTTACCATCAGTGTCCTGTCCACTGTCCTTGTGCCTGATGAGCTGCAGTTTCAGCAGAATATGTTGCACTGAGTCACTCGATCCTTCTAAAACTTTCAGTCTAGCAAAGATGCTCCATCCCAGGTTTTGGGCCAAATTTTTCCTTCCAAATTTTGAGATTGCTTCTTTTGCTTGGTAGGGACAATTACTGGACTGAAAACAGAGAGGGTGTCACTCAGGCAGCCAAGAGGAGCAGAAAGGCCCAGAACCAGACTATGAGTGAAAATGTGATGAGAAGCCTGAGGACTATAGGGAAAAGGAAGGGAAGACCACTGGGGTGAGCAGTGGGCTGGGTCTGGGGCAGTGCCACAGTCCCCAGAACAGCAGATACAATTCCCTGGGCTATACAACTGCCCTGGGATCCTGGAGCTTGCTGTCATAGTCCCACTGCAAATGGGACACAAGGGAAAGCCTGCAGCCCACCTACCACATCATCACAAAACCTGCACAGGGGACTCATGCTGGTCCTTTGCCATCTCACACTCCTAAGGCAGAATCCATTTCTTCTCCTGTGAGACAGAGGGCTAGACTACTGCAAGAAATACGCCCTGAGGGTTTCTAGCAAATTACAAATGAAGTTTTCAGATTGACAAGTCTGTAAGAGACCCAGACACAATCTTGTGCTGGGAAAGAATGGCAATAAAAAGCAATCGTGCTTTTCTATTGCTGAGCAGAGGCAGTAAGCATTTAAAGAAATGCTCAACCAGCAAATTGAAACAGCAACAGCAAAACACTATATTTTTTGTCAAAATTCAAACCACCTCAAGAAGTAAATTAACACTAACCAGTTTCTGAGCTCCTCATCCCATCAGAAATAACAGTGTTGCCATATTTATTGTTTCAGTAAGTTTCAAATGTTGGAGCCCTTAAAATAAGCCAGAGAACTTCAAGCTGTGGTGGATGGAAGTGCATTAATTGTGCAGATGAGTAGTTCTTTGCCTGAACTATTTTTAAAGACCACATTACTCATCTGTGGTTGACATTGCTAGAAAAATTATCTGTCCAGTACATTTCAAGCATCAAGTCAAATAAGGAAACTGGAGGCCATGGAGAAAATACTGAATACTACTTTGTACTCAAATCTCTATTCTAATCTAATATTTGATCCCACCTAATTCAGTGACCAGTGAGAATAAAAATTTCTTAGTTGTACTTTGAAAGCTACTTTTATGTTATAAACTCTTCAGGGAAGTCTCAAGAGATCAGACAGGTAAGCTATGATTGTATTCATGATGGGGAAGAGTAAAAAGAAGCCCTGAAGAACCACATCTTCAATGCCAGAATTGAGAATAAAGATTGGTGTCCGAGTGTTCTGCTTGTGGGTGAACCTCAGTAACTCTGCTTTCAGTATAAACTGTTGCCAAAAGAGCTGGTTTATTCTTATTATCTTATTTTATAATCCCAAGAAGCACATGTTTGACTGAGTGCAGGTTTTGGGAAAGAGGATCATTACACTCCGCAGAAAGCTGACACCACCAGGCAGCCAGAGCTACTGCAGGGAGAGCAAGGGCATGACAGAGTCCTTCTTTCACCTTCATCTGAAAGGGAGGATCCTGATTCCTTCCAAGAAACACATTAACTTAGCATTCCTGATTGACTTACTTATTACAGATCATCCCTATGACTACCAGTGAAGAAAGAGATCTGAGGAATTTTTTTATTCAACACATAATATCCAAGTTCCTTAGTGAGGGGGCTTATTTGGATTGTTAATTTTCTTCATAGTAGCTCCTATGGTGATATATTTTCAATTTGTGATGAAAACAGTGCTGATAACGCGGGGATGTTTTAGCTGTTGCTGAGTAGTTCTTACACAACATCAAGGCTTTTTCTGCTTCTCATGTTGTCCTGTCAGCAGTAGGCTGGGATGCACAAGAGTCTGGGAGGGGACACAGCCAGGATAGAGGGCTCTGACTGACCAAAGGGGTGTTCTATACCATCCAGCATCATACTCAGCAATTAGCACTGGGGGGAAGAAGAAGGAAGGGAGGATATTGGCAGTTACTGTTTGTCTTCCCAAGTAACCTTCAGAAATGATGATGTCCTGTTTTCCTTTTTGGCTAAAAATCTGCATGCCAGGGGGAAATAGTGAATAAACTCCTTGTATTGTTTTGTTCAGGTGTGCAGCTTTTGCTTTACTTATTTTTTAACTGTCTTTATCTCAGTCCATGAGTTTTCTCAGTTTGGGCCTTTACAATTCTCTTCCCACTGGGCAGCAAGTGGCTGTGTGGTGCTCAGCTGCCTACAGGGGTTAACCCACCAGAGCAACTCAAGAAACATTGTAAAATAGTGGTTGCACATCAACAGACAAAAAAACTCCTCACTGAGATGCAACACACCAGCTAAAACCTGACCTGGGTGGCCAGATTTTTCATACTTCTAGAATAAGTACAGTCACTCCTTTGAATGTGTTAAGGTAAGAAGATACAACTCCTCCGGAAATACAGTAGCTCACTAATACCCCAAAATAAATAAATTTTCCAAAAACATTCTTCCACTTACTCCCACCAACCATTTTGGTGTCTGGGATCCTACCCTTTGCTATCTCGTTCAGAAATTAGTAGGCCTTTTGAACCAGAATAGATGTGGTTCCCGTTCTGAAGTTGAATTCCTGTATGAATCTCCTACCTCTGGTAGGAGTTGCCATGCCTATGACCTTTCTGTCAGAGCATTACTAGCACCTTTTATCCTGTGTATATGGGAAATTGAGGTCTGATGTCCCAAACTCTCTCTTAGATATGGTTGAAATTGGCCTTCAGGTTAAAAGTTAGGAGGGACTAGGGGGTACAAACTAAGAATCAGTTTGTCCACACATTTCCTACTCATTTCATCATGAATTCAGACTAAAAATGTAATAAAGGTGTCATGACTTCTACCCATTTTCCTCATTCTAATTTAGAGAAACTATTTTTGTCAGGACAGAGTTAGGAGCTATCATCACGGGTATCCAAGGGTCTCTTTCAGAGAAGAGTGACTTCCAACAGCTGGATTCAGCTTCCCTGGAGGCTCAGACTCCCATGAAAGTCAATACACAGCTCTCATCCTACATGATCGTATTGTTCAGTGGCTGTTAACTGAAAAGCCAATCCATGGGCCTAATGAGCCACGGCTACCGTTCCAGATTGTGTGGAAAGAACGGACATGGGAGAGGCACTTCTAGTTTTGTTTACAAACTTCTTTCAACTTAAGCTGCATTTTGCCTTACCAAAAAAAAAAAGAAAAAAAAAGAAAGGTAAATTAGTGAATTTGGTTTCCCATGTATGCATAGGGCAGTGGAATGAGGAAAGCATCAGGACTCTCAGGCAGCTACTAGCAGTGCTCCTCGTGAAGTAATGAGTCTTTTCTCACAAGATTACGAGCTTGACTCAAAATAACACAATTTATGAAGTGCTGGCCTCTCTGCCCACAGGAGGGGACCTCCATTCATCTCAACTTTCCTTCACAACAGCCTGTGCCAGAAGTGTTTGATTTAATCTTCTCCTTTGTCTTTTCAAATGAAGGCTGAGAATGTCAAGTCTTTGCTGTTGTTTCTGGCAGCCGGGACTTGCTCTAAGAAAAGTCAACTAATACGTGACTGTCCTAGTTAGAACAGCTGGGACCAATTCATCACTGGATGGGTGTAACCCAAACCTGTGTATTCTATAACCTTCCA
>JAWMRA010000078.1:145860478-145925300 GCA_035584735.1 Pseudotriccus pelzelni
TTTCGCTCGTCCCTCTCCTGTGGTCTCTGCGTGGGCCCTGGCCAAGCTCATGGGGGCCACGTGGCAGGGGGAGCAGCAGGAGAGCATCCCCCCCCTCTGGGTCCTGGACTGATCACCCAGATCCCAGAGGTTCCCCCTCCTTCTTCAACTGCCACATTATACAGATCTTGAAAGCTTTCTGTCATATCACAGCATTACAATTCACAAGATCTTTCTAGATTTTAAAAATGTATTAGTACTAATCTCTCTCTTTCCCTTTGGTCTTTCTCTCTCCCCTCACCTGTGCAATTAGCCAGATGGTGAGTAAGGTAACCTGGATTTATAGTGGGGTGTGCAGACCATAAAATCTTTTATAACTCTCTAACTCATAGTATTTCTGTAAGAATCTGTAGCATAAACAAACCAGGAGGAAAAGAGTCCCTCATGAATAGCACAGCTGTCCTGAGCTTCTCCATGAAAACTTTAGTGGGTTAAACGGGATTTCCATATCTCCCTTCAGGTACAGACTTCACATCTCCCACCTCTGGAGACTGCCTATACTTCATTTTTGGTAGTGACACTTAATTTTGCCTTCAAACAATGAGTTAGTCTCCAGCTAATTTATTTCCAAAATTCTATTTTGTCAATGTCAAACAAATAACTTCAGAGGAGTCAAATCTGCTTGCCATAAAAATTAAATTCCATAAAATTTGGCATTTCATCCCACTGTTACCTAGTTATTGGACAAGACTTTCTGCAAGAGCTAGTTTGAAGTCTGATGTCTTGCATGGCAGGAACAATGGAAAATAGAGGTGGGATCTGCAGGAGGTGAGGAAGCCATTCCTGCAGGGGTTCATACAGATGTAGAAAATATGAATAAAATGGGTCTCACAAGCGAGTATATCATTCCCAGGTCCTGAAGCAGTGGAGTATACACGCTGTTAATGCCACAGGGTCAGTGACCAAAGTAAAGAAAGACAAATTCATGTCAGGAGCCACTTGAGGCAAAAAAAAAAGTTCATTCTGTTTCTCTTCTCCTTAATGCAGCTTTTTTGAGACCTGTTTCAATATGTCTTATGTGCCACAACCAGAGGAGCAGAAACGAAGCAGGTTATTTCCATTATGTGTCTGGACAGTGTCAGCCTAGAACTAGAAACACTTGTCTTCTTTTCAGATTACAAAATTAAAAGACTAAAACACAGGCAGAGAGCAGCCTGGGAAAGGTTATTCAAGGTTGCCCAGATTTAGAGAAGGGTACTGTTTTATAACAAAATATAGCAATGTCCTCAAAAGCTGATCCAGTGTCTATCTGAAGCCTAGGAAGCCACTGAGCTAAACTCAGCAGTGTCTGCAAGTGACTGCACTCAGTAATATGAGGGGGCCCTGAACTCCTGCCAAGCAGGTCTTCATGCAGTCTGAGGATGCCTGGAGACAGCAAAGCTCACATTCAACCCACATCTCCAGGACCACCTTAGTCATTCTTCACCTGTCTGCTCCTGCCTCATATTACTCTCCCCCTGCTTTATATTTGCAGGGTCTTTATAGCCAAACAGTGTTGCCTCCCAGTGCTAAGCATTACTTTCTGTTCACAATACAGTTTTTGCATTTCCTCGCCCTGGAGGAAATTCTTTTGGGAACTGGACAATCTGTGCAATGCTAGGCCATGCCTGTGCAGGCAGACTTAGCTACAATTCATCTACTGCCCTTCCAGACTCTTCTCGGGGTCACTGTTATCACAGCAGCAAAAGTCATAGAGTCTCATAGAATCACAGGTCTATGAGTTGGGCACATCTAGTTCCAAGCCCCCTGCCATGGGTAGGGGTACCTTTCACTAGACCAGGTTACTCAGAGCCACAGCCAGCACGGCCTTGATGCTCAGTCACTAGAAACACCTCACTAGCAACATTTTCTCTCCTGGGCACTGAATCGTCCACCTGGTGAGAACAAGAGCTGAGACACAGCATCAGGCCACCAGCACACTGAGGTCATCTTTCAAGTGTTTGACCGCTGTACCAACAACAGTGTGTGCATGGAGGTCTGCACGACTCCCATTGGTGGATGAGAACACGATTTTGCAGAAAAATACTGAAGAAAACCACCCTGTAGTCAAGAAGCCTCCTGTTTAGATGTGTATGTTTTGATGAGTGTGACAATATCCTCTCTGTTCGAAAAAACCCTTGGCTGAAGTCTGTTTGCAGAGGCACCAGAGCTGGATAAGGGTTTGAACTCTGAGGTGTCAATGTCAGCAATGGTTTGATGATGAAGACTGAGGCTGTGATGCTCTGTGAACCAGGGAAATAAACCTCCTGGGATCAGGCACAGAAATGAAGCTGAGAAGTCGCTGGAGAAGAGGAGCAGTCAGTAGTGTAATGACTTGAAATCTGGGGATCATTCCAAGTGATGATGCCTGTGCTACACACAAGGAATCCAATCCCTTCTCCCAAATAAGGGCTCTTGACAGACTGTAACACTACACTGTGGACGGGGAGATATTGTGTGTCTGATGCCTAGACTTTTACTGAAGTCCAGGATTATGAACTGTAAGTCATTTAGCCCACTTTAGATAACCATCACTTTCAAATCGGATTATAATTTGCAGAGGCACAACATGTTCAGGGCAGAACTGTGTCAGAGACTAAGATAAGTATTTCAGGAGGCTCTGCTGCATGGCAGCTTTGCAGACGAGGAACCAGAGCACTGAGAGCATCGTAGCAACGCATGCACTGACAAAAGAGGCCCTTTTTAATTCAGCTTGAGACAAAGGTGTGTTATCAGACATCCCAAGGCAATTGCCATGAAGAACATGCAGCTTTTTGTGTTGCTTATGGTGCTTTGGCACCTATATATGTTATTATTGTTGCTATTGTTAACTCCTATTTTCCCTTGTGTTGTGTGAAAAGCTATGGCATTCACCACTGTGCCAGTGGCCATCCTTTGAATGCATTTTCATTCCCCGTTTTCCCACATGGAGCATTTGTCCCTGTCCAGCAGAACAAACAAAGGGAAGGGCTGCCAGCTCTGACTCAGAGGGGTGCTGGATGCCACAGGCAGCGTCCCAGAGGAAACCAGTGTGAAAGCTTCTCTTGCATGGCATGCAGGCGACCCCAGGCAAGCTTTGCCAGCCTCACAGAAATTCTGGAATGTTAATGAAGGAAATGCAGGTCTCCCTCCTGCCTCTGCTTCTCTCAGAGATGTTGATGAATGAGTCAGTGATGAGCTGCTGCTGCGTCATTGCTGTAATCACTGGGGAGAAGCCCGAGTCACAGGGAGAAGCTTAAGCTATGGAGTTACTCCTCACCAGAGTGCTGAGGTGGGCAGGGGAGGATGAGATTCAGCAGAAAGCTCAGAAGCAATTCCCTAGTAGGATTAAGCTGCTTTGAAGAGGAGGTCTCCCCTTCCCTCGGAGTCCCCTCCTTGCCAAGCTTTGCATCCACAGCCTGATAAGAAAAGAGTTTCAGCTGTGGTATTTCAGCCTCTGACGCTGTTGAAAAAGAAGGATGAAAGTGCACAGACTCACAACTGTGGTTCAGTTTTATGTCCAGCCAGGTGTGCAGACACAGGAAGATATTGGAAGATTTGGACCCATTTATTGGCTCTGCCAGAGCTTTGACTGAGTTGGTCAAACCAGTGACACTCACTTCTTCTCAGAATCATAGAATCATTAAGGTTGGAAGAGACCTTCAAGATCATCAAGTCTAACCTTTGGCTGATCCCCACCTTGTTAACTAGACCATAGCCCTAAGTGTCACATCCAGTTGTCTCTTGAACACTTTTAGGGATGGTGACTCCACCACCTCCCTGTGAAGTCCATTGGAATGTTTAAGAACACTTTTGATGAAGAAATTCTTCCCGATGTCCGACATGAAGTTTTCCTGATGCAGCTTGAGGCCACATCCTCTTGTCCTATCACTGGTTGCCTGGGAGAAGAGACCGATCCCCATCTGACCACAACCTACTTTCAGGTATTTGTAGAGAGTGTGAAGGTCTTCCATGAGCTTCTTATTCTCTAGACTATGGAGAAATACTCTGTGTGTATGGAGGTCTGCATGACTCTCATTAATAGATAAGAACACTACTTTGTAGAAAAATACTGAAAAAAAACCTGTGATAGAGAAGCCTCCTGTTTTGATGAGTGTGACAATACCCTCTCTATCCGAAAAAACCCGTAGTTGATGTCTGTTTGCAGAGACACCAGAGCTGGATAGAGCTTTGAACTCTGAGGCATCGATGTCAGCAATGGTTTGATGACAAAATCTGAGGCTGTGATGCTCTGTGAACCAGGGAAATAAACCTCCTGGGTTTAGGCATGGAGATGAGGCTGTAGAAAATAGAAGTTTCCTCTTGTTCTTGCAGGCACTTCTAACCATTGCTCAGACATCATGAACATGTGGAAAACCACCAATCAGATCTCACCTAACCTACGTACCTCAGGAACATAATTTTCCTCCACAAAAACACAGTATTTGCATGTCAAATATAGCTGATGAGCCATCCACAGAGCTAGACCAAAGCAAGACCATGGAGAAAGAGTCTGAGACTGGATTTGTTCTGTCCTTCTTATCAGTTGATCTGAATTCTGGGTATGGTATTTGCTCTCCTAAACTCTTACAGTACAGGAACACAGGTGAATATTTATGGGGTTTTGGTATGTAGGAAAGGGCAGAGAAGAGGAACACATTGTTGTGATCACCCATACCTTTCTAACTTCATGTAATTATTCTTTGGAGGAAGAGACTCCTGCTTCCTGGATTCTGGTCTCCTGTCTCTTGGTCTCTTAAGAGGAAATGTTCAATGTCTTGTTATCTAAGTATTTTTTCATTATTTGAACCTGGATTCTTTCCCTTGACCTGAGTTCTATTTATCTCTGGCACCTGCACTTAGTTACTGAATTTTTCAAGGATCCGCCATTTCTCTTGATTTATGAGATGAGAGGGAGTGACAAGCCTGAGTAATCACTGCGTATCTCAGTCTATGACCTCAAACTTTCAAAAGGGTCAAAGAGGCCATGAGAGTCATGGTCCCTTAAGAATGATTTTGACAAGAATTTATATTAGCCAGCCCCGCTCACAGCAGCATGAATTCCTGCCTGTGTCTAGAAAGGAGGCGTGTCATGGCCTTCTGATGCACCAGCAATAAGATCACGGTACAGAAGCACAGATCCACTGTACTCAGTGTTTCTTCCTATTGCTCCTGAATAAAAAACCTTCCTGTTTCAGTTCATTGCCTAAAGCCAGTTTCTTCTATAGGGGCATCACTGTCCTGAAGTTATTGGGCCATCATAAGTGGAGGAGAAGACAGAAATGGCTTCCAGTGGCCCAGTCTCCCCCTTCATGTGAGGGAAGCACTAATCCTTAGCCTTAGGGTAGCATGAGGATTCATTAACTCATGTTTACATAGTGCTAACCATTAATTATTAAGTCAAGCTGCCATTGAAGTGAACAAAAGGCTTTTGCTTCCTGAATAATAGGGCATGCACTTCTTGGAAGCTTCCCACAGCCTATTTTGACAGATGCTCAGTGTGACATGACGTGTAGGAAACTGCAACCATGTTTTCCTTTAAGTCACATAACTAATTAAACTCATGAGTTGGCTCAAGCTTCGCTGCGTAGTGCGGTGCTTTGGAAGGAACATTGCAAAGCTTTGTGAACAGCTGAAGCTCTGAAGGTGAGGACTGACTATGAAAACTACAAAGACAACATCAGCAAATGATGAGTATTTGTATTTCAGCTTTTTTTTTTTTTTATGTAAAAAGAGGAGACACACAGAGAAGTGAACATTTCCCTTTTACAAAGAAACCCTAAATAAAATTAGGGCTCCACTGAAGAAGCTATTAAGCAATAAGATAAGACCCAACCCCTTTTTAGTGAGAAAGGTCAATGTCTTCTACTTTGCAGCTGAGGAGAGCTTGGCTGCAGGTTTCCATTTGCTTCACAGGTGTTTGGCAACTTCACTGGTGGTTGAAACCCTGTCATGACCAAGAATACCTTATCAGGCTAAAACATAGTGTGTTTTCTAAAGACCATCCCAGTTAACAGAAACAATTGGGACTGTGCCATACCAGTAGCCATTCTTTCTGCCCAGTTCTGGGGTTATTTCCTTTAAGCTAAAAACAGTAAGTGTCAGGGGTAAGACAAGATCCTGACCTGGCTGTTCTGTTGATGCACCACATCTCAGCACAACAGGTGACTGTAAAGGCCAATGTTTCACAAAACAGGAGCGTATTTCAACTTGGAAACACAGGGAGCAAACACGTAATTGCCTATATGGGCAGAATTTCTGCTCTGAAAATTTTGAGTGCTCTTCAGAGATACGTTGCACATCCCTGTGAATATGGCCATGGCCATAACTTTTTGTAATTGCTTACAGCCTCAGCCCAGCCTCCCCCACTGAACGACTCACCTTCACACACACCCTCTCTCCACTCCTCATTTTAAAGGTTACCCTTCAGCAAACCTGAAGGACACTAACTCCAAAGTGACAATCCAGGAAACCCCTGCATGGATAAACCACAGCTGTTCCAGGGTCAGGTGGTGCTGGGCAGTAAGTACCGTTCTTCTTATTCTTGCCAGGGAAGTTTTAGGAAGAATGAGGGAAATGTCATGATTATTCCTTGTTGCTTTTATCACTAGCACTACTAGGTATGTTATGTCATCTGTATTACTAGTTGTATCGGTAGAAGCAATAACAATAGTAAAAACAGCATTATTCTTATGAGCCATAGTTGTGACTTCAGCTTTTATCTGAAGAAATAAATCTCTTAAAGGATCTCAGCTAAGTTGCACTGGCAAAAGCAGTTAAGTCTGGGGAGGGTGGCTTGCAGGTGATGCATGTCTGCTTGAAAACAGTGTGGCATCTCTGGCACATTTCCCATAGGTACCAGGACACTATCAAATGGCAACAGCACTTAGTCAGAGCTAACCCAGGCAACATCAGGGATGGAAAAACAAAATGCACTCGAACCAGGGAGGGAGGAGCACGAGGAGATCCTCATTTGAAGTGTACAGGCTCTGCTCAGATTTACTGTCACCAGTTAACTGGTTCTGTAAGGCGACCACTTATGTGTAACTGATAGGTAGTAAAAAGAATTATTTGATGATTATCCCATTGCCTTTCCACTACTGGCCTGACCTGATAAGAAGCAGCTCCACTATCCATCACAGCTGTGACCGTTCTAACTGAACTCATTTTTCAGACCACTATCAGCCAGCCTCAGCTATTTTTACTCCTAGATTTATGGGGCAAATTCATCCCCTAAATTCAATTTTCTTTGATGAAAGCTCTTCAGAGATTTTTTTTTTTCATGCTTTCTCCATTGTCTGTGAGTTATGCTTTACCGTCTCTCTCCCAGGTGTTAAGTCCCAGAAGGTTATCTGCACCTGCAGGGATATTGCATTGCCTTCCTATATTTCTTTTTAACTACTGAAGTTATTATTTTCAGAAATAATATTTTTCATTCAAATGTCGCTGTAAGCTTCAGGAAGCCTTGAAACAAGGTAGAATCTGTGTTTGTGTATGTAGGTGTGTTTTTCCTCCTCCCCAAAAAACCTCGGATCAGCTGGTGATCTGTGAGATTCTGTAAAACTGAGGACACAAGTCAATTACACACTGAAGGATCCTCCCCCTTCACTTGAATTACTGCATCAATTACCCATTAATACTTGCAGCAGACTTGGATACTGAGATCTGTGTTAGGTATTTGCATCAGTTTAAGTAGCAGGTTGAGTGCATGTGGAAAAATAACTTCCACATAAAGGAAGGGAATGCTCAGGAAAACAAAAATTAAATTCCCCAATAACTCAAACACTGACTCAGTCAGAAATGCCCTGTCCTCTCCCACCCCTGTCAGCCCTATGCAGGGATGTTGCTGCAAGCCCATTTCCCAGAGCTGAGCTTAGCTCTTTGGGGAGAAATTTATTCACCTCCCAGTGCAAAAGCTGAATATCTATCTTGCAGAAGGGAGATAAACAAGTTTCAAATGCACAAGTCTGAGTGAGGCACATGATACTGACTTCTTGGACAATCTGTACTGCATTTAAAGAACTAGACCATGTCCTGGCTGTATAAAAGTAATTTTGAGGTAGAAAGCCCAGCCCTGCCCAGAACACCTTCACTGAAGGAGCAAAATCCGACATAGTCCAGAATTCTGCATGCCCAGACACCCGAAATCTGACTTTGGCTTCAGGTCTTGGTTTCAGGTCATCCCTGCTTACAGTGCTCCCTGAATTATTAACTCAAAGTGCTTTAATGATTTTGAGGTTTGCATTTGACTCCTCTCACACTGCTAAACCTCAGTTGCTTTGGTAGCTTGGCAAGACAAGCACTGAGGGTCAAACACCTCTCCAAACACTCCTGGCACTGCATATCAAAGTGGGGAAACTGAGAATGGATAGTACCTGATAATGCCAACTCTGGATTCAAGAGTCTGGAGCCAAACCCAACTCCAGGGAATAGACTGCTGAATCTCCTCTGCTATTTGTGTGGGTGCAGGTGACTTGAAGAAAAGGGACAGATCAGAAGGTGTTAGTCCCTCCAGAGACATACAAAAATCATGTCAGACCTAGAATCTGTGACTTGGAAGTTTCCTGCATCGAGGTATGCCTCTTTCCATTGAACCTGCAGCAGCTTTTTAGGGTGGATGGAGACCCTTTGCCCAGCAGTGCTGGGTTACGTGTGAGGGAACACAAGCATTGCTTGTGCCCCAGGAGATCTGTCTCTGTCTTTTGCCTTCAGCAGAGTGCAGGCATTTCAAAACCAAAAGACCAGGGTCCCACATGGTTTCAAGGGAAGCCTGCAAGGTAGAGATTTAACACCTCAATTCTGAGTTTTACACTGGTTTATTTTTACTAGCCTTTTTCCACAGAGCAGTAGCTTTTGTCTTGATTTTACATGTCACAACTGCTTTTAAAGGAACAAATCTCAAAAAAACCCCACAAAGAGTAATGATTCTCTGCAGTAACCAGATACCTTCTACTTTCATAGCAGATCTTAATTCCTCTGTCTAGAACTCCTTCTCTAGCCCTGAGTAGTGACAGAAGACAGCAGCAGTGCACCAACCCACCACCCCAAGCAGTCAGTCATTATACTGTGTTATTACAACACACCACTGTGCTGAAGTGTCATAATCCTCCCAAATCCCCCATACCAAGATGTGGTCACATGATAGACAGGATTTAAATCATCTACAAAGGTTATATGTGTTTTATTGATTACTCTCCTTCACACAGCAGCAATTCAGTGGGAACTGAAAGCAGCTGGTGGGAGTGGGAAGTGGGGGGAAGAGCAGGAACCATCTTGTTACAGGGCACAGACAAATGTTAATTGACATCACACACCAAAAAAAAGGCTTGAGATGAAGACTTTTCAGTGATAAATGGTGCCCTTGTTCCTTCTCCCTCCATCCCAGCAGTGCACCGCAAGGCTGGGTCTTCCACCAAGGTGCTCCCTGACAGTGTTTCCCCATGGGAAGAGCCCAGTCAGCTACTCTGGCACCGAACTGGCCCCCACCTGGAAAGGGGATGCTCTGTGGGTCCTGGTACATCCCTCCCTTGTCCCACCACCACACCTTGTGTGCTGAGTCTCACCCACCCATTCCCTGTGGAAGAAGGGACACACAGGGTGCCTCATCCAGTTCATAACTTCTCCAGTGCTCTGTTTCCCTGGGGAATACTGCTTAAGCGAATTATCCTCTGTGCCAGGACATTTGGCTCACGACAGGGACAGTTATCTGCACATCTCCTGAACACCATGGGAATTGGTTTTACTATTCTACAGTGCTGTGAACCTTTGCTAGGACTAATCCTCTGCATTACACTGATCTATTTCTCACTGAACAGGCTTTGATTGATTAATGGTGTAACTGCTTCTCACGCTACCACCACCTTCTTAACCTTGGCGCCAAGAAATGTACAGAGACACTCAGGGAAAGAGCTAAAAACCTCACAGCATATACCTTCCTAATCAGGCCTGATAAACCTCCCTATTTTTGGTTTAGTGGTACCAATATATCTGCTACAAACCTGCACTGTGAAAAAGCAGGACTGTCTCTGTGGCAGGTGCCTCACCTACTGACACAGGCAAATCGAAATAAATGAACTGCAGCCTCCCTAAACCCAGACTGGGAACATGGGCTGTTCCCATCACCCAAGCAGCTGGGCTCTGGGCCAAGCCATGCTTCCTGAGACAAGCCCATCTTCTCAGGACACAGTAGAATGAGTCTTTTCCTGGTCTATCAGCCTGTTTTCTGTCCCTGCAGTATTCCCTTAGAGTCTTTGCAAACTCAGTGGTCCCAACACAAAACTCCTAGGCCTGCTACACATCAAAGACCTTCTAGCTTAGTGGTGGCCATGAGAAGGTTCTCCTTCCTTCCAGGTACCGTGCTGCCAGGAAACCTGTGGCGGGTGACGGGATGTACATTCCTATTTCCTTGGGATTTTCCGGGAATTGAGTACTGTTGGAGTGTCTCAGCGTCTTCATTTTAAGGACTGGCATGACAAAAGGATGAAAAGACTGGGTATTAGCCCATTATCTCTAAATCACTTCATTTCAAGCTGGACTAAGGTAAGAGCAAATAGTAGTAATACCAGACATAGTGTGCAGTGTAGGAATAGATAATGCAGTTCACAGAGACATTTCTATAAATATGCTACTTTCTAGTCTAGCAGGTTTCAAAGTTTCTTTCACACTCTGTGATTCAGCTAATAAGCTGAAAGATGCTTCTCAGGCTTCTTATTCAAGGACTTGCACAACCCATTCACCATCTGGCTGCCTCACAAAAGGCAACCCATGCATAGATCCCTCTGTTGTTTCATAGTTTAAGTTTGCGGTTTCTTCAGATCCAAAGAGTTCCTACTCAATCAAGAAGAGTATTGCAGCATCCCAATCCCACACCCTGGCCTGGCTCCGCTAACATTTGAGAGAGTAATGTCTTTTGGATATAGCCTAGTGTGATTTCTGTTTGCCCAGATGGACAATAAAGCTATTTAATGACTATTCCTGTGGTCAGGGGATAAATTATTAAGTCACTGCACAAGAAAATGATCTCTCTCCCCCTAACAGCTATAGTCAAATGCCAGAGTGAAGCCTCGTTACTCATCTCCAGACTCCACAGAGCCATGTACATTGACAACCACATTTTATCCAGCTAAATAAATGGTACTGATGCATGTGGCCTATGGTTGGATTTTGATCAAGGCTATACTGAGCTATTAGGGAATTTGTGATTAAATGATCCATGAATTCTGGTTTTGAGAGAAATCAGCAGAACCATGCTGGTCCCACTCTACCCCTAATCAAATGGCAGCCCAGCTGGTAAGGTTCTTTATGGAAAATATGAGAATGACATTAGGGAAAAAATGTGTCTGAAGAGAAACTCTTCCCCAGAGTCTCAACAGGACAGAGAGCTTCAGTTCTTTGAACACTTAGTGCAGAGTAGCCCATTACTGTGTCTATGAACATTACTTCTTCTTTGGCACATAATTTGCCAATGGATACCTTCTTATATCTCACCTCTTTTAAAGTCTCTTTATTCTCCAAAATCCTGGATTTTACTGTCCATTTCCATTTTGAAAAGTTCATTTCTTTAAGTCAATAGGGCTGTGCATCAGCTAGAGGAGTTTGTTCAGGTCAAAGTCCATTCAGGTTTTGAATACCTCCAAGGATGAAGACTCCACAAACTCATTGGGTGACCAGTTCCAGAGTATTCCCTCTCTCAGTTTCCCCCCTTTCAACAAAAATGTTTTCTCTTACATTTAAATGGAATTTCCTCTATTTCAACTTCTGTCTTTTCACTTTGTCCTGTCACTACACACCACTGAGGACATCTTAGATATTGCCAGATCTCTTCATCTTCTTTACTTCACCCCATCAAATATTTATACAGATGGACAAGATCCCCCGACCCTTCTTTTCTGAAGGCTAAATAGTCCCATTGTCTCCCAGCTTCTCCTCGTATGTCAGATGCTTCAACACCTGGATATCTCAGGCAGGACATCTCAGTTCTACTGTTGGAAGCAGAAGAGTGAAAATTAGATATCACACAAAGTAACTTCAGGGGCCTAAATTCCTTATTAGTTGTGGATTGGAGACCTGTGCTCCCTGTCATATCTCATTATCCTCCACTGCTCACTGAAAAGACCATATTTAAATATCACAGCCCTGGTACACACTTTATTTTGTCCTCCCTGTGTGTTAATATTATTAGTATTGATATTCTGAGACTTTGCAGCAGAGATGGCAAAGGGGTCTCTCTGCCCCACACTCTCTGACCAGACGTCCACTCACACATCATTGCTTTTGCAAATATGAAAGCTCTGTCCAAGTTCTTCTCATGCCACAAAAATATACTAACCATGAACCTTGAAATCAAACCACCTTACAGTTCATGTCTTTTTTTAAAGCTGTTTGTTGGGTTTTGTAAGTGTCTCATTGGCTTGGCTCAGTGAATGAGGTTAATCTCTGCAAAGAGGCAGGGAGATTCTGCTCTCCCTTTACAGCTGGAGGACAGCGTGAGGGCAGATGAGCATTTTTGTGAATCTAGGGCACATTTTTCTCCCTCCTCTGCCCTGTGAAGGAGCTCCACTGGGAGGACATAAGGAATTCTTACTCGTGGCAGCTTCAAGCCATCTGTTGCTACAGAAGGAAGTGCTTGCTGAAAGCATTTCTTTTACTAAATAGTTACTGAACAGTTGGTGTTGTCTGGTGTTTGGGGTACTCCTGGAGGATGGTCAGTGTTCAAACAGGACCTGTTTCGCCAAACAGGACCTGTTTCAGCCATGCTTTCTGCTAAAACACACCCATCCTCAGGATCTGGATGGATTACAGTGGATGTCAGTCAAATCTATAAATGCCTTTCTTGGAATTGGAACAAGACTTGTGCTCTTTCTAAAGTTCTTCTTAAGAACTTAAGTGGTGTCAACCAAATGATTTGGAGAACTCAGATATTCCCAGTGACATGGATCACTGCCCAGCTCACAAGCTGCGGTTTCTTTTGCACTACAGATGAAGTTGTTGTTCCTCTATGAGGAGGTGGGCTGTGCCAAGTGGGTTTCAGACTCACTTTTCCGAGGGGTCATTCTGCAGGCCAAGAATATATTCTGCACTCCCTAAGCATTAGTCCCATGGGGATCCTTTAGCCCTTCCTTTGATGGGTTAAAAGGCTTAGCAGGACCTCAGACCCCAGCTAATGCCTCCCTCTCTGGGGAGGTCGGCTCAGTACTTAAACTATTCACTACAAGCAATGTCATTGCTTGGTTTCAGATCCCTTTCCAGAAGAAAGCATTCATTCACTTGCCTCCACGTTAACAGCAGAAACAGTGTTACTGAAATCTTGGCCACTTGAAACCTTGGCCCAACATGGAAATCAAAAAAAACCCCAATACTCATGGGTATGACCCACTTAAAGGATAAGCTTCAGGTTACGATGTGCAGGCAGGTAAATAAGAGATCTCTATTTCTTTCCCAAGTTACAGGCAATATTTTCTTATCTCTTCCCCACTGAAGGAAGCTTTTGTGAATGCTGCTGTAGCAAAGATGCCCCTCAGGGAATGAAAACTGTTGGTAGAGAGTAGCATGGTCTTACCTATACTGGACTGGTCCAGGACTGAGGACAGTGTGAATGTTTTCCAGCTGTGTGATCAGGGTGCATATTTCAGAAATGTCACTTAATTTGTGATTTTGTAAAATCATTATTCTAATGTGCTTCTTTTAATCTCCATTTTGGTTTGTGGGGTTTTTGTCCCATATAGATTATAATAAGGAAATATTTTTCTATCTAAAGGGTTAGGACTTCAGTGCATGCTGCTGTTACTACAAGCAACAACACACTACTTTTTACACTTTCACTGTTATTAGACAAGGCAATGCAATGCCTGTTAAAATCCAGGTCCTCTGATTCCATGATTCTACTCCACACCCTTCCCTGAATCAGTGATTCTGTACAAATCAGCTTCCACTGCATCCTGTTTCAGGCACAAGGCTTGACCAGATGATCTCCTAAGGTACCTTCCTAAGTGAATTATCTTATGATCCTGTTATATTGCTGCAGCTGGATAATGAAGCTTGGGTGACATTCTATTTGAAGAGGTGGCACATTTCTGGCTGTTGTGGTATCAAAGGTCTCCAGTGACTGAAGTAAACAATAAATACAGAGCTCAGTCATGTGCACTCTAATGTGTCAGCCAAGAGCAACGTTAAATCTGAGGAGAATGAAGCAGTGGAGAAATTTGGCTTTCCTATTCACTATAACCAAAATCTACAAAACTGCAGAAAGATCTGCAAAATGATACCACCAAAGTAGGATCATTTTGGATGCCTTACCTACAGACCAGGCTCAATACACAGAGCAACAGGAAAAAGGAGGCTTCTTGAAGTGCCCATGACAGGGAATCATAAAATAACAAAACGGTTAACAGCAGATGCAGAACTTGATCATCTCACCTCTGAACAAAGCAGAGCAAACTTCAAATTTAGATCAAGCTACTAAAAAGCTTTTCCAGTCAGGCTTTGATTATTTCAACGTTTGTTCTGGAGCAACCAGTTCCAGGGTTTGACCATTCTTTCTGCAGTTCATGTCTGTTCCTGCCCATCCTTTTGCTGCACAGCTCCAACTACGGTCTGGCTCCATCCAGCCACCCACATCACGTGGAAATGGTCCCATCTTTTTAGTGCTGGTACAGCTCTACTGAAAATCAGTTGAGTTGCCCTGGGCTAAAACAAAAGGACAAATCTAGCTTATCCTTTTGTGGATTCACAGGGTGTTGAAATTTCCTCATCCTCACTATAATAATTCTTCAGTGTGCCCGTGTCATTTCCCAACACGCTTTTCTTTACATGTGGATCTTGGCATCGCTTTTCATGATGCAGAGAAAAAGAACTATTTAATACCTCATATCCCAGCATCTACTCTTGGTACCTCACCGGGATATTGCCATGGAAACAGGGGAAGTTTGAAATAAAAGTGAATACGCTCACTTTTCTTATTTTTCAGTAGGGACTTCAAAATTTACTGCAGTATAAAACAAGCCGTGTACCATCTGTTTATTGAAAATTGAATGCAAATGTTTCTTCTCTTTTTCTCTGGAGCTTTAAATCCCTGCCACCTTATATCCCCTCAAAAGCATCCTTATAGATGTGGTTCATGAGTTCCTGTAGCTTCCTGTCCAGAAGTTAAGCTGATGAGAAACATCCCTGTGCGTCAGCCATGAATGGCACAGATAAAGAACAGGCTGAACCAAAATGGAAGACAACACGTGCTGGAGACAAGCAGAGCCATGAAACCAGTTGCTGGAACAGAATCTAGGCTGTATAAATCACACAGCCTCCCAGCTATTTTTTGGGAAAGGTAATTTTTTACATATAATAGGGCTGTGTAGGAGAGTCTTCACGAACACACCAGCATAATTTTTTTCCTTCTGCGGTCACTTTCTCTGTGAATCGATTGAGTCAAGCACCACTGAACAGGAGAGTCAAATCCTCTGTTTGCAGCACCATGAGCCTCACAGCTGATGCAACTGTGATTTATTCAGAATGCCTTCTAATAAGGGGCACCAGAGCATGGTTTTCAGTAAAGTCAGTGGATATGAGGAGTTACAACATCTAACTCAGGCAGATGGAGGAGGCAAAGAGTCTGAACAAGGCACCATTTCTTCCCACTACTTGCTGAGATCTGTACAGGATCTCAGACTCCCTTATGTTATATTCCACAGCAGAGACTTAAGTCCATCCTTGATCTCTCTCACTGTATTGAAATTTAGGCTAAGGAAAACTTTGGAAACATTTTGAATATTGCTTTTATGCCCCAGACACTTGCCTGTCAACAACCTGTCTCTCTGTGGTGGGGTACTGCTCTCTGCACTAGTACCAGTGTTGTGGTACACAGGGATATTCCCCCTGACTTGAGGAGATAGTTTGGACACACCACTGAGCCTCTGGCAGCTTTCCAGGGGAGAGGAAAGATGTGGCAACACTGATGAGTGCAGTTGTTTCTTTGCCCCTGATTTCAGCAGCCCTTTCCCAATCAGTGGTTAAATTCTCTTTATGAATTTCCACAGACTCAGGCTGGCAAGGAAAGGGTCACTTGCAACAGTTCTTATGTAAAAGGTCATCTCTTCCTCTAGAAACAGAGGGAACAACACAGCTTCCTCTGCTTGCACTCTGCACATAACTCTGCTTTGCAACCAGCTCACGGGGCTGCAACTATTGCAGGGCCATCCATCTGCTGTCCTTTGCCAGAGCTTTTACAGGGGAGAGGTGTTCAGGTAGCAGTTGCAACCAGATTGTGTTTTCTGTTGCTGTTTCTCTGGTAATCAGACAGCTACACTAATAATCATGTCCTTACAACCCTGGCTCCTGCTTATCACAGACTTCTCTGAGAAGGAAAGCTGTGCCCCGTTCACTCAGCCATCCGTCACTTCACCGTCCGGAATGATTAATGTCCACCCACCAAAACCTGCTCACAGCTCTCCCTGGGAGGCAGTGACGCTGCAGGAACGACGTTCTGGGCCCACTGAAAGTTATGTTTGAATATCTGATCACTACTATGTAGGTCCAGGGTGCTACAAATATGGCCATGAGAGGCTAAGCTTTGCACTAAATTCATTTGAAGTGTGCTTAGGTTATGCTTCATTTAAGCTTCCTTCTCATTAATGGACAGCAGGCCAAATCTTCACTGTGTCCATTTGGAGTGAAAGGTCTGTTGTGTCCGGAGAAGTGTTGATGATATTGAAAGGCTATATTTACATATCCACTGTGTGACTGCTGTTATATGTATGGGACAAGTCTTGATTCCAGGTGTCTCCTTTGGGTTACACTGCTTTGAACACAGAGTCATAGTCTTACTCAGGCTGGGAGGTACCTGAGGAGGTCTCTAGCCCAACCTTCTGCTTAAAGTTGGATCAACACTAAAGTCTGATGTGTTGTTCACAGCTTTTTTCACTTGTATGCTGTGGTGGGTTAACCTTGGCTAAGAGACAAACTCCCACTCAGCTGCTCTCTCACTCCCACTCCTCAACAGGACACAATGGGGAAAAAAAAAAGCAGAGAAATCTCACGGGTTAAGATAAAGACAGTTGAGATAAAGATCAGTTCCTGTCATGGGCAAAGTAGCCTCAAATCAAGGTAATTAATTTTTTTGCAGTTAAAGTAAATTTGGATTATGAGAAACAAACTGAAACAACACTTTCCCCCCGCACCCTTGCCCGCCCACCTTCAACTCTTCACTCCCAACTCCTCTCCCGCCAAGGGGGAGGAATGGGGATGGGGCTGTGGTCAGTCCATCACAGCACCTCTCAGCCACTCTTGCCTCCTCACACATCTCCCTGCTGGGAGCCAACTGGGTTGGTGCACTGTCTTTGGGCATCCCAGACTTGTTACGTTTGTAGCAGTTGAAATGAAGAGCGTTTCTGATACTGACTGGAACGGGGTTTGAGCTGGTTTTGAACCTGTGTAAAGGTTTGACTCTGTGCAGAGGTCTTTGAAGGGATAAAGTTTCCTACACACCAGTTTCTACAGAGGATTGACTGGATTGAAGCAGGCCAGAGAGCTCCCCAATCAACATGAGGTAGGATAAATATCTCTTTGTGCTTGTCCAGAAACACACACTCCATCACAACTGACTGGAAAACTACACAGCATGGCCATGGGCTGAGGAGAGACCCGAGGCCAGGTTTTACAGCTTACCTTTGTAGCAGGATGCTCTGCCTGGAATGGGGTAAATCAACTTGAACAATGCCCTATTTGCAAAGCTACCCCTGGTAACTGAAGAAGCAAACATCATGTTGCTTTTGTTGTTGAATAATGCTGAAACCAGTCTGGCTCATTTATCCCAAAGTGATAGTGAGATGAAGATGTGATAGACCTGGTAAAGTACCCAGATAAAGGAACAAAAAAGTGATACTACTGATAAGTTATCTAAAGCTGACACAGCTAGTCTGGGGATATACGACTGACAGTCAACCACTAAAAAAGCCCACTCCCAAATTTTAATGGAGGATCTTTTAAGATCCCACTCTGCCCATGAAAACCTGATACACAGCAGTTTGACAAGATACTAACCTCGTGATAGATGTGAAGCTTTGTGCTAGCTCTCTGGCTATGGGAAGTCTGGGGAGCTCAGGAACACCTCCAGACCATCACTTCCTTCGGTTGTTCCACTATAGGCTGAGATACACAAAATATAATGTTTGTGGTTGTTTGTTTTTTGGGTTTTTTTTACTGCAGCATAAGGTGACAGAATCTTTTGTCTTTACAACTCTTTTGGCCCTGGACACTCTCAGATTACCTAATGGAGCACTGGGAAGAAATGGAAAATTTGAAAACTCATCTGCTAAAAGAAACTGGATGGGTACTCAGTGGGGAGCCCCTTGTTCCTGCTATCAACATGGGATGGATTTCAGTGAACAAAGGCAGGCCAAAATTGTCTTGGAATTATCCAACTGTAATCACCATAAATTGTGTTGGGATTCCACTTACCCAGTGGACTCTCAGAGCTCTTCTTTTTTGCTTGAGCAGCCCCTGGTTACCTCTTGTTCTTCTTGTTAGTGAATCTGCCAGACTTGATTGCCTTTTTTGCATTAGGGAATCCTGACAGGACACCTTGCAAAGCTGTACTGGCCTAAAGGCTGTTGCAAGGAGATGGAGAAAGTTCACACGACAACAAACACAGTGTTATTTGTGTTCTAGATTCCTCCCTCTCTCTCCATCCCTCTCCCTCGGGGGAGCAGACACTAATCATTGCCTGTAACAGCACTGGGTGATTAATTTAAATGATTTAGCACCTGGGGATTAACCTTCACACAGAGATCGATGTTTTGGCTTTTTCCTACATTATTACCCTTACAGCAATTACCTCCCACAGATACTTGCTCTTGTGCTAATGAGCCAGAAGCTATTAGCATCCACATCCAGTATCTACATGTTTTATAGTTGCAGGACGGCTGTTCCTTGATGACCACAACTTCTGGGCAGGCAAACTTACAAAATGAATGGAAAAGGCCTTTCTGCAGACATTTCTGGAAGGAAAAAAGAATAGGAAAACTGTATTAGCATTATGAAGAGAAGTGTATCCTGAGCATGAAATCAGAGCCAAGTAGAAGCGAATCAGGGTGTCAGTAACGTGATCAGTGCTGAGATTTACTTGCTCAGTGTGAGCAGCCCAAGCAGAAAGACCATACAGATAGAACTAGTAAGGTGTTATAACTTACACAAATTTGTTGGATTGACTTTAATTAGCAAAGTTCAGCCCCATTGTAGGCTATGCCTAGATTAAACTGCTTAGTTCAATACTGAAAAAATTGAGGTAAACGCTCTCACGAAATCTGAGCAGTTAAATAATTCTGATTCTATTCTGCTCTTCCCCTCCTTTCTTTTTCACCACATCTGTATTCAACTCAGTCCTGTCTCAGTAATGTTGACTTTGTCACTCGGCAGTTTGTTCCATACCACCCCACGGGCTCTTGCACCAAAAATACGGATTAATTTAACCCATTAGTCCAAATATTCCTCTTGTTTACAGTAATAAAAATTTGGTGAGTTGATATCAGATTGCAGAGAGAAATGCAGAGTCCATACCATGATAGTCAGAGCCCATGCACAGTGTTGGGAGAGGCAAACACAGAAATACAAGCTGGGGTCACTCCTACTGCACAGTTTCTCAATGGCAGTGTGAATCTAGACGGAGGGAGGTTGCCTTCTTTTTCCATCTGTGCTCCTTGTCTCCTTTTGCCTCTTTGGAAAATTAATTCAACTCACACCATCAAAGCCAGAAACAGGTAGAAACTCCCAGCAGGTTAGGGAAGCAGGGTAATTGCATGTCTTAGCAGCTCCCTTTTTATAGATGAAATTTCTTACATTTTATAAAGTAGAAATAACAAAAGAAAAGCACAGCAGGAGTTGTGCTCACTAAATGTGTGCATCATCAGAGCGTGGTGTAAAGTGTTCTTCCTTGCTGGAAAAGGCAGCTGCTGGCATCTGTGTAGAGAAGAATCAAGACATACAATATGTTCTCTTTTTATTCAAACTTAAGTCTGATGTCAGGGCTGGGGCTTGGTCCCTTTGGAAAAACCAAGTTCATTCATATGAACTTAGTGTGGAACTGAAGTCTATTATGACACAAGACCATTAGTGTATGAGGTATGTAGGAGCAATGTGAATATCAAAGTGGGGTTGTTTTTGCTTCCTCTCAACCTTGACTACAAGGTAGAAGGGGAAGATTAACCTCCAGGTAGAGTCCACATAGGCTGAGATGGTAGATCAGTAGGTTCTATCTCTAGCATTTCCACCCTTTTAGAAACCAAGTGACACACTTCCATCTCAGTCAGACTTGGAAGAAATAACCACAGACCTAAGTCAGGGCAGGTCATCTGAATACATATCACATAATAAAGCCAGGAGTTTTCAATCAACAGCCCCTATGTAAGTGGTACAGTGCATTGGCTTCATCTATAGAGACATTTTCTTTCCTCCCTTCAACAGTCAGCATTTCCCAGCAGTAAAATGCTGGAGACAACAATAGTCTAAATATAATCACAGAATCATAAAATTGTTGGATTTGAAGGGACATTAAAGACCACCCAATTCCAGTTCCCCTGCCATGGGCAGGGACACCTTGCACCACACCAGGCTGCTCAGAGTTCCATCCAACCTGGCCTTGAACACTTCCAGGGATGGGGCATCCACAGCTCCTCTGGGCAACCTGTGCCAGGGCCTCAACCACTGTCACACTAAAGAGTTTCTTCCTAATATCTAATTTAAATCTCTTTCAGTATAAAGCCGTTCCCCCTTGTCCTGTCAGTCCACGCCCTTGTCAAAAGTCCCTTTCCAGCTCTCTTGGAGTCCCTTTAGGCACTGGAAGGGGCTCTAAGGTATCCCTGGACCCTTCTCTTCTGCAGGCTGAACACTCCCAGCTCTGCCAACCTGTGTTCAGAGCAGAGAAGCTCCAGCACTCGGATCACCTTCGTGGCCCCCCTGGACTCACTTCAGCAGGTCAATGTCCTTCCTGTGTTGGGGGCTCCACTGGGTGCAGTGCTCCAGGTGGGGTTCACAAGAGCAGAGTAGAGGGGCAGAATCACCGGCAATAACTAGTCTTTTATACCTTCTTCAGTGGCTGAATTTGGATACAGTTCTTCCAGAACTTTTTTTTTTCTTTTAATCAAGTAACAGATTTTTTTCCTGGCTCTGAAGATCCTAGAGATACCAGAAATATTTCTTTTATTTCTTTTTCTTTTATCCCTAAATTTATTTTTTAATAGCAGAAATAAAAATATCTCATTCTCTCAGTTCTAAATGTTTTGGTTTTCTGTTTAATTGGGTATTGCTTTGTCCTGGTAGAATGAGACAGCACAACAGGGAAGAGCTCATTTACTTTTTTGCTCATTATTTCGTACACTTCCAGTGCAACTCCCTCATTTGTCCCTTCTCAAAAGCCACTGTTTTTACAACTGACAAGCTTAACTGAAGACATTGCCTTAGGTGAGAAAGATGCAGTGATTTGGTCACAGCATGATTAGAGACAAAAACCTGTTTTCAGTGACTGAAATATTTGGTTTGCTGTCAACCAAGCAATTGATGTGTACTGAGCAGGCTCTTGCATTTTGCTGCAGGATGCTTAATTTCTTTCCTCCTCTGAGACAGGACCCAGGCACATGGCAGCAGCCAAACCCTGAACAATCAGGCATCTGTGACTTTGATTCAGATTTGTAAAGATATTTATAGACCTACAGATGAAAGATTGAAGGTTTTTTCCTGCGTTTTTAACTCTTATCCCCTGAAGTCTCACATTACTGTTGTTGTTAAGAAAAGTTCAGCATACAAGGTCTTATTCAAATTCTTATACATTAGCTGGAGCCCTTTAAAATATCATCTTCTAGCCTATGTTATTGGTTGTTTAATCAATTACTCTAAAAGGTTTTTTTGCTTGCAAAAGCAGTAAATGGGGTTCAACAACGCTTCGGCTTTTCTGGAGAACTTGATATGATTGCTTTCAAATACCACTCCCAAAAGAAAAAAATATTCGATTTTAACTGCTAACAGAGATGTTGTCTGCTGCAGCACAGAAAATATGTGAGATTGCTTGGGTATCTTTCTCTCTGTTGTTAAAGCTGTTTTTCTCCTTTCTGTGCCATAAGTACTCCTGTCTTCACCATCAAAAAATGGAGATTTTATGTGCATTCTTTGTTGTTGTTTTGATGTAGGCCAGGGACTAAATAAAGGTGTGTATAACACTGACTGTGTCCCAACACATGGGACATCTTGGCTCTTCACGTTTGTAGGTGAGGTTCATACACAGATGAGCAGATGACGGCTGTAATGACAAGCTTGTCTCACTGTTGCTATAATAAGTCTATTTATAATTGGTGGTGAGCCCCTGGCACAGGTTGCCCAGAGAGGCTATGGATGCCCCATCCCTGGAAGTGTTCAAGGCCAGGCTGGATGGGGCCCTCAGCAAACTGGTTAGTGGGTGGCACCCCTGCCCATGGCAGGGGTTTGGAAGTAGATAATCTTTAAGGTCCCTTCCAGCACAAACCATTCCATGATTATATGATAATACAGAACAGTGACTTCTACTAAATACTTTCTGCATTAAGACAATGGTTTCTTCCTGTAAGACCACATAAGGTAGTTGGTCTGTGTTGTATCACTGCATGTCATGGCAAATTTGCTGCAATCAGTTATTTTATTCTAATAGTTAACTATTCTCACTGTTCATGTAGTCATTTTTTTTCATAAAGGCCCCTGGAAGGAAATATAAAACCTCTCACTCTCTGTCTCTGTGCAGCTGGGATCAGCTTCTGGCCACAGCATCACCAGGAAAAAGAAGGAAAAAACAGGAGATTCTTCCCATTGGTAAGATGTTTCTCAAATGTGAAATATTAACTCTGGAAACTTTTAAAATCCTTCCATGAATATCAGTGTGTAGAAACCTCATTGTAAGCACAAAGTGAGGTCCTGTACCTGCCTTCACTTGTTACTTACCTGGATGGCAACAACTTGACAAGTTGCCCAATGCTCCATCCCAGAAGGGGAATCATGGTTGTGCCTCAAGGCAGGATCTGCCAGCTTAAACTGGCATTGAGACCCACTTCCCCTCTTTTATTGGGAAGCACTAGATTAAGAATTTTGTGAGTGAAATGCTGATCTCCTCAAGTCTGGAGAAGTCATGCTGTTCAGTCTGGTATCCTAAGACCTTGCCCTTCACCTCCACAAAGTTAAGGCGGGGGGAGTCCCAACAGCAAACTCCAGCCCACCATGCATTGACTCTGCTCTTATTCCTCCTCTAAGCAACGTCCTTTTGCTTATTCTGTCCTGTAGTCATCTGGGAACAGCAGGGTTGGGTGTTTGATGAAGGTTCATACTTCACTCTGCAAGTACTTTTGTCAAAAAAAGCTTTTATTGCAATGCAAAATATCTTCTGTATATGACATCTTTCTCCCCCCTCCCAACCCCCTTTAAATTTAATGAGTAATCCTTTCTGGGTTTGTACATTGTGATTCTTGTGTGTATGAATGAATATATATACATATCTATATATATATCTATCAATCTATAGATATTATATTAATACAATCATATATAAATCTGGACCTATATCATTTTATATATACACGTATCACTAGATACATGTGTGTGTGTGCATATACATATATATACACATTACATATACACTATATACACATATATGCACACACATACATATGGTATAATCATAAACATCTCTTGGTTGTCAAGGGACTTTTCTTTAACAAAATAAGTTCCATCAGTGGATTTTACTTCTGTAGTGCAATTTTACAGGAAGTTAACATTTCCACATTCAATATAAAAGAAACAATATACATTTGAAAACGTGCCATAGGATTTTTAATGAAAAAATTAGAAAAGTGCATTATTTTACAACACTACAGTAAATGATTCTTTTTTTTTTTTTCTCTGTAAAGACATTGTAAAATATATACAGGGTTGCGTAGTGCATTCATTACAAAAGAAAGATGCAATCCCTTGCATAAATTACATATTGTACAGGGGTTCGCTGTCTACTTGGACTTGTAAACATTTGTGTGATACAGTTTTCATTCTTTAAGTAAGCTGCAATACATCTTATTTTCATTTGACTGTTGTTGCATTCTGACTCCAGTACGGCATTCTAAGGCCATATGTGAAGGCATCCTCTCCCATATCGGAGAAGGCCAGAAAAAGAAATGAAAACATAAAAGAGTCTTTAATTTGGTTCATTGTAATCAAGTTATCACTGGTTTAATAAATCACATCTTGATACTTATGAACTGCTCTTTCTCCTTTGCTAGGACCAGCTCAAGAACTATGTTGAAGTTAGAGGTCTGAAATGAGCAGAGAAAACAGTTTCCAGGAGGTAAATTCCCAGTGCAGTCTCCACAGCCAAGCAGCTCCTCTTTCTGGATGACCATGCTCCCAAGGCTCTGTGTGCTGCACAGAAAATGTATCAACCAGGGTAGAAATTTAGAGTGTTTTGCTCTGTCTCAGGCTGTTGAGGGCCTTTAGAATGCCGTCAATACACCGTCGGTAAGTCCGCATATGCACATTCAAAGAAGTACAAAAATGCACCAAAAAGTGTCAAGAGATCCAAAAGAGACATAGCATCAACACACACTCACAAACACACACATACACGCACGCTTCTGTCTGAGCAGGAAGGCTCAGTCTCCAAAGTAGGATTCACAATTTAATTTCAACATGTATGTGTGTTTGGAAGAAATCCAAGAATTTCCATATAAACTCCTTAGGTCCCAAATTGAACACTTTTATCCCTGTTTCTCGTAGATGAACAGTTTGTTGAAGTAAGTAATTGCACCTTGAAGAGACAGTATCCACATTCTTTTGGCCTACTGGAAACAACTGTTAAGCCCCCCTCCCATTCCCCATTGACCTATCCAGCTCCAAATGATCTCCTTTGCCTTCATATCACCAGGATCAAAAGTTTTAGTCAATACTCCTCAATGGCAACAAACAGCCACACAAATCTTAACAAGTCAAGGAAAGAGGAAAAAGAAAACATTTTTTTTTTCTTCCACAGTTCACTCCTGACCTTGCAAATAAAAGAACAGATGGATTATTGGTTGTATAGCATACTATAGGTAATTTACATTTTGTAAAAGAAAGACAGATCAAGTTTGCATTCTAAAGAATGATCAATTCCGTCATAATTTCTGCTTATTTCTTAGTTGTCAAAATGTTAGTAGTAGACAGGACTCTTCTGCCTTTTTTCAGACAAAATCAACCCAACAGTACTTATACCAAAACTAACTTTGTGTGCATTAACGGAATTTGTTGAAGTCCAAAAGAGCAGTGCTCCAAGTGGTACACCAGAAATTACTTAATAAAGCCAGCTGTCAGATTAACAGAGTCTTAAACCTCTCGTAACTTGGACACTGGGATCCCTCTCTTGTTACGTGGGTATTACACATCTCCTCCAACATCTGAATAATATTCCTGCCCTAAGAATTTATGCAGAAAGTATGTGCCACAATATGAGCGTAGCTGAACTTGAAAAGGAGGTAAATTGCCATGAGAAGATCATTAAGTTGTGTTGAGCATATCAGTTGTGTTGGTCAGTGATGAACACAGCAGACTCTGCCCTACTAATCTTCCCAAGGGAATAAAAGGGGCATTGTATCAACAATCAAGAGGAATTTCCTACTGCTGCTTCTGACTGCAGTGTCTCTCCATGCTGGGAATTGAGAAGACATGCTAAAAAGGAGCAATATGACACCCATCTTTCCTGGAAAACATATGTGACAGTAATGAATTTTTCAAAGAAAACAGAAGTCACGTGAAATGTAAGTCATCATAGAGCAACTGGAGCTTAAATGCTGAGGAACTTCAAGGAACGTACAGTGAAGATAAAAAACCCGACTAACTGCATTGCTAAAAGGATCTCATATATATGTCTTTTACTCCACTTAGCCAATCTTTTGGAAAAAGAGCAGCTAGAGCAATCAGAAGAATTTGGCAAGGTTTTGGTAGCCTCAGTCATAAAGGGCTGTGAGCTGCCCCCCAGGTCCATTTGGATGACCTGCATAATGAAGAAAAGGAGATATGCCCACTGCTGCATGCTGAACAAGAAACTTCAAATTACCACATCACCATTCAAAAGGGGTTCTGGGAAGAAGAGCTTCGAATCAGAGAGGTGAGATAAATGTGGTAGATACTTCAAAGAAAACATCAGAAGAAACAGCTACAGATCTATCTGAAGGTGCTGCCACTTAAGTTTCATATCTTGGTTCCTAAGGAGAATGCTGCCATGAGCTCTTGCCCAGTATGCAAGTTAAGATATCAGGCCTGCCCGCCATCACCATCAACTCCAGGCCAGGAAGAAATCCAACCTTTTGCTCTGACTCTTTTAACCTTGCTCAGCAAGTGTCTGGGAGAAGGATATGGCATAGTACCAACGTCCTCTTTAATCCAGCTTGTGACACAAAAACTCAGCTGTATCTTGCCCATTCCCCAGGTGATCTAGACATATTTGAACATGTATTCTGCAACCTTCCTCCTAGAATTATAATCTGTTCCAGACAGCACAGCTGAGACACTCAACTATTGCACCAAATGGGAACTAGAACCATGCTCCATCCTGAAATACAACCCCTTCCACATCCTCCTATATCAGTTTATCTAAGATACAACATCGGTTCTTTACTCTACAGGTAAGACAAAATCAGATCCAAACTCCACAAAGGCATTTAAGCACCTGTTTAACTCAGGTGGAATTAAGAGCCTCACTGCATATACTGGATCTGAGCTAAAATCCCTTTCCTGGATACTCGCAACACCAGTTCCAGTCAACATGCCAAGATGATGTTTGTCAGTAGGACAGCTGAGGCATGACCCCTGTGTCAGCAGTGATATTACCAAATAGACCTTTTGGAAATCATTTTATAGAGTTGCAATTTCAGACTCTGGGAAGCCAAAATCACTTACACAGTCTACTTCAGATAATCTAATTAAATACTGTTATCAGAGTAATTATCCTCTGAACAATAATTATGATTAAGGAGCTGCATAGCCACTCTCTAGGAAGAGCCAGCAATAATGAATTAAAGTTATTTCTCTAAAGGTCAGTTGTGGTGATATTTTGACATGTAGAAACTGTCCAAACACAGTCAATACAAAGAGATTTCTTTTCTATATGGTGACCTCCTGAAATCAGCTGGAGAAGCTTAGCCTTTCCCAAGCATTCCTATGTCTCAGCATTTCCCACACATTCTGGGGAGAATCTACTGAAAATGGGCAAGGATACCACAATTCAGGTATTTCAGATTTGCTGCAGGCAATGGAAGGGTTGATGTAACTGCTCTCTTCCATGGAATAGGAGAGGGAAGATGCTCTAGAAGACACAATTTTCTCTACTTCTCTTTGACACCAACACTGGAAAGGTAGTCTCACCAAAAACAATCCACTCCACCATGAACCAGCCCTGGCCCATCCTTCCCACACCTCCTGCCACTCTTGCTTGAGAGAATGCTGGCAGACAACTAGAAAATAGACTAAGCCCAGAAGGCCATGGGTCTTCCTTAATCTGAAACCACACCACAAACCTATAATGATTTACAGACAATGAGCCAAACCACTGTGACTCTTCTTGGCCATTCTCCCAAACAAAGACACTCCAAAGTTCTCCTCGCAGCCTACTGCATTGCCTTCCAGCCAGGGAAGAAGTGGATCTCACCCTTGCAGGTTTATGCACATTGCATTTCCTATTTAATTCCCTGCATATTGCTTTTAATCAATCTGTAGATTTCTTTTGTCAGTAGTAATTAGAGTGGAACATTTCCTTCCCCAGGGTGTAGTTCTGTAGCATAATGCTTTTCCCTAACAGAGGAGGGGGGAGAGTACAGAATGTGGTGATTTGGGGTCTGAACATACATCCAAGAAATGGCAAGCTAATGAGTTAATGTCTGGGTAGAAAGCAGGGAGGGAGAAAGCCAGAGGGTGGCTGTCTGTGAAATGGATCTTTCTTCTAGCCTCAAGTATAGTGCTCTGGATACAGCAATTACTGCAAGCTGTTCCACAGACCAGATAAACAATGAATCAAAGCCAGGCTAGTGGTATCAGAACTCATGCATGAGGAAGATGCATTACAGAGCATAGTTTCAATTATTATATTTGCCAGCTCCACTTGTGAATTCACCAGCTATGATAAATGTTATCATCCTGTTGTTTGCTCTACGTTTCTCAAAGTGAACTGAAAGACAACACATCTCGGAACTGTGAATATTAATTACCAATAAAATTGAAGCATTAATCTTTCCGCTGCCACCCCCTTTTTTTTCCTAGTCTGTTGTGGGTGTTAATGCATGGCAGCACTCCTTACACTGTCATAAAGCAAGGTGAGGGAGAGCTTTGGGATATTTATTAATTACAATATTCACAGAAGGAGAGACACATGAAGGCTGAAGGCTCCAGGGATAGTATTTCCAGCCTAAAATTAGCAGGCAGCTTTGAATGACTGGATTCCATAACACAAAATGCAGCTGCATAAATTATACAGGTTGACTGTTGTTTTCAGGTCTTACTGCTCTCCCTCAGGTTTAGCAAACATGGTGAGCAGTAGTTGGAGACAATTTTATGGTATCTAATTGAAAGCAGAAAATTTTTCAGTTTCAGTAAAAGGGCACAAATCAGGACTCATTGCATTGCACCAAATCATTTGGCTTCAGAGGAAGGCCCTGCCACAGCAGGCTTTAGATAAGGAAAGAGTTTGCTTACGTCCTACTGAGCTCTTGCACTTGGGAGCACCAGGAGGAGGAAATAGCATCATTAACATCACACATCCCAGGGACCAGCACTGCTCGGGAGGAGCTGGCTGAATAAAATCTTGGTTTCAATGGAGATGGCAGCAGAAACCTGACTGGAGAATCAGGAACTCTGTCAATCTCCTTATCAGCAGCAGTCAGTGGAACACTGTGGTGTCGGCCTGGCTGAGCAGGGGACAGTCAATCTCCCAGGCTGATTTTACACAGATCAAAGCGTAACAGTTCTTCAGCATCACCTCACAGTGGTTCCAACTGGAAATAACAAAACTGCTTCTGCTGTTGAGAACAATTTCTTTTTTCTCCAATTTTCTTTTTGCCTTCCTATTACTTTTTTTTTGATGAATGTTCCTTTGCCATATTCATTATATGCATCTTAAATAACTGAAAACTGCATTTTGGCAAAGGAGCTCCATCAGTTTTTCATGGGTTTAACTCAGCTTCTGAGCTCAGATTAACTAGCATAAGAGTCCCAGGGCACCTGCCATTGGTAATCAATTTCTCTGTGTCCAGTGTCATTATTCCATTTGTTTCAATTTTGGTGTATTGTTATGATGGCTAATTCTTTTCTTGCTGAAGTTCCCAAAATAGAGTTCTATATCAGAGTTCAATGACAGGCAGACTGGTCAGAAAGGCAATATTTCCTTTTTCAGTTCTGTGAGTGTTACGTATCTCTGGTTGATGGAAGTAGCAGTAGTGTGATTCTTCTTGTAATTTGTGCAATACTCCAGTCAGTAACAGTGTCTTGTTGAAATATGCATAAAAAGTCCATAATATTAGTGTAATGGACACACTCCAACACATCCCTCTCATCTGGCTTCTTCACAAAGATTTTCAATGACTGTCTTAATTAGATCCTAATATGAACTGGAATATTAGATAAAGTTAAATGAGGACATAAACTTCAGCTAAAAGGTACTTCTACCCAAGTCCCTACCCTCTGGCCTGTACACACCAAATAGCTCTGGAACATTTTCGTTCTCCACTTTGGTTCCACTGACTGCCCCTTTTTGTTTTTTTTTCCCCCAAATCTATCAGACAAAACAAGGAATTACTTTGCTTAGGTCTGATTCACAATAATCTTGATTACTGCTCTGGCATTTCATTGATCAAACCACTAGGAGACTAATGAGAGAATGTACAATACAGTAGACTAAGTTGGTTACTTCCCTCTTTCCTTTTTCTTTTTTTTTTTTTCTCCTTTTTTTATAATGTCTATTTTGTCCTAATGAGCTCTTACAGAGGGGTTCAAACTGAAGGCTATTGCTGGAGGTCACTGTACATTTCTCTATTCATTACCTAGAAGCTATTTTGGACTCTTAAAGTAACATCCACACACACTTTCTAAGCTGCCCCGTTACAATCATCCCTGTAAAGCAGAGACATGTACAGAGTTCTGGCAAGGCAATGCCAGTTAGTTCAGTCAGGATCTCCCTTACACAGTAATGAGACCAAGTGGAGACTTGTGCCTGCATTGTTCTATTAAGTTTCCTCTTTCCTTCTTATATCACAGCATGCTCACCAAAGCTATTTTGGTGCTTCACTGATCAAACTGATTTTTCCCTTTGATGATAATATGAAATATGATAGGATAATAGGGTTGTTATATAATCAAAGTCGACAGCAGGGAGCTAAATTTGTGTTGTTTTGATGAAGAGCACATTAGTGTGACACAAATAGACTAATCTGATTTATTATTATTATTTCTAATGCTTAATAATAGGGAAGGGTAGGGGAAATGAGACTCTGGGGAATGTGAGTGCATCACGGAATGATAGCAGACATTAGGATGTCTAGTCATAAGCAGCACCACTACTACCTGCTTGTAGCTTAATTTCAAAAGAGTGAGTAGCAAGCAAGAGAAGTTGTTCTGAAAGAAATGGTGTCTTAAATGGAATAAAACAAACCATGTACTAGAGAAAATATTCTGTGAAAAGCAGTGCTGTGGGAAGAAAACTGTTATTTATACAGGGCAATAAGGAGTCACAGATGGAACTGACAAAAGTCAGCTCACCTTTCACTGACTGACTTCTCTTGTCTAACTGAAAAGCTGGAATTAACCTGGGACAAAAGCTTCCCTTTCATGATAATGTCTGTTCCAGTTCCAGACACCCCAAGTCAGTATTCACACATCAGTCAAGAACCACAAAAATGACTAAAGAGAGAGGCATTCTTGGCCTGGTGTACTGATGTCTACAGCATGATGTGTACTGAGTTCTTGTGCCTCTGGCTGCTCACACTCAAAGTCCTGCAGGAGTCTCCTTGCAAAGGAAAGAGTTTCCATGCCACTTCAAAATCTCACGTGTAACAAAAACACAGACTGGACAGAACTGTGGGCTCTTCAGTCAGAAAATAAAAGTTAAAAAACATATCTGAAAATCCCAAGGAATGCAGATACATTCAAGCAAAACACTTTCCCATGTACACACTCATAGCTTTTAGACTTAAAAGTATGGCTATGGACATCTACTGTGGCCCCTTCATATCAACATACACAGATTTCTTCAACTACTTCTATAAACTTCAACTAAGCTAAAGCAGAGCTATTATAAAGCCACTGAGTTTTAATGCAAAGCCTCTAAGTGGCGGATAAGCCATGACATGCTGAGGTAAGTCTCTCCCCTGGTTAAATATCCCATGTATTAAAATTACTCTTCATATGTGGTTCTAGAGTGAAGATTTAGTAACAAATCAAATAGTGCATGTGAAGTTTTAAACTTCTCCAGTTCAACATGATTTGCAGGGCATTTGAAGACTATTTTTATATGCAGCAGAAATAGTAATTTCTTCTTAAAGGAAAAGAGAAAAAAGGTTAACCAATGTTTTATAAGATGAAAGTGCTTTTTTCCATTTAAAGTTTTTACTAAAAGTCCTGTTACAATAATTCTCCTTTTCCAGGCAGACAGAATTCCACCTGACACATGATAATAGATCTGTAAATTCCAGGCATATGTTTTCTTATCTCCATAGCAGCAAATCTGCATTTATTTGCACTTCAGGGATGACACAGGCAAAGATGAAGCAAGTGAATTTGGAGAGCATTGTGAACCCCATGGGCTACTCTCACAGGAACCAGCTTCTAGGTGGCAAACACTAGAAGGGGTTTAACACTTCCTGAAACTGCTTTTTTAGGTATGTTTCCCTTGATCCTTTTGCCATCAGCATTTGCCTTAGGACATGGTACTGGCAGCACAGCATTAATGCCCCCACCACGCCCCACACATTACTCTGAAAAAGTCCATCCTCATTAAGAATCCTAAGTTGTTTCTTCACTAACCTTAATGGAGGATTTCACGTCACAGCAATTTCTAAGCCCGAAAGAAACTACACAGGGGAGTCAAAGTCGTGGATAACTTGCTTTTCATTTACTTGTTGAAAGGCAGACGTGGAGAACATGAACATATTTGATAGATAATAATTTAAAGCCAAGTAGAAGAGAACAGAGGAGGAATGACATTCCTTATTTCTCCCTATTAATGCTCTTCATAGACACCTCTTTGAAAGGATATCAACATCCATCAGCACACAGAGCTCAGAGCTGTGCACACACCATCTAGTTTTAAGGGTGAAAAAAAGGATTATTGCTTTTACACTGAGAGCACAAAATGGTAGAATCGGCAGGAGATGATTAGTGCCAAAAAGAGATGGGGTTTGTAAGGCAAATTAACACAGAAAGCAATTCAAAAGATAGAATTAAATCAGAGACAAAGGTGCAGGTTTATAAAACTCCCAGTCCTACCCTTGTAAAATCAAAGATAAATCTCCAAAAGCACTAAATCCCATGTAATCATTGCAAATTCCTATTGTCTTAAAGGGGAGCTGGATTAGGCCTCTAATTCTGTTCTGTAAAGTCTGTTTGGTCCAGATGAACAACTGAGAGATGGACAATGTCCAAGGAACAGCTCTACAACGTGGTCTCAACGTCCTCCAAGGCAACCACTCCAACTGCTGCCCTCCAAACACTGGAGTAAAGCTATTTTTGCCCATTACTGCTAAATGCATTTTGCCTTTGCCTAGCAAAAAAAGCAATATCACATCTAATCTCACAAGTTCCCAGTGAGCCAAACACAAGATACTGTCCCTTGAATTCTTCCTGAGACCAACAAAGGCTTTCCATTATTTACAAATCAAAAGCATTTAGAGACAATCATCTTTAGTTTTTATTTAAAACAAGGAATGCCCTGTCACTATTATATAAGAAAAAATATACATCCTCCTATTTATACCCATCTTAACCAAGCATTCCAAAAAAATATAATTCCTATTCATGCAGGTAATTGCTGCACAAAATAATAATAATAATAATAATAATAATAATAATAATAATAATAATAATAATAATAATAATAATATATAAATAAAATAAAAATAACAAAATACGCTCTTTTGTTCCAACAATTCTCCCAATTTATCTTAAAAATTCCACTTGCAAATTGTTGGAACAGTTTAAAATTATAAAATTAAATATAGTTAAATCAATAAGATTATTTGCTTTTGATTATTAATTCCATTGCTAGTTTTTCTTGTGTTTTTATTATGCATACCAGTTTTACAAAGTGCATGCTTTATTTTTTTTTTTTTAATTTTGAACTGGCAAGCTAAAATGATCCTTCTTTTCCTGCCTTTTTTAAATGTTAATACAATCTAAAATCTAGTATTAAAAAATTTAGCATGATACACCTGGTATATTGACTGCTTATGGCGCATGCTTGGTTGGCAAAAAAAAAACCCAACAAAATAACAAAACCAAATTGGCTCCCCTCCCGCCCTCCCCGTTTCTTTTTTGGAAGCAATCTAAAAAGCAGGCTGGAACAGAATTGCTTCAAGGGCAGAAAAAGAAAATATAAAAAAAAAATAATACCTGATGCTTTAGTTTTTGTCACATGGCACTAGTCGTGGAATTGCACGCGCGCACGCACACACACGCACACACACACCCGACACACGTGCAAAGCACACACCCACGCTGCAACCTGCTCGTGAGGAAAAAAAGTTTGTTAGGTCAGGAGTGCCAGTGGCACATGAAGGCTCCCAGCTGTGTGTGCAACTTTGGATTTGGTACCCACTTCACGTCACCTTGAATCCTCTGACATCCACCGAGGGGGTAATGTAAGGCATACTTTGCTGGAACAGTAATAATCCATGCTTCATGCTCAAGAGCTGAGTCTCAGAGGAGGACTGGCTTGCTCTACTCCCTTTGGCCTCACTCTGTCTCACTCAAGGAACAAAAAAACCCGAAACAACAGAGAAGAACTGGGGGAATACAAGGAAAGCAAAAGAAGACAAATCCCTTTAAATGGACTTTCGCCGTTTCATCAGCCTGTGGTTATCTGTAAAGCTGTGCAACCCAGGTGAGATGGAGCTGACAGGAGATGGGAAAAGGCTGTTTTTTAATGTGCTTGGCGAGATCTCCTCTATCTTGTAAGAAATGGAGTGAAAGTACTGGGGGTTCAGCTTTGAGCTGAAAGAATTTTGGTGGGACACCACCCGGCTGGTGTACTCGTGGGACCTGTAACACATGCAGGAACAAACTGACTGAAGGTCTGTTACTTCGGCCTTGTACCGCGGCCGACCATGCTGGGAGTCCTCTTGGATGTGGATAATCATGCTGTTGCGGTTCCCTGCCAGGGACGCCCGTTCCTCGGCATCCCGCCTCTCATCCTCACTGTTCATGGTCAAGAACCTGAGAACAACCAGATTTAGAAATGCCCCAATGACTGTCAACCCCACTAGAATGTACATAAAGCTAAAAGCCACGTAGAGAGGCTTCTTTTGCAGGGCCCCTTTGGTCTGCAGGGCCACATAGTCTCCAAACCCTATCGTAGTCAATGTTATAAAGCAGTAATAGTAAGCATGGAAAAAGCTCCATTCCTCGTACTGGGAAAAGGCTGCTGCTCCAATGCAGAGTGTCCCCATGCAGGAGAAGAAACCCACAGTGACCATGTTTTCCATGGAGACCTCGGTGCTCCTCATCCCACAGCACTTTTTGATGCGTTTCAAGAGGTACTTGACGAAGGTGTTCATGCGCTCGCCCAGGCTCTGGAACATGACGAGTGTCAGTGGGATCCCCAGGACCGCGTAGAACATGCAAAAGGCCTTCCCCGCGTCCGTCCCTGGGGCAGCGTGTCCGTAACCTGGGAGGGGGGATGAAAACACAGCACAGTCAGCAAGGCAGGTGATGACCACAGTTCCCCCCTCCACGCAAGCCACATGAATCACAGAGGCTCTGACACCACAGCCGGGTCCAAAGCTACAGGAACACTGCAGCCACACCATATTCTGATGCCTCCTCCCCCACATCCTGTGTCTGAAGTAAATAAGACACAAACCAACAAAGTTGTTCATACAGAGGTAGGAAAGAGGAAAGAATGGGCAATTCTACCTCAAACAATGTTCAGCCTCCTAAACAAGATTATATCTCATTAATTCACTGAAGCAGTTTCACGTATCACACGGAATAGTGGACTTTGGAAATAGATGGACTTTCCCGTAGTGTTTCTGAGAGTAGTTGCCCTGTCCCAAAACCAGACTACACTCGATGGCATCCAAGTTCTGTGTCTGCTGATAGAGTGGAGTTACAACATCCACAGATGCACGAACCAAACAAATTCCTTTCCAAACTCTTCCATACTGAATAAGCCTTTCTCCTTGACACATTATGAAAGTCACTGCTGGAACACCACAGGAATTTAGGGATTTAATGTTTTTTTCTGTCTTTCATTACTGAAGAATAAACAACTTATCAGCTTGTTCCATAGTTTTGCAGCTTTGACAGAATTGCAAAGGCAGTTTCATCAGGATGTTAAACTAATCCGGGAAAGAGAATGTACCACATTTCACAGCATAGTTTATTGACGACAAAATCATAGCTAAGCCTTTATTCTAAAACAAACCATAAGTGGGGGTTTGTTTTGAAATCATAATTTCACTTTTTCACACCACACTGTTTTAAAAGTCTACATTTCCTATAGTTGAGATTCTAAGGGACGGTACCAAAGTCTCCAAAATGGGATGGCTGGGACCCACCCGGCCATGGTACGCATTGACCACATGGGTACCACCATCTAGAGTCCCTTTAAAGTCGGTGAGCAGAAATAATATACCTCAAAAAGGCAGCTCTTCTCATGTACACAGAGGTGTCTAAACCAGCCAAGAAGTTATTCTCAGTAGACAACTATTTCTCTGCAATCGTTATAATAGAAATCTTGTGACAGAACTCAATTTAAGATTAATATATCTAATATAATATATCTGCTGCTCTGAATTTATCTAATCCTTTTTTGAAACTGTTGACACTGCACACCTCCTCAATCTCCTGTGGCAACAAATTCCAGAAGTTCACTATCTGCTATGTAAAAAAGGTATTTTATCATTTCAGGCAGATCTTGTTTCAGCTAGTGCCCTTTAGTTCCAGTATTGAAGTTCTGCATTTACCTTATCTACCACCTTCATGGCTTCAGCTGAACTCAGCTTTATCTCTGCTTTCACTTTTTCCTGTCTGAAGACACAGCTGTTTCAACTCATAGAGCAAAACTCACATTCCCTTGAACATTTCAATGTCCTTGTCTGGATCTTCCGTACCTCTACCACATCATTTTTGAGTCCAGGAACCAGAACTCTGCATACCCCTCCTGATGTGAATGCACCACAGAATCTGCAGTTTTAACTAGAACTACAACATGAACACAAGGTAGCCTTCGAAATGTAAAGCAACAGGGGACAAGGAAAATAAAACAAGAAAGCCAGACAAGAATTCCCTCCAAAAAGCAACAAGTATTTCCATAGCTCAGTTGCTAGTTGTTGACAGATGGGTGGGATGTAAAAACGAATTTACAAAAGAAGCACACAACCCAAATAGGAGGTTCTTTTTTTCAGGTTACAAAAGTAAGAGATTCACCTGTTGTATTGAGCCAGGTACTCTGTTCATCATGAAAAGCAGTTTCCAAATTACCTGGAAACGGAAATGTCTTCAATAGATTGATGATGGGTTAGTTCTACCTGACTGTCCCTCAATAAAGCCTATAATTGCCCCTCATTACTAAGATCAGCTTTTGAACTACAGGGGTGTTAATTAAACCAGGAACATCTTCCCGTTTTATAGCTTTAGTTACAGATGATAAAGAGAAGGAAAGCTTCACAAAATGTGATTTTCCAGATGGCTGCAAAGATAGCAGTTGGTGGAAACAGGTTTCACTTTGGGTTCTAAAAAAATGATTGGGGTGAAAAAAGATTTCTTTTGATATCACTATATCCCTCTCATTAAAGACATCCCCAGAGACACTTTAGGGAGATTATAAAACATTAATATTATGTGCTTACACACTATCTCACAACTGAATTTCTAAGATTTGTCACAGACTTTGTAATTATATATCCCGTAAGATAGGAATATATCCATATCCCTGTTTTACAGATAGGGAAGCACAGACACCAGCAGGCTTTAATTTCCCTCCAATCCACATAGGAAGACAGAATATCCAGAAATTTTGATTTCTATTCTGCCCCAAGTCATTCTCACTTTCTCCAATATCAGATAAGTGTCTTTTTTACTGTTTTCTCACCATGAATCTGGGGTAAAGAAAGGACCTTATTCATGAAGCTGGTATAAGACTTTACAAATAGATTCATGTAAGAGGATCAGAGTCACATATTTTTCCTATACAACACGGTTTTAAGGAATAGGCACCTTATTCACAAGGGGAAATATACCAAAGAAAGACTTAACTCTCCATTACTTAAGCATTACAGATTCTATCCAGCAATATACTGCAGCAGTGAATGCTCTCTGAAATTCAGTAAATTTCAAATCTAGAACAAACCACTGTCTTCTTAACATCAGAAACTGCCTCAGGGAAAAACAGGAAGGCCGGTAATTGCCAGAGGAAGAGGGGCACAGGGGATCATTAACGCTGGGAAAGGACACAGTTCACGGGTCAGTCTCCAAGTAGTTGGGTTTTACTTGTGTCAAGTAAAGGCAGAAGCAGAAGCAACTGCCTTTGAAGCAGATTCCAGCTACCTAAATTCATCCTAATTTCCTCTACCTGAATGCCCCTGCCCTTTAGCAGAGTATAAAGAGATGACTCTATGTCATCCATAAGAAACACAAGGTTTAAAGAGAAATGGAAAGGTTAAGCGTGACATCGGATTTTCGTTCTCTTCTGCGGTGAAGAAGAAAGATTGAATAGAAGACCTTAGAACTGAGTATAGGAAATGCATCCTCTGACAGGCCACGGAGCTAAAAGTGAGAAAAGTACAGATGGAGTTTTTCACTGAACCACACCTAGGTAAATACTGTCTGTACTACTCTCGTAAGAGTTTGCTGAGATTCCCACAGTACGGGAGTGTGACCACAGCAGGCAGGTTTGTCTGATATTTAATGAGATGTAATTTGAATGATCAAGGACAGACTAAATAACTCTCACCTTGATCGGAGGCAATGTCATTAGTTCTCTCTGTCTTTTATAACCCCTCCCAGCTGCTTAGGCCTTCACGACAGAGCTCATCTGGGTTGACACCAAGAAGAATAGCTTGCCAAGAAGAAATGTTGTGTCTCAGAGTGTTACTCCAGCTCTAGACTGTGGCGCATCAATACACCACAAAAGTCATCTCCTCCATAGATCAGCCATGTGTTCTTTAAAACAATTGCCATTGATTCTTTACTTCTCTTTCATTACTATCAGCTGATGGTAATGGTATCTACTCCTCTGTGGAACAGACCAGGAACAATCATTCTCTATTCCCCTGCTTTGTGCCACTCATGATTTTATAGACATTCTATCAACAAAAATGATGTGTTGCATTCAGGCCCTAAGCAAGCACCCCTGGCACTCTGTGGCCTCATGTGGACAGACCAGCTTGCTTAGATCTACATCAATGATCTTTGCACCACACTCAGCTGCCAGGTACAGACAGGTCTGCAACATCTGCCTTGCCCTCCAACACAAATTCTCAGGAATAACACTCTGCTTCTGGGGCAAAAAAGGTCTGGATAAACAATTTCATGCTATTGCAATGATGTAGACTGCCGAGAATAAGTAAATCCATAACAAAAATAAAACATAACGGGAAAAATTCTGAATACTTTCAGTGTGTTGCGTCTACACAGTAACCGTCTCCAGCACTGCAAGGCAGTATCTACTCTAGAAAACTAAACTGGCCTCAAGTTCTGCCAGGGGAGGTTTAGATTAGATACTAGGAAAAACTACTTCATGGAAAGAGATGTAAAGCATTGGAACAGATTGCCCAAGGAAGTGGTGGAGTGTTCAAAAAAATGTGGATCTGGCACTTGAGGACTTGGTTTAAAAGTGAACACAATGGTGGTGCTGGTTTGACAGTTGGACTTCATGGTCTTAAATGTCTTTTCCAGCCTTAACAACTCTGTGATTCTGAGGATGGATTCCACCACCAACCCATGATGCCTCACTCTTAAATCACCAGCACAGTTCCCTTTATGGCTTCACTCTGGAATAATCAGCACTGTCCCAGACAAAGTCCACGCCTGATCCACCCATGGAGTTTGACACTGGCCAGGGACAACTGCAACTAAGCACCACGCTGGGGCAGCACATGTGTTCAGCTGTTACTGGCCTTCTCCATGACACCTCTGTTGGCCTCTGTGTCTTACAAAACACCAGTCCTGCTCTGCTTAGCAGCACAGATGGGGCCTGAGTGGGTTTTCTGAGTGTTTATCTACATTGAGGTCTGTCAGGGATTGAGAGAAGTTTGTTTCTAAATGTGCATTGGTACCAAGCCAAATACATAGTCAGTGTTAAAAAATAAAAATTAAAAGTGGCAGTGGTAAGTTAGTTATAGGTCACACTCAGGCCAGTGTGTAGCTGCAGAGCAGCCAAGCCTCATTCACATTCACATTCAATGTACAACATGTCTTAGATATCTTGAATCTCAGAGCAGTGCTCTGTGTTATTCATGAGGGATGCTTTATTTCTCTTAGGAGGAGGTTTCTCCCCCCATTTATCTACTCATCATTCATCCCTGTGATGGACATTTAGGCCGGGTTGTCTCTGACAGCGGTCTCCGGAAAGAAATTAACTTCTCGATCCCTGTGACTCAAACCCTTCTTACTCATGCTGGCAGCAGCCCTGGCTGGGAGATAATGAAGAGAGGATAATGGCACCTGTTATTTAGATGGGCAAGTGTAATTCAGATTAAAACATCTTTCTGATGTCACACACTTCACTTCAGAGGTTCGTCTACGTCAGAGAAACCGCCACAAAGATCAGAGCTGTCTCTCTGCTGGATTTGCTGCTTGCGCTTTCAGGGAGAAGAAGCAACATGGCCTTTGTGGTGCAGATGAAAGAGATCTCAGTAGGGATCAGGGAAATACTTCACCTAACTAACTGGTAGTAACTCATTAACCAGGACAGCAGCTTTCTCCTGTAAGGAAATCAAGAGTGCATCACGGATGCTGCTGTTACCAGGGTGAAAGCTGCTGTGTAACTGCGCCACCAGTCTCCTGGCACATAAGCACTGCTGACTGCTCCCTCTCTTCTCTCCCACATGTCTGGTCTCTCCCCAGATCCTGCTGCCTTTTTCCTCAAACGTCTCCAGGACCTCCTTTTTCTTTCATTCACTTGTCAGTTGATTTCACTGCAGCACATCAGCTGAACAATCTCTTAGTTTTGAACATCCCCTTCTATCCTAAAAGACATCCTCCCTTCCATGCTCAATAGACAGTCTCCAGTGTCAGGAAAAAGCATGGCACATGGCTCCCTACAGGAACACACAGCAATACAGGATAATATAATCCCTTGATGTGAAGACAGGGGCATCATGACAGAGGAAAAATGATGTGCCCCAGGTACAACCTCAAATCCTAAATCTCTCAATAAGATTAGCACAGCTTCTCATCCTGCTTCATCTGCAGCCACCACACATTATCTCCTTCCTTATGGAACCTGAACCTCCCTCTCTGAAGCATCAGTCATGGCAATTTTTTCCTGTAGCTTCTCTTCCAGACACACCAAGTTGCAGTAAACACCAACATGATGAATGCTGTGCATCACCCAAACTGCCTGTTGGCATAAATTTCCATCCCTGACCACTATCAGATGTGGATAAACCATGTCCCATTGCAAGATTCAACCACAGGAAAAGTACCAAGAGTGCTGGACAACTGCTTAAGAACACAGCCCTGAATTCTTACAGCCTCACTGGAGCAAGAACTGAGGCTGCCCGCTGTGCCAGCTTTTTGTATAGTCATCTTGGGGGCGTAGATTGGGAAGATGGTATGTTTGCCACACATCTTAAGTAATAGAGATCCAAAGGCAGCAATTTAGTGGAACATGGCCATGTTCATTTCTGATTCAGGGTATAAGCTGGGACTTCAGGTTTGGCTGCTTTCAGCTGGGGATCACACATAATACAGTCAGGCATTCCCTGCCAGGAGTTGACCCCCTCAAGACAAGTAATGTGTCCCAGTCCCAGTGAGGCTCTCAGTAAGGTCATCTTCATGGGACACGTTGTAGAACTGTGTTTCAGAGGTTCTGAGACTGCTCAGACTGAGCTTTCCTCCTCCTTCCCTGCCTGGACTCCACTGCTGACATGTACAGGGGATGGCCCCTCCTCTTCGCTGTTGGATGCCTACCTGGGGACGTGAGGATACAAATCTAATCAGTTCATTGAGGCAGAATAGTTGGAAGTGCTGCTTATTCAGTCACACACCTGTCAGAGGCTTGTGCCCAGGCAGTGCCACACTCCCCCAGGTAAAGAGACCTGGGGGCTCCTTTGCTTCCCCTGGAAAATATCTTGTATTCCTCCTGAACTTAGACCCCAACAGGACACAGCTCCTTCATTTTGAGACCTGTTGCTTCTGCTCAATGCAAAAACATAGATTTGGTCACAACATTTAGCTCTTTCAAATATCCATTGAGTTACGACATTGAGGAATAGGTTTACAAGTTTAAACCAAGACATAAAAAACTTTTCTTTTTTTAATTAGTTCTGGTTTTTTTCTCACTTCTCAATAAGGATGAACCATCTATGTTTATATCTCTGTCCATCTGTCTTTCCTCCACAATAGCTTTGAAGCTGTTCACCAATTTCCACTACTTAGGAGAAGCTGTAATGTGAACTTGATAGTGATCTGTTCTGCTGGGCCTGCCATCTGGCCAATCTGTGAATACACATAAAAGGGCCTAAAAATCCACACACACATAGTGCAGACTCAGCTGCAATATGATCAGCTCTTCCTCTGGACAGTTATAGGAAGAAAACAGGAGCTGGAAGTCCTGCAAGGTGGGGTGGGATGTAGAGGCATGGGAGAGAACTGCAGAAATAAGATGTCTCCATCTCCTTATAAAACAGCGTGTGCTGGAATACCTGTCTGCCTACAAGGATGAAGATGCAAATCAGGGCAAAGAGAACTGAGGGATGTTTTGGAGTTCACAGGAAATAAGGCTTTACTACTGCTGTTGCTCAAGGAATGACGTATTTCTAGCAAAAGACAGAATTTGAAAATCCTTGCTTTAAAAAAATCAGAATATTGGAGACTTCTGTGTTTGCTGATGTTTGTTGTCTTCTTTCTTTTGCATGTGAACACTTCCTTCTTTTTTTTCTTCCTGTGTAAAATTTACACCATAAGGAATTTTACTAAAAAGGTAAATGAGCAGAAAGTGGAAATCTTCAAATGGCCACATGAAATCCTGTCTCAAAACTCCTCTTGTTGAACTTAGCCTCTACTTTAACTGCTTAAATAGGAGATATCTGCAATCACTGGCAATTCTTTTGAATAAGGTGACAGAGCATGTGAGGTAATTTCCACCTGGTGTGTCATCTCCCAGGAAATCCAGGATGCCAAAACTTGCCAGTTCATTTTGTCCAGATATAACATTCACTCTGCTCATCCCTGTGACTTCCTCTGTTTCAGAACAGAGGTTGGAAAGAGAGGAGAGGTTCCTCTCCAGCTCCGTGAGGAGACAAGCACTGAAAACAGCAGTGATTTGGGATGTGTTTCTAGTGTACCATTTCCTGATTTCTCCCAAAACCAACAGCATCTCTGTGCTGGATTTCCAGTTGGGTAGCCACTGACAGTTGACTTTTAAGTCAATATTTTCCCATGTGCTCTGTTTTTGACTGGCCCTGCACTCCTTTCCTCCCTTTCCTCCTCTCTGCTTGGTTCTCTGAATCAATCAGAGGACTGACCTGAGGCTCACATCACATCTAGTCCCAAGACAAATCATGCCCAGAACAAGTTCTCAATCTGAAGAGAATCGTAGCAACCACTAGGAAAAGACTTTATCAGGTCATGTTATCCATTCCCAGCGGATGGCATATGATTGTTCCTTACAACATATTCTCCGGGGCTTTGTCCAGTTTTGTTTAAATGATTGAAATAACAGGGTTTCTGCTCTCTCCCTTAGGAAATTATTCCCCGGTCTAGCAGATCCAGCTATTAGGAAGTTCTTTTTTGATACACAGCCTGTATTTTTCTATGCTGCCTTTTATCACAGTGGTTTTTTATAGCCTTCAATACAACACACCCCATTTCCCTCCATCAGTACTGACTCCTTTACACTTCTTGGAGGTAGTCACAGCTTCACCCCTTAGTCAGCATTAACTATAACCTGAGTTTTGGGGCAGAGTCCTGCAGCCAGGAAGACAAAAGGTGTCTAGAGTCAGATTTTGTCTCTGCAGAAACAACTCCTTATGTGATCACTTTCATTGCACTTGTCTGAGATCCCTCCTGCTCTTCAGAAACTTTCAAGATCTTTGCTAGAGCTGGGCACAGTTCTTATCCTTGTCTATCCCTGACTATGGTAGCAGGGTTATCAATTCCCTGGATTGCAAAATATTACCCTTTTTGCATTTGTAGGCATGACTGACCATCACTATAACATTATGCCCTCATTGTATGGCAAACTTTTCCTGATGTTGTCATTTCTTTACACCACAAAGGCTCTTTCTACTCCATGGACATCACTGCAGTAAGCATTGTTTTTCTCCTCTATAAATGGCTTTCTTGGGCAATTTTAATAGTTTTCTGTAACTGATTTTTGTTGCTCACAGTCTATTGCCAATGATCTGAGACCTCTCCATTAGGGGGGAAGATGAAGGACACACCACTTGCAGAGTTGTCAGGATGATCCAAACAGCCCTCTGAGAGATCAGGGAAAAGTACGTCAGGAAGAAGTGCAGGGGCTGACACCTTAACAAAAGGCTGAAAATTAATGGATTTCTTCTATGCTGTCATGACAGAAAAGGGGCAAGAGAAATTTTTGATTTCGTTTTGTTCAAAAGGTTAGTTATTTTCCAACTACCAGGTCTGAATCTTCACATGGGTTAAGAGGATTCTGCTCTCAGCCTGACTGCCAGGGCTTGAGAAGCTGGATCTCAACAAAAACCCTGTTAAACAAATGTTACTAAAGGTCAGCACAGAGCAGAGTGATTGAAATCACTAATGACGTAGCAACCACATCCTCTGAACCTGTGATGTCACTGTCCAGTGCAGTTCACAGAGAAATGTTCACAAATCTGTGTAACATCAAATGCTGTCAGAGCTGGTCTGGCAAAACACAGCACACCCAGCAAGAGACAAAGGGTGACACTTAGGGAAGTGGTTCAGATGTGTTTTCACTCAAGCTATTGCGTTTTGCCTTCTACAGCTCTCCCCTCTACCCAACTAAGAGACACAGAAAAGCACAGACACTTTACCATGAGCTTGCTCACATATCTGTTTCAATTTTAGTGCTGTATCTACTGCAGATTTTTCCCACACAGAACTAAAAACTAGGGATATTTTTCAAACTTTTAGAAAATACTAACAGGTTTGTGGTATTTTCAGCAGATTCTCCTTTCTGCTATTGAGAAACCAGGACTTTCTTTATCCAAAAGGGCAGCTAGAAGAAGGGTTGGTTATTCCCACTGTGCTTAGGTTCAGTCCCTGCTAGAAAAACCTGACAACAAATCAATTACGAGACTCAACTTTACTAAGACAGATAAACCTGTGATCTAGACAAAGTCATGCAGATATAAAACTGCTTCTTCCAGGGTAGTCTCTGTCTTGGCAAGTCAACAGTCAAGTGCGGAAGAACCAAGAATTCCTCCTTCCTCCCCTTTGCTTGTCGTTCTCTAGCCCTTACTGACCAAGATAAGGAATTAGCCAGATGGACACAAATTTTCGTGCTTCTAGATCTTTCCAATCATGGACTTCTTTATATCAGTTACAGCATTTGTTGTGCCCTTCTCTGAAGAAAACACCCCCACACATGTTTTCTGAATCTGGCTGGATGCAGTTTTGGACAAGGCTATTTTCCCTGCAGACACTCTAATTTTGCAGCAGCTTCATAAACTGGAACTCAGCTTCAGTGATCCAACAGCCAAAGCAAGTGGAGTCTGTCATAATTTCCCCCATTACCTCACATATAGGCTGAGCAGTGATTCAATTGAATTTATAAATAGATTTCATCAAATGGGATACACGTACTCCATTTAAAATAAAGAAAAAAAATTAATGCTCAAATGATTTGGGTTGAGCCTATTTCTCTTGCATTTATATCCCCAAAAATTCCTTTTGCTTGAAAACGCAAGCTGAAAGACATTTCTCAATTTTCCTTTACAAATTTTAAGTGTGTTCTGTCAATTTTGTTTGAAAAACTGAAATCATTCAGTCAAAACTTCTGTGAAGGAATAAGTTGAATTCTGATTGAGAAAGCATTTTTTGAAGTCGAAACCAAAAAATTAACGGAAATATATTGCCCAACGGTGCTGTCCTGTTCAGCCAGTACTAACTCAACTCCCGTTGAGCCAGTACTAACTTCGAGGCACATTTGTCCTTGCACTTTGAAAGAAAAAAAGAGCTGAGCTAAAATATGAAGGTCAAAGTTTTGCAAAGTTGTTCAGGGTCGTCTAGGGGAACATTTGCTGGAATTGCAGTATCAGGGTAATTACACCTCTGGAACCAGACCAGTCTAACTCACTGGGTTGGAACTTTCAAATGAAGCCACCTCATCCTTTCTTCTGATACCACTTTTGATCTCACAGAAGTAAGAACACACCAGGAGCATGAGACCTTGATACCTTTCCCCAGCAAGACAAAAGCAGACACATTTCTCATGGGATACTGTTCAGACACTGTTCAAGGAAAGTCAGGTGGTTTAGGAACTTGAGCCTAAGAGATATTAAACCCAGAACCTGAGTTCATGTGCATTGAAAATCTCCTTCTTAAAAAGATGGAGATACACCCCAGTTAAGGCTTCCATCTCCTCTCATCAAGCTGTAAGGTTACCCCTAAACTCACTGCTCTTACTGACAGCAGTCTTCTTATTTTCAATCCAAACTTGTTCATGGTCTGATTCTTTCCATAAAAGTCCTCAGCTCAAACAAAAATCCTCCCAGTTTGTTTTCCCTACTTCCATAGACTAATAAAGATCAGCCTTATCTTACCAGCCTGCTTTGGGTTTTTTTTCCCCTAGGAGGAATAAACCAGCCTCTGTAGTCTGTTGCATTAGACAGTGTCACTTTCATAGCATTTTGCACCCTTCCAGCTTGAATTCAATTTTCTTGTTACATCAACAACCCAAATTTAGACACAGAACCACAGAAATTCAATGTCGCATTCACACAGATTTTGAGTAGTATTTCATGCAATTTTAGACAGATGTTGTATACAGCACTGACACAAAACCAGAAACAAAGTAGTGCATCTCAAACCTACCTGTCCTTGGTTCATAGCTAAAAATCCATGGAATCTTATTTTGTCTCCCACTGGTGAAAATAGAGTAATTTTTCCTGGTTTCTGTGGACTCACAGCGCTCTAACTCAAGCACACATGAGCTCATGATTTAACCAGAGACAAGCAGTTGAGCTAAGCTCCATGTTAGCATTAAACAGATGGGTGCTAAAAAGAAGCTTTCCATATACTGCAAGCTTCTCTCCACCAAGTGACCCATGAAAAGCAGGATGGGGTTCATGTGCACTACTGAGTCTTGAAGCTGACAGACACATTCCAATTAGCTATTCTAAAAGTGGATCAGTTTAATCTCCTTCAACAGATTTCCAGTACCCAACAAATCCTTTTGCTGAGACCATTTTGAGATCTTTCACCGCCCCTTTTATTCCTTCACTGTTTACAGACATCTACCTTTTCCCCATCAGCCCTGATAAGCACAGCAACAGTCAAGACCGCAGGAGGCAGTAGAGTGAGACACCATTTAATGCACCTGACTAGCCATAATCAGAGCCATCCATCACTTCAGTTTTCTATTCCCAGCCAACAGGAATAGCCAAACCGAGTTGGAAGAAATGGGAAGTCACTTAGCAAAACTTCTTCAAACTCCTCACCGTTTATCTTTTGCAGGGTGGAAAACAGTGATCTACTGTATTATTTTAATATCATAACTGCTGTTTTTCATTCTATTTCATCACTGAACTCCTCCATTCAAGGTAGCTCAATAAATCACACTGACAAAATACTTCATGTGACATTTCTGAGCAGTCATAACCATCATTTGCACAGTTTTTATACCTGTAAAACTCTATTGTCATCCAAGACCCTGCAGTGGCAGGGGCTATATAAATGACACATGAGATGGTCCCTGACTATTCATAATCCTGCTCTGACACAGGGAATTACCATCTGCACTTTCTAAACATGGATACCCGAGTGAGAGAGGGCCTAGTTGTGAAGAATGCAGATCAGTCTAAGACTAAGACTAATATCCTCCCTTCTAAAACGGCCTTGTAGTGAGAGAAGTTATTCTATCAACAACTGAGAAAATCCACTAAGAGAGTTATTTAATAAAATCACAGAATGGTTTGGGCTGGAAGGGACTGGAAGGATCACCCAGTTCCAACCTCCTGGCATGGGCATGGGATATTGCACCAGACCAGGTGGAATATCCTGGTGGAACAGGTTGCTCAGGGCCCCATCGAACCTGGCCTTCAACACTTTCAGGGATGGGTTAACCACAGTTTCTCTTGGCAACCTGTTCCAGTGCTTTCCCACCCTCACAGTGGAAAATGTCTTCCTAATACCTAGTCTAATCTACCCTTGTTCAGTTTAAACCCCTTCCCCCTTGTCCTATGTGAAACTTCTTTGAACAAAACCCTGGCTAACACCCTCCAGAATTATTCCTGTCATGATTTAAATCTCTGTTTCAGCTTCACTTGCAGGCTTTGAAGCTTATATAAATAAGAAGCAACACAGCAGAGGGTCCACTGGAGTTCCTGCCTATAAAACATCAGGACTTTCCATTGCACTACTTCTCCCATGCATGTCCTGTGTTTACAGTGGGATTTACTTATCATCTCACATTCCTCAGTCCAGGATCAGAGTTGCAAATACAAGCTCAATTTTGGACTCTGAGTAAGGAAAGTAACACAGTTTTGTGGAAGTCAAGCTTCCTGGACTGCACATGCCTTGAAATCAGTATATATGATCATGCAGTGCGTTGACCTTGGCTGGCCACAGAGTTGATCTCTCACTTCCCTTCCAGCAGCAGGACAGGGGGAGAAAGTAGGACTGAAAAATCTGTGGCTTGAGATGAGGACAATTTGATTGCTCAACAGTTACCATCAAAAACACACTCAACTTAGCAAAGATTAATTTAATTTGTTGCCAATTACTATCAGACTGGGACAGTGAGAAAAATAGGCAAAACTAAAAACCCCTCTCCCTGCTTCTCCCTTCTTCCCGTTCTCACCTTCAGTCCTTCATTCTCAACTTTTCCTCTCCTCCTCCCCTCCCCATTTGGCACGGGGGGTGGAATGGGGGTTGTGTTCAGTCCATAACATTTAATCTCTGCCACTCCTTCTTCCCCATGCTCCCTGACCCAGCATGGGGTCCCACCCACGGGACAGTCCTTACCAAACTGCTCCAACGTGGGTCCTTCCCACAGGCTGCAGTTCTTCAAGAACTGCCACAGAGTGGATCCTTTCCATGGGCTGCAGTCCTTCAGGAACAGACTTCTCCAATGTGGATCCCCCATGGGCCACAGGTCCTGCCAGTGAACCTGCTCCAGCATGGGCTCCCCTCCATGAGCTGCCATTCCTGCCAGCAGTCTGCTCCTGTGTGTGCTTGCCAAGGGCTGCAGCTTCCTTCAGGGCAGATCCTTCTGTTCCAGCACGGGGTCCTCCAAAGTCTTCAGGGTGGATTATCTGCTCTGGCCTGGTTCTCCATGGGCTGCAGGTGGATCTCTGCTCCACCACGGACCTCGATGGGCTGCAGGGGCACAGCTGCCTCATCATGGGCTGCACCACGGGCTGCAGGTGAGTCTCTGCCCTGATGCCTGGAGCATCTCCTCCTCCTCCTTCTCCACTCACCTGGGTGCCTGCAGAGTTGCTCCTCTCACATATTCTCACTCCTCTCTCACCAAGGAGTTTGGTTTACCCTTTCTTGCCCCTTACAAAATATTTTTACCCTTTCCTAAATATATCAGAGAGGTGTTACCAGCACTGCTGATGAGCTCAGGTTTGGCCACGGTGGGTCCTTCTTGGAGATGGCTGGAGCCGACTCTGTCCAACGTGGGCACAGTTTCCAGTGTTTTCTCACAGAAGCCACCCCTGCAGCCTGTGGCTGCCAAAACCTTGGTGAGTGAACCAAATATAGATCAATAGCTATTTTATATTTGCTTGCCTGGTCGCTTATAGGTCCTGGAAGCAACAACTCCACTTCCAGACTTGCTCCCTCATTCGCTGATGGATCTCATTTGCCTTTCAAAACCATAAGCAGTTTGATAGAGCTGTTGTCAGCAGCTTCAAGGGCTCACACTAGGACTGAAGCTGTTCCTGAGTCCTGAAAACTTCTAACTTGCTGGCTATGTAGCAGCAGCAGCATTATAAACCTGGCAATTTTTCACTTATCTCTGCAGAAGACCAGCTCTCAGCTTCAGAGAACCTATTCCAGGAAGAAGACTCCAGTAAACACCAGCTCATCTACTGTGTAAACGAGCTGCTTTTCTTACCAGGCAGATAGGTGGTACATTGTCTGAAGACAGATAAGCTGAAAATGTCCTTCAGAAAACAAAAAAATTTTCTTTGACTACACTGAATCTCAGATAGACTTTTGTACTCACTGGGCTAATTCTCTCATCAGTTCCTTTCTGTTTCATTTCCACACCCTCTTCCTTTTGTTGGCCATATCCATTCCTCTTCTTTGCCTGCTCCAACTCTACATCACTCCCATGTCGTTCTTGTGCCTTCACTCTAGTTGCTTTCGTTTGCTGTTGTTGCCTTTTTTTTGGTTCTATTTTCCTCTTCTCCCTCACCCACTTTCTTTCGTTCCCATCTGCTGCTTCTTCATTCTCTTCTGTCTTGGCTATGGCAAACACCTGTCTCCACAGGCAATGCCCAGTATTTAAGAGAATTTCATTGACTGTAACCACCCTGTGCAACAGGTCTCCAATGATAATTGCCAACTGTGAACCATCAGCCTTATCTGTGCCATCGAGAGTAATTCTGGCACGGGGCGTTATAAAATTAGCCCTTCTTGGCAAAGCTACTGACCTTTATTTTCCACAAGAACACAGTTAAATGGTATTTGTGCAGTCAAGCTAGAGCAAAGCTAAGAGGAGACAGATATCAGCAAGTTATTGCATGAGGAAGTAAAACATCTACTCCTTGGTTAGATCAAGTATTCAAATACATTATATAACGTTTCAGAGGTAATACAGGCAAAACAAAACCTCTCAGGCACTTTGTCTCCTTCTCTCCCTCCCCATCCAAGCTGTGGGGAAGGATATGTATTAATAGCAAACGAGGAAAGTCACTACTGGATCTCCAGATTTCGGGTTTGCTCAGGAGGTTACCTGTGCCACATCATGTTAACTCAGTGGAGACTCCAGAGCACACACAAAGCTTGTGGTCTTTCCTAATTAAATACACACATACACATATTGGAATCAGAGCTCTTTCCTCACCCCAGGGCTGGATCTTTGGCTCATATCAGTCAGCAGAATGCCCTGAGGAGCTATTTTGATTTTTGTTGGCTAAAAATCCAGTCCCAGAGCCTCTGTGCATACAAGAGGATGTATTGGCATAACTGGTGAGTGTCTGAGGTTAACGAAGCCTTGCTCACACACAGATTTACACCATGCAGATAGGCACTTGTGTGTGTATCAGTGGCAGCTCAAGCTTTACCTCTTCTTCAAATCAGCTTTTGATTAACGACAGGCAGTGCTCTGAAGCTGGTGTCCACAAGTTTCATCCTGCTGGGGCAATCACCCTCTCACCACCCCCTGCCTTAGTGATAAAGTCCAAATGAAATAAAATCAAGGAAATTTGCTAGGCATGCCCTACTTTGTCACCACAGAAGTCCCCCAGATCACTGGTATGATTTGGAAGAAAGCTATAAAACATAAACCAGTTTCAACTCACATTTTTTTCCTCCCCCACAACCTGCAGTGTGGTTTGCTCACGTAAATTGGAAAGGTTAAACAATTGCTCATCCCATTTCAAACCACCTATGCCGTGTCAGAAGTTAAGTGTCAGTATCACCACGAGGAAACCAAGGATCCTAATGTGGTTCTTCTTTAGAGAAATGGGGGTAAGAGACACCAGCTTTAGGGTAAGATCTGCAGTCCTCTGGAGTCTGTCAAGGCCAAGTGTTCGAGGCACTCAAATCATTACACAGTGCTAACACATCCTCTGGGAACTGGGTTCAACTTTTGACAACCCACACAAGGTTTACATGTGAATCCTGTTGAGCACAGCTCTTGTTTCTCCACCCACCCACAGCCAAAGGAGCAGACAGGCTTAATTTACTGCTGCTTAAAAACAGACGCTGGCCTTCAATTTATCTCCATCAAGAGAAAAAAATACCCAAGCTCCCGAAATGAAAAGCCCTGCAGGATTTTGCCTGAGCAAATGTGAGATGGAGATTTGACAATAAAAAAGACATTTCATTTGTCTTATTAGTGGCTGACTACTATGGAAGGTGTTCAATCAATTAGACTGATCTTGGACTCCTGAATTATTGATAGAGAGAGCTGGATTACACTCTCAAATGCTTTTAGTTTAATTGCCCAACCCATCATTGCTTCATTTTCCTTTTCTTATGTATATAAATTCCTTTTGTTGTTGTTTTGTTATTTAACTACAGTAGTTTGCCAGCAGCTGACCCCGGTACTTTGCTGCTGCTGCCAGTGCTGCCGTTGCTGCTGGAGGGAAGGAGCGCTGAAGCCTCAGCTGGGCAGAGTCCGTAAGGATGCAGCAGGCAGGGAATGTCAGCATGGTGCCAACATCCCCAAGGACCAGGGGGAACCTGGAGGGGAGAACAGTGCCTTCCCACTATGAGAGAGGTATTCATGGGGAACCAGAAGGGCCCATCTTTCACCACATGCCCATTCTGTACATTTTATAACTCTCAGCCCTCTGTCATTCCTTTCTTTTCATGCACAGGCTCCTCTTTGCTTTGTACCCACTTTCTTTCCCTTTCATTGCAGGCAGAATCATAGAATCATGAGACATCAGCTTTAGATTAAGGTCTGCGGACCTCTGGAGCCTGTTAAGGCCATGTGTGCTAGGCACACAAACCATTACACAGTGCTAACACGTCTTCTGGGAACTGGGTTCAACTCTTGACAACCCACACAAGGTTTCCATGTGAATCTTGTTCTGATCTGTTTCCTCACCCACCCACAGCCAAGGAATCATTAAGGTTGGAAAAGACCTCCGAGGTCATCAAGTCCAACCTTCGACCATGCCCACTAAACCACATCCCAAAGTGCCATCTACTAGTTTTCTGAACATTTCCAGGGATGATGACTCCATCACTTCCCAGGGGAGCCTGTTCAAGTGTTTAACCACTCTTTCAGTGAAGAAATTTTTCCTAATATCCAGCCTGAACCTCCCCTGGTGCAACTTGAGGCAGTTTCCCCTTGTCCTATTGCTAGTTGCCTGGGAGAAGAGGCCCCCACCTGAAAGGCAACACAGCACAGAGGTGGAGCTTGTCTTGTCCATTGTAGCATCCCCAGCACGATTTGGGTGCCTGAATGGCTCTTGTTACCCAATCCTGACCATCATGGTTCCACCCAAACTATCTTAATTTCCCCTTTTCACTACTTCCCTTCCCCTCAATACCTTCCAGCCTCTTCTCATACCCCTCTCCTCATCATCTCTCATCTCTTGCACCCTGTCCTCCATTTCCCAGACTGTAGTCATTGTCTTCCTCCTCCACTTTCTGTAGCCTGGAATGGGAAGTTCAGCATAAAAATCATCAGGATTTGGGGACACAAGCAAAACAGTTAAATGGCCAGCAGAGATAGCAAGTGTCATTGTGTGCAGGCCTTTGACTAGTAGGGAGAGAAGAACAAATGGATTCATAAGTACGTGGGTGTTACATCACAGTGAGACAGGAAAAAGAGAGGAGGGGAGAGCAAAATAACATGAGATGGGAAAGGGTATGAAAAAAAGGTTAAATGAGCAGAACAAAGAGGTGAAAAAGAGAAGGGAGGATATGAAGAGAGAGAGGAAAAAAAGGGGAAAGTGAGAATGAAATGAAAAGATGAAGAAAACTTGCCCTCTGAAAATGGCAGATACACAACATGGATGCTTGAAAGAATAAGAACTCTTGGTACCAGATGCAAAACAGAGTCTTTCTGTGATAACAGGAACATGATACAATCAGTACATGGGACTGGGGGATATGATTTGAGAGAGAAATAAAAGCAGTAATGGCAAAACTGCAGTGCAGGTGCATAACATTGTAGCTTGCATGGGTTTAAACGATGAGACCATGCTCATAACAGGATCAATCTGAACATAATTCATTTTCTGGGAAGCTGTTACTGATCTCTGCCACTGGATCCAGAAATGACATGAGATCTCTTGGAAATTATTAGAAAGATAAATACTGGGAAGTATGTCATTTTGCAATTTTCTAGATGGCAGGTGGAGAATTACTATTATGAGTGATACTTGAGCTCAGCCCTTCCTAGATGTAATAGGCAATTGATTTTTTCCCCCCCAAAACAACATTGGAACCAGCAAAAAACAATTCTATTTTCGACTTGGTTTAGATCAACAGTGAGGATACTATGGAAAAGTGTTTGATCAAATGTTCCCTAGAATTGTTGAAATTAAAAGAAGGATAAGCAAAAACAGGTATCAAAGCCCTTAATTTCTGAAGCACAAGGGTGAAAAACTAAAGGGATTACTAACTGAGTCACTTGGTATTAAGAATGAAGAGCTGATAAAAAAGCATCTTGAGATTTTTCCATGACAAATGCACAGAGAATACCAAGATTAGAGCACAATAGCTTATTGCAATACATCTTGCAACTTATTTCAATATTACAATAATACTTGTTGCAAGGGAAGAATTGTCAGGGACATTTAGAAGGAGTGGGAAAAGGACAAATCAACAAATCCATGTCTGCTAGGTTGCCACATGTAGGAATAATATGAGAATTGCCTAATGGACATCAAAACAATAGAAGATGGTTCTTTAGATGTGTGAAGAAAGAAAGCAGCTGAGTAACAAGGGGAAGATGAGGATGAGCTATACATTAAAATAATATGAATAATATGTTGCATTTGTTTTCAGCAGAAAGGAATTAAATTAAAGCTCAGACAAAGTCCAGACAGAACCAGTTACTGGAAAAGAGAAGTGGTAACAAGTTCTGGACAACTCCCCACATCCTCAAATGTAGAAACTAAATATCCCTATATCAGAAATAAATAAAGAAAGAATTGCAGGTGTGTTTATGGTTACACTTCAGTGAGATTAATTAACATGCTCCACAGGGAATCCCTGCTGAAAATGAGGAATCTCAGATCTCAGCAGGCTGCAGACAAGGGACAGTGGTTGGGCAACTGGCAGAAGTGCCAAAGCCTTGCAGGAGAGAGGTCCCATCCCTGCAAGCACATGTGGAGCTCCCCACAGTAGGGCTGATTTTAATTAACGTTTCCATTATTAGGACAGAAGCAGGATGCCAGGGATGAGATAAGCCAGCCAGCAAGTTATGAACACACCCACAGTAAAGCAGGGGTCTGTGACTGATACCATCAAAAAGTAAAGCTGGAGCACTGGGAAAGTTTGCCTGGTCCCCAAATACCCCAAACTACATAGAAGGTGTCTCTGGGGGGCTGCCAGCCCCTTTTAAGGGGCCCTATCCTGCTGACACGAAGCAGATCCAGGGCTGCATTCCAGTAGGTCAGTACCAGCACATACAAATAGTACGGAAACAAGGAAATGCTTTTCTTACGCTGAAGCATCCCAGAGAATGCTTTCATTCACAATTCTCAGCAGTAGTGATCACAAGGGTCTGGGCTGTTCCTGCATTTAACTCCCCTGATTATTATTAGTCCCAATTTACCACATTTTAAGTACAAAACTAAACCCAAATTTCCTTTGAAACTGCTTCACTGTATCCTCCTGTTTAAACTCTGCCTGAGTTTGCCATGGCACTAGGACACATCCTGAGAGTTTCAGTCTTATACTGCACTGACTTTGGCCACTGCCTTGGGCCAAGAAATATGCAGAGTTGGCCACCAAGACACCTTCCTACTCTCCAGAAAGAGGTGTTACACAGTACTGGTGAGCTGGAGCTGCTGAAAATATCTGGATGGTCCCATTCTGAGGATAAAGTAGCAGGTCCACACCCTGGCAACACCACCAGATCTGGGTTAGCCTCAGTCTTTTCAGGCACCCTTCCACCCCAGGGGCAGGTGCACGTCCAGGTCTCAGATCCTGGTGTGCTCCCTAGTCCATACCTTGCTTTTGGCAGAAGAGCAAAGATGCTAATTGCCAAGTCATGCTAAAACTCCCTGGGAGCAGAACAGTCTCTGGTTCTGAATTTGAGGTGGGAGCACAGGCATCTGTGGGACTAAAGCCATTTGAAATTATTTGGGCATACTATATTCTAATATATCAGATATATAATATACATATAATATATAGCATACCACATCAATTATTTATAGTAGATAGTAAATTATGTATATTTGGGCACAGTCTATAGACTTGGGCCTGTGTGCTCTTTGCTGGGTACAAAACTGGCTGGATGGCCGGGCCCAGAGAGTGGCGCTGAATGGAGCCACCTCCAGTCGGCAACTGGTCACTAGTGGGGTTCCCCAAGGCTCAGTACTGGTGCCAGTCCTCTTTAATATCTTTATCAATGATCTGGACAACCTGACTGAGTGTACCATCAATAAGTTTGCAGGCGAAACCCAGTTGGGTGGGAATGTTGATCTGCTGGAGGACAGGAAGGCTGTGCACAGGGATCTGCAGAGGATCTGGATAAGTGGGTCAAGGACAACAGCAGGCGGTTCTGTCCTTGTTTCAGCTGGGATAGAGTTAATTTTCTTCCTAATAGCTGGTACAGTGGTGTGTTTTGGATTTAGAATGAGAATAATGTTGATAACATGCTGATGTTTTAACTGTTGATAAACAGTGTTTACCCTAAGTCAAGGACTTTTCAGTGTCTCGTGCTCTGCCAGCGAGCAGGTGCACCAGAAGCTGGGAGGGAACATGGCCAGGACAGGTGACTCAAACTGGCCAAAGGGATATTCCATGCCGCGGAACATCATGCCCAGTATATACATTGTTGGCACTGGTCACTTTTCAGGGACTGGCTGAGCACCAGTCAGTGAGTGGTGAGCAATGGTGTTGTGCATCACTTGCTTACATTGAGTGCGATTTCACTTCTCCTCTCTGTTTCATTACAATTACAATTGTAATAATTGTAACTTCATTACAATTTTTATTATTATTGCAGCTGTTATTATGATTGGTATCGTTATTATATATCATTTTGTTTCAATTATTAAAGTGTTCTTATCTCAACCCATGAGGTTCCGCTTTTTTCCTTAATTTCCCTCCCCACTGGGGTGGCAGGAGCAGGGGGTATGAGCAGCTGCATGGTATTTAGTTGCCAGACTGGGTTAAACCATGACAGATTCTCAACAAGGCCACGTGCCAGGTCCTGCCTTTGGGTCACAGCAACCCCCTGCAGCACTACAGGCTGGGGGAAGAGTGAATGGAAAACTGCCCTGTGGAAAAGACCTCAGGGTGCTAGTTGGCAGCAGCTGAACATGAGCCAGTGCGTGCCCAGGTAGGAAAGAAGGCCAAGGGCATCCTGGGCTGTATCAGCAATGGTGTGGCAGTGGGACCAGGGCAGGGATTGTCCCCCTGTACTCGGCACACCTCGAATCCTGTGTCCAGTTTTGGGCCCCTCACAACCAGAAAAACATTGAGGGGCTGGAACATGTCCAGAAAAGGGCAACAATGCTTGGGAGGGATCTGGAGCGTTAAGTCCTGTGAGGAGCAGCTGAGAGGGCTGGGGTTGTTTAGCCTGGAGAAAAGGAGGCTCTGGGGAGACCTTATCACTCTCTACAACTACCTGAAAGGAGGGTGTAGCCAGGTGGTGTCTTTTCCCAAATGTCAAAGGACAGAATAAGAGGAAATGGCCTTGAGTTGCATCGGGAGAGGTTTAGGTTGGATGTTCTTCACTGGAAGGGTAGTCAGGCACTGGAAGAGGCAGGAAAGTGTTTGAGTCACCATCCCTGGAGGTATTTAAAATATGTGTAGATGTGGCACTGAGGGACATGGTTTAGTGATAGGTTAATGGTTGGACTCGATGATCATAGAGGTCTTTTCCAACTTAAATGATTTTATGATTCTATTAATCCAGTGATAAAGGAGAACTTGAATGAATAAATGCAAGCTTGGTTAAAAAAACATATATAGTTGTGGGGATTTTTTGCTTTAATTGAGCTTTAAAGAAAATTAACCACTTTCCCCAAAGCATCTTTCAGAACTGAGTATAATTCCCTTCCTACTGGTTTGAGGTTGAATCATTTTGTATCATGGGGAAATCCACACACAAATACACATTTTTTTAGCATTTAATATGCAAACTGAAGCTCCTATCTTGGCACAGAGCTCCAGGAGAGCTTAGTAAAGGATCCCTCAGCCACCAGCAAACCCAGTTACAATGAATGCAGCTTGGTGTCACCATGTGGCAGTGCAGTCCCAGCACTGCGACACCTCCTTACAGGCAGAGTGTTAGCACCCCAAACACCCAAATTCACTCTCTTACCCTGAGAACACACAAAGTAGCCTCACACAGACATAAACTCCTCAACACTGTGCTCAAAATATCAGTGCAGACATGCAGGAGAGGTTTTCTTACACAGAGCTACTGTCAAGCACTTTCCAACACATATCTTCTTATTACTTAAGCTATTATGGCCATGAAAGCATTTCCCAGGGATCAGAGAACAGCTGAGTGTAGCAAGCACACACCCCATTAATCCCAGGCTGATAATGGTCAGTTTGAGCATCACAGCATACAAGACCCCCTATATCCCTGGTCAGGGTCTCCAGATGCTACCACAGTATGTATAAATACTACAAAAGCTCCTTTTGCATGAGCAAACACAGAAGGGGAAAAAAAAAAAAAAAAAAAGAAGGAAAAAAAATGAAGAAAAAAAGTAAACAAATGATCTCTTGTGGGGAAAACAAAGGATACCTGATGGATTGGGATAGAAGGAATGGTGCAAGGAGACATCAGGACCCTGAGAAAGGCCCAGGGACTTTTACAACACCTGTCCTCTGCCCTCTCACACCCTTGTGCATCCTCCTCTTGGGATGGTGGGGGAAGCAGGTTTGTGCCATGAGCAGGAGCCACCTGGGACCACACTGGGCTGTGCTGCTTAAGCTCAGTAGTCACTGCACTGCTTGGATGAAAAAGCTGGGTTTGATAAAGTCCCAAGGGCTGAGATGAGGTCTTCTACTGACAGCCTTGGATTTTGCACTCACCCTCAAACTCGGAGAGTGGAAATATCGGTGAACCTATTACCTGCGCTGCTCAATGAGGCTTTTATGATATTCCCTGTTCCCCTTGGAGAGATGCTTAGTACACTCTGGGGTGCTGAGATACATTCATTTCCATTTCCAATTCCCTTTTATTCCCCATCCATCTCCTGGCTGCTGTAAGCACCACACTCTCTGCTTTCTGCAAGCAAAAAGCCTTCTGTCCCCAGTCCCTTATGTCTCCCATTGACCCCAAACTGCCTGCCCGGAGCTTCATTAGCACACATGGGGTAAGAATGTAACTTTTCAGATAAACCTTCAGCTCCTCCATCACGTCATACAACCTTGCACCTCCTTGTACTCGAGCACCCCGTGTCTCCAGTAAACACTGCTTTCAGCCCCCTTTTCAACAGAGACATGGTTTATTGTCCCCTAAGTAGCCCTTCACAGTTCCCCTTCTCAATCAGCACTGGGTAATGGTTTCCTGGGGACCATAATACTTAGCAGCACAGTAATTGAATGATATTATTAACAGCAGCAGCATCTGTGTTGTCTGTTTAATTAACTGGAGAGCAAATGAGGCCCTAAGAGTCATTACTCTGATCCTTTATTGTTTTCCTAATGATGTGCAGCTCCTTATTTGATTATTGGCTAAGGATCCCCCTTACCAAAAAATGCACTTTTAATAAAATAATAACAAAACAACTTTCTGTACTCCTGAAAGACATTTATTACTTCTCTCAAGCTTCAGATTAGATAACTGTAAACTTCTACACTAAATGCTACACGCACACCACCTCTAGTACTTCTTGAGTGGCATAAAGAAGATAGACACCAGCCCATGTTTCAAGGCATGAAAGAACAAAGCTGCAAAAAAACATTGTATTGCTGAGGAGCTGATAAGTGACAAAAGAAAAGCTCACCCTGCTGTTACTCGTGGGAACTCTGTAGGGGCTGGATGAGGCAAGACCACCTTTAGAGACTGCTGGCTATGAAAAGAAAAAAAAAAAGCGCTGCAAAGTCCCAGAATTGATTACACCATTTCATTCCACCTCTGCACTGAAAAGGGATGGGAACCAAAGAAAGCAGACATCCTCTCCATCCCTAATTGGGCTGAATTTATGGTCAGTCCAACAGCAGCAGGTGCCATGTCTCCACCGGGAAGGCTCTTGCATAGCTGGGACAGCCACTCTGCAGCAGCCTGCGCCCGCTGTGCAAGCAGTCATGCATCCCTGCAACCCTGTCGTCACGCAGAGTCGGATGTGGGTGTGGAGTCATCATTCCCTCCATACCCGTTTAGCAGCCATCCTGGTCGGGTGGTTGGGATGAGGTTCATTGCTTGACAGCTGGTTATTGGCTTCTCTGCAAGGGGCATATGGAAATTTCCACGAAGATGATCCCAACTGCCGTTATTTAGCTTATCAGGAAGCACGGGCAATTGGCATTCACCAATTTAGAAAAAAAATCTTGTCTCAGAGAGGAAGGAGATCTTGCTGCTTGCCTGCCTAGGGTATTTGCTCCTGCAAAGTCTGTAAGTTGAGTTAAGCAGTAAAGGATGTCAGATATAGCCATATACAGACCTGGGGACATACCACTGTGCATTATAGATCCTTCTCAATGGCCAGATTTAACACTACATAGCTTCTCTTTAACCTTCCCTTGTGCAGTTGGTTAAAGCCCTGGTCTGTTAGACACGACACCACTGCCAACTATATGTATGCCAAAACCTGTCTTCACATCAACATCACACCAGCGCCTCTGTATCCCCATGGACTTGGAGGCACCGTCTCTGGAGGTGCTAATTTGGAGACCACTGTGCTCAAATATGGGCCTTAGGTAAGAGAGATACAACCTCCTTTGATGTCATCAATCAGCCATGCACAGGCTGAGGGGAAGGGCATGGATCCATGGGTTTGTTCAGGTTTAGATGTGGTGCTTGGGTAGTATGTTTTTGCCAACATTTGTGGGTCTGGAATCAACATGGGACCTCTGAACATCAGGTCCATGCTGTCTGCTTTGTTCCAAGCCCCAAATGCATCTCACTGCACAACATGAAGACACAGCATGAGAACACTACGCAGCAATCTCCCTCACAGGAGGTATTCAAGAACAGTCTGGGCATAATCCTGTGCAATGCACTCTAGGTAGACCCCTCTTGAGCAGGGAGGTTGGAGCAGATGATGCTACTGGTGCTTCCTTCTAACCTTATCCATTCTGTAATTCTGTATTCAGGACCAAGGCTGAGGCTTTGAGGGGAACTATGAAAGGAGAACTGCCTGTAACTCCATGATCTCAATGCAAAATCCTCCAAGAGTCATTGCCTACTTATCTGAATTGTCATTAAGGAGAAAAATAAACCCATTTTCTCCTGTGATGGCCTCATTCAGTTCAGTAGTATATTTCATCAACCAACTTCTTCTTGCACATATTAAATAAATACAGAATGAAGAATGAGGAGAAGTGGATCCTGGGGCTTTAAAGAAATTGGGAAAATGACTATGGCTAAGAATAAACAGGCACATCAAATGAGTAAGGAAACAAGAGAAAATGTAATGTCTTTTGTCACCACTGGACTCATCCATCTCAGAACAAATTCGCAGCTGCTCCAAGATTTGCAGATTTTAAATGGTTGTGTTTTTCTGGACATTTTTCTGGAGCTCCAGACTAACTCTCCACTAGACAAACTTCTTAGTTAGAGACTGTTTCCTTAACAATTACAGATGTCTCCGGCTCTGACTTGTTCACCTGGAAATTCTGCTTCTTATTCCCAAGGGACTTATTTGTAATCCCTGATTTGCTGCCAATCTTCTTGTTCCCTGAATCCTGGTGCAACAGCTGTTGTCTGACTCCTGCTCAGTGCATGAATGAAAAATAAATGAATGAACACATGAACTTGTGGCTTCCTGTAAATTTAGAATATATCAGTTCCTTCATAATGAGTATTACAACAGGTACCATAAGAAGCCAAGAAAACTGCTGTTTGGTTGAAAATGCCAACATGATTGCTGAAGAGATCTCAGACATTTCTCCTTTTGGGTCTGGAGAGCCATTATACCCTCAAATATTTTTTTTTTAAAGCATTTAAAAAATCCCTAAAGTTCTGATGCAAATTTGATAGGTACAATCTCTCTTGTGATTCAAATGGAGATTAACCCCCAATCACAAGACAGCTTCCCAGCAACACTTTGGCACAGCAGGTTCCAGTACTGATTGGAAAAGTATTTAAAAAAAAAAAAAAAAAAAAAAAAGAAAGAATATATGAGCTTCAGAGATGGTACACTCCAGAAAAAAGCCTACATGATAAGAAATTATAATTTAGTTTAGGTCAGCTCTTCACCAACTAAGTCACTACAGAGAGTCTTGGCCTTCCAAGTCTTCTCTTTATTTTCTCCATAAATTGAGTGGTCTGTCCATCAGTAAATGAAAATAGTTGTGGGATCTCTGAAAAGCAAGCAAGGAGCAGAATTTCCAGGTGAACAAGTCAGAGGCAGAGACATCTGCAATTGTTAAGGAAATAAATTAGATATAAAAATGTTTACATAAACCCTGCTGATTTGTGATTTTTCCCAAAAGATTCCTTGTGATAGCTGCTTGGGAAACCATCCCAATGGATTCTCTCAGCTCTTCTGTTCATATTATTTATGGACAAAACACCCAGGGGTCCTCACATCACAGCTTCACATGCATTCATATCTCAACAGACTTGCTCACACACAGATTTCTTTCTCCAGATGCCCATTTGCCCTTATCCTTTCTGTGCACTTACCTAGTTATGAAATGCCAATTAAGTGCCACGCATCTCCATGGGAGGTTATTCTCTAAACTAACACATCTGACTGCAAATTTTTACTGTACTTAACTTGGATTTTAACTTTCCCTAATCCCCCCCCCATTACTGCTAAGTGCTTTGCCCTTTGACTAAGCCAAATAATTCCCCCTTTCTTCAGTTTTTACACCCATTAACTTTTTGTAGCTTTTTAGCACAAGCCCTTTTACTCATTCCTTGGACAAGTTCTCCAGATTTAACCCTCCACTAGTACTTTGCAATCCCTTCCCACTGCTTTTTGTGCATTTCCTAGTAATCCATGTTTTTTATGGCAACAACAAATGAAGGTCTGAATACCTGTCCTTACTGAAGCTGTGAGTGGGGGACTCCCAACAGCATCTTCAGTGTCATCCTTTTTCTTCCCAGAGCCTGTACTAGTGATTTTTTCTCCCCACTATGGCTGTGCAAGTGCTGCACATTTTTATCTATTGTGGCATGAAGCCATCTACTCCTTTCCCTGCACCTATAGCATGACCTCTTGGAGGTCGTGCCAAGAGTCCAGGGTGATTCACACATGAGTTGGAATCTCTAAGTTCATCTATGTATCATCTTTCCAATTTCATTCTGCAGAGTTAAAGACTGAGCCATATAATGAAAATGGGAAAGGAATAAACGGAATAATCCAGCTCTGTGGGAGGGATCCAGGACAGCCCCCTAGGAAGGTGCATGCAAAGGAAGGCCCGGGTTTATATCAAATAATGAAACAGGTAGCCACGTCACAGGCTGTGGAAGAGCCCAGCCATTGCCAACAGGCAAGGCAGGGAACCAGAAATCTTGGCTCACAGTCTCTGCTCTCCACATGAAGCCACCAGGCAAAACTACATAATCCCTTTAAACACAAGTCTCATTTTATGATCTCTGGATGTAACAAGGTGGAGAGATCAGTGGCCTCATTGCCCACATTTGAATGGTGCATGGGGAAGAGTTGCCTGACTGGGTTTTAAAGAGTGTTCCTTGCTGCACTTGTTGAAAGTGGCCATAATTAAAGTGAGGAGAGAGAAATCCCCAACACAAGAAATACATCAGGCAACACAAACGCTTCACTGGAATCTGCAGGACTTTACCCAGCCGGAGGTTGAATTTTAGGTAATTGATTTCCTGAAGACTTGTTCTTTGCCAAAACTACTCTTTCACTGGCTTTTATAGGCGGATCAGCATGTTTAGCAGATCTTTTCAGGTACGTCTGTGGGCAAAGGGACCAGTAGGAAACAACCACCCTGCTGATGCAGACCAGGGCTGAGCCCCTAACAGTGGCTGTGCCACAGGGTGTTACCTCCCATTGCTCACGTCACCAGAGCTCTGCCTGACTGACAAATTAGGGACAGTGCTCCTCACATTTCGTTGTGTTTTGGTTGGAGAGCCGCGTCACATTCGTTGTTGCTCCTGGCCATGCAGGACACGGCCGTCACAGCCTGTCAAGTCCTTCACACTCGGGCTCCTGGCAGTCTGATCTTCTCTGGCCCATCCAAGAGAGGGGCTCCAAATCAAGAGAGTACAGAGTGTGACTCAGAGTAGGGAAGGTCAGCCTATGTCATGCCACGGCTGATGACGCTGTGCTGAAGGCTCCTGGAATGACATTAAATCAGCTTCCTATTTTCTTTGTCTTTCCAGGGAGAAATGTCTGGCAAGCGATACCAAGGATGTTTTGATGGCTAGTCATGATCTCTGCTTCCTCCTGGCATGTGCTGGCTAGCAGGTTTGGCCACCACTGATTCCAAGTCTGGCCTGCATTTGCCCTATTTATTTTCTCCCGTCTGACTCTTTCTTTCCCATCTGTCCCTCCCTTTCCCTTCTCCTTTTCACAGCAAGCTCTGTGCTCCTAGAGAGCTTTCCATGTCACAAGACAAGCATAAATGACTTTGAGCTTCCTGAGGTCGTTGTCCAAAAGGTTTCAGTCCCTCCATGGTGCTGGTGAGCTGTGGCAGGAAGACTGGCCACTTCCAAAAACCAGTGCCAGCTCCTGTGCCTCTGAGCTTTACTGGCCACTGGGATTGCACTGGGAAGCCCTGAATCTCTCCACATGCAGAACACTGACTTAGACACTTTGGCATCAAACCTGCTAACAAATTGCTGCCTTTCGAGCAGGTGAGCGACCTATTTTCCCAGTATGGACCTGCCATGTCCCAGAGGGATTTCAAAAGGACCACCATTCTGCTAGATGATCACAATGAGCTGATCCTTCTACCTAAGTGATCACAAACACCCTGTTTTACTTTTTTTCTATAAAGCAGATAGTCTCAGCTGTTGCTTTAGCCTGATGGAGACCTCATCCTCTCTCCATGTCCAGCCAGACACCTGAAGAGTTTAGGGTGCAGAAGGTGAGGCTGCAGCTACATTCCTGTTCCTACCTCTTCTACCACCTCCAAAAAGCACTTTCAAGTCTGTGACAAGCAGAGGCAGGAATGACAACCTTACAGCTTGTCATGGGTTTGCAAAAGTCCCCCTGCTTGGGGATTGAAAATAGTTTGTCTGGATGAATTTCCGGACAAGGGCCAATCAGGAGTTCAGGTGACGCCTTTGCCAATTACATCTTCA